>CM060073.1:49172427-49612427 GCA_030533445.1 Cyprinodon diabolis | reverse complement strand
GTTCAATAAAAACTAAAAACATGGAAGATAGAACCTGGAAACAGACCTGTAGTATATGGAGGATAGAACCTGGAGACGGACCTGTAGAACACAGAAGATATAAACTGGACACAGATCTGGACACCTGCTCTTAACAGCAATGATTTTATGGGATTCTTTATAAATAAGATTGATCTTATTAAAAATAAGATCATAAGCACTCCTCTATCCGCGATTGTACCTGAGGTAGTCATGGAATCTGAACCGGGTTTAGACTGCTTTGATCCAGTTGAACTTTCTGAATTAGCAAAATTATTGTCTTCATCTAAGCCTTCAACTTGTATGTTAGATCCAGTTCCAACCAGGTTATTTAAGGAGGTATTCCCTTTGATCTCCTCCTCCATTTTAGATGTGATTAATCTATCTCTGTTACAGGGATATGTACCTAAAGCTTTTAAGGTTGCTGTAATTAAACCTCTGCTTAAGAAACCGTCTCTTGACCCAGATGACTTGGTCAATTATAGACCTATATCCAATCTTCCTTTCTGATCTAAAATTCTTGAGAAAGTAGTTTCCAAACAAGTTTGCGATCACTTACACCCTAATGAACTTTTTGAAGAGTTTCAGTCTGGCTTTAGAGCTCATCATAGCACTGAAACAGCTCTGGTGAAAGTCACTAATGATATTCTCATGGCCTCAGATAATGGACTTGTATCTGTGCTCGTCCTGTTGGATCTTAGTGCTGCATTTGATCCAGTTGATCATAATATTCTTTTAGAAAGACTTGAATATTTTGTTGGAATTAAAGGAACAGCTCTAGACTGGCTTAAATCTTATCTATCTGATCGAATTCAGTTTGTTCATGTTAATGATAGATCTTCAACACACTCAAAGGTTACCTGTGGAGTACCACAGGGATCAGTGCTAGGACCAATTCTCTTTACTTTATACATGCTCCCAATTGGTAGAGTTATTAGACAGCATGGGATTAATTTCCACTGTTATGCTGATGATACCCAGCTATATCTGTCTATAATCCAGATGAAGCTAACCCATTACATAGATTACAGGCATGTCTGAAGACATAAAAACCTGGATGACTCTTAACTTTCTGCTTCTGAATGCAGACAAAACAGAAGTTATAGTCTTTGGACCAGAGTCTCTGAAAAAGAAGCTGATTAGCCAGTCACTTCATTTGGATGGGATTAAACTGATTTCAGATAATAAAGTAAAAAATCTTGGTGTTATTTTTGATCAGGACCTGTCATTTAAATCCCAGATCAAAGAGGTTTCTAGAATTTCCTTCTTTCATCTGAGGAATATTGCAAAAATGAGCAATCTCCTGTCCAGGGGTGATGCTGAGAAACTAGTCCATGCATTTGTTACTTCAAGGCTGGACTAATGTAATTCTTTACTATCAGGAAGTCCACAAACTGTAGTTAAAAGCCTTCAGCTGATCCAAAATGCTGCAGCCAGAGTTCTGATGAAAATTAAAAAGAGAGATCATATCTCTCCTATCCTGGCTTCTCTTCATTGGCTTCCTGTTAAATCCAGAATAGAATTTAAAATCCTCCTTCTCACATATAAAGCCTTAAATGGCCAAGCTCCATCTGATATCAGAGATCTGATTGTTCCTTATGTTCCTAACAGAGCACTTCGCTCTCAGTCTGCAGGTTTACTAGTGGTTCCTAGAATTTCTAAAAGTAGAATGGGAGGCAGATCTTTTAGTTATCAGGCTCCTCTCCTGTGGAACCAACTACCAGTTTTAGTCCGTGAGGCAGACACCCTGTCTACTTTTAAGGCTAGGCTTAAAACTTTCCTTTTTGATAAAGCTTCTAGTTAGAGTGGCTCAGGTTATCCTGATCTATCTCTATAGTTATGCTGCTATAGGCTTAGACTGCTGGAGGACATAGGGACCCCCATTTCATCTTTCTGCTTCATTCTCTCTCTGTTCTCCTATTCTGCAGAATCTATTAGTTCAATCTCTAACGTTCTGCTCTCTCTGCTTTTCCTCAGAGTAGCTTTGCCTCGTCTGTTCCTGTTTGGCTGTGACGTCATCCAGGAAAGAAACATCAGCTGTGCTGCTTCCATCAACACCCTTGTTTGTAGATGTTGGAGATCGGCCTGTCTTCCAGTGTGGTCCTGTTTCTCTGGCCGTGGCTGGGTGGATGTGCTCTCTTCATCCTCTGGCATGGGAGCTGCCTTGGAGCTCGTCTGCCTGGCTGTGTGTTTCCTGGACGGGGCCGCCTTTACAGCTGCTTTTTGTATCTCTGCTTCTGTCTCCTTGAACCCCAGTCGGCCTCGGCAGATGGCCGCTCACACTGAGCCTGGTTCTGCTGGAGGTTTCTTCCTGTTAAAAGGGAGTTTTTCCTCTCCACTGTCGCTACAAGCATGCTTAGTGTGAGGGATTGCTGAAGAGTCAATGAGTCAATGCAATCAACTGGTTTTCCTTAGATAGAAAACTTTGAATCAATTTGACTGTATGATCTGGTTGAACTGTAAAGTGCCTTGAGATGACATGTGTTGTGAATTTGGCGCTATATAAATAAACTGAATTGAATTGAATTGAATCTGTAGAACCTGGAGGTCAGAACCTGGACATAGACTTGTAGAACTGCAGGTTAGAACCTGGAAAAGAACCTGTAAAACATGGAGGTTGGAACCTGGAAACAGACTTGAAAGATATAACCTTGACACAGACCTGTAGAACATTGAGGTTAGAACCTAGACACGGACCTGAAGAACATGGAGGATAGAACCTGGACAGAGACCTGTTGAGCCTGGAAAAACACCTGTAGAATATTGGGGTTACAACCTGGACAAGGACCTATAGAACATGAAAGATATAACCTGGACACAGACCTGTACAACAGTAGGTTAGAACCTGGAAAAGGACCTGTAGAACACGGAGGGTAGAACCTGGAAACACACCTGGAAGATTTAACCTGGACACAGACCTGTAGAACAGGAGGTTATAACCTGGACACGGACCTGAAGAACATGGAGGATAGAACCTGGACACAGACCTGTATAACATGGAGATTAGAACCTGGACACGGACCTGTAGAATATGGGGGTTACAACCTGGACACAGACCTGTAGAATATGGAGAATAGAATCTGCACACAGACCTGTAAAACATGGAGGTTAGAACCTGGACACAGACCTTTAGAATATGGTGGTTACAAGCAGGGCAAGGACCTGTAGAAGATGGAGGTTAGAACCTGGAGCCTGACCTGTAGAATATGGAGGTTAGAACCTGGACAAGGACCTGTAGAACATGGAGGGTAGAACCTGGAAACACACCTGGAAGATATAATCTGGACACAGACCTGTAGAACAGGAGGTTATAACCTGGACACGGACCTGTAAAACATGGAGATTAGAACCTGGACACAGACCTTTAGAATATGGTGGTTACAAGCAGGGCAAGGACCTGTAGAAGATGGAGGTTAAAACCTGGAGATGGACCTGTAGAACATGGAGGATAGAACCTGGACATGGACCTGTAGAACATGGAGGTTAGAACCTGGACATGGACCTGTAGAACATGGAGGATAGAACCTGGACATGGAGGATAGAACCTGGACATGGACCTGTAGAACATGGAGGATAGAACCTGGACATGGACCTGTAGAACATGGAGGTTAGAACCTGGACATGGACCTGTAGAACATGGAGGATAGAACCTGGACATGGAGGATAGAACCTGGACATGGACCTGTAGAACATGGAGGATAGAACCTGGACATGGAGGACAGAACCTGGACATAGACCTGTAGAACATGGAGGATAGAACCTGAACATGGACCTGTAGAACATGGAGGTTAGAACCTGGACATGGACCTGTGGAACATGGAGGATAGAACCTGGAGATGGACCTGTAGAACATGGAGGATAGAACCTGGAGACGGACCTGTAGAACATGGAGGATAGAACCTGGAGACGGACCTGTAGAACATGGAGGATAGAACCTGGAGATGGACTTGTAGAACATGGAGGATAGAACCTGGACATGGACCTGTAGAACATGGAGGATAGAACCTGGACATGGACCTGTAGAACATGGAGGTTAGAACCTGGACATGGACCTGTAGAACATGGAGGATACAACCTGGACATGGACCTGTAGAACATGGAGGATAGAACCTGGACATGGACCTGTAGAACATGGAGGATAGAACCTGAACATGGACCTGTAGAACATGGAGGTTAGAACCTGGACATGGACCTGTAGAACATGGAGGATAGAACCTGGACATGGACCTGTAGAACATGGAGGATAGAACCTGGACATGGACCTGTAGAACATGGAGGATAGAACCTGGAGACGGACCTGTAGAACATGGAGGATAGAACCTGGACATGGACCTGTAGAACATGGAGGATAGAACCTGGACATGGACCTGTAGAACATGGAGGTTAGAACCTGGACATGGACCTGTAGAACATGGAGGATAGAACCTGGAGATGGACCTTTAGAACATGGAGGATAGAACCTGGAGACGGACCTGTAGAACATGGAGGATAGAACCTGGACATGGACCTGTAGAACATGGAGGATAGAACCTGGACATGGAGGATAGAACCTGGACATGGACCTGTAGAACATGGAGGATAGAACCTGGACATGGACCTGTAGAACATGGAGGTTAGAACCTGGACATGGACCTGTAGAACATGGAGGATAGAACCTGGACATGGAGGATAGAACCTGGACATGGACCTGTAGAACATGGAGGATAGAACCTGGACATGGACCTGTGGAACATGGAGGATAGAACCTGGACATGGAGCACAGAACCTGGACATAGACATGTAGAACATGGAGGATAGAACCTGAACATGGACCTGTAGAACATGGAGGTTAGAACCTGGACATGGACCTGTGGAACATGGAGGATAGAACCTGGAGATGGACCTGTAGAACATGGAGGATAGAACCTGGAGACGGACCTGTAGAACATGGAGGATAGAACCTGGAGACGGACCTGTAGAACATGGAGGATAGAACCTGGAGATGGACTTGTAGAACATGGAGGATAGAACCTGGACATGGACCTGTAGAACATGGAGCATAGAACCTGGACATGGACCTGTAGAACATGGAGGATAGAACCTGGACATGGACCTGTAGAACATGGAGGATAGAACCTGGAGACGGACCTGTAGAACATGGAGGATAGAACCTGGACATGGACCTGTAGAACATGGAGGATAGAACCTGGACATGGACCTGTAGAACATGGAGGTTAGAACCTGGACATGGACCTGTAGAACATGGAGGATAGAACCTGGACATGGACCTATAGAACATGGAGGATGGAACCTGGACATGGAGGATAGAACCTGGACATGGACCTGTAGAACATGGAGGATAGAACCTGGACATGGACCTGTAGAACATGGAGGATAGAACCTGGACATGGACCTGTAGAACATGGAGGTTAGAACCTGGACATGGACCTGTAGAACATGGAGGATAGAACCTGGACATGGAGGATAGAACCTGGACATGGACCTGTAGAACATGGAGGATAGAACCTGGACATGGACCTGTAGAACATGGAGGTTAGAACCTGGACATGGACCTGTAGAACATGGAGGATAGAACCTGGACATGGAGGATAGAACCTGGACATGGACCTGTAGAACATGGAGGATAGAACCTGAACATGGACCTGTAGAACATGGAGGTTAGAACCTGGACATGGACCTGTGGAACATGGAGGATAGAACCTGGAGACGGACCTGTAGAACATGGAGGATAGAACCTGGAGACGGACCTGTAGAACATGGAGGATAGAACCTGGAGACGGACCTGTAGAACATGGAGGATAGAACCTGGACATGGACCTGTAGAACATGGAGGATAGAACCTGGACATGGACCTGTAGAACATGGAGGTTAGAACCTGGACATGGACCTGTAGAACATGGAGGATAGAACCTGGACATGGAGGATAGAACCTGGACATGGACCTGTAGAACATGGAGGATAGAACCTGGACATGGACCTGTGGAACATGTAGGATAGAACCTGGACATGGAGGACAGAACCTGGACATAGACCTGTAGAACATGGAGGATAGAACCTGAACATGGACCTGTAGAACATGGAGGTTAGAACCTGGACATGGACCTGTGGAACATGGAGGATAGAACCTGGAGATGGACCTGTAGAACATGGAGGATAGAACCTGGAGACGGACCTGTAGAACATGGAGGATAGAACCTGGAGACGGACCTGTAGAACATGGAGGATAGAACCTGGAGATGGACTTGTAGAACATGGAGAATAGAACCTGAACATGGACCTGTAGAACATGGAGGTTAGAACCTGGACATGGACCTGTAGAACATGGAGGATAGAACCTGGACATGGACCTGTAGAACATGGAGGATAGAACCTGGACATGGACCTGTAGAACATGGAGGATATAACCTGGACATGGACCTGTAGAACATGGAGGATAGAACCTGGACATGGACCTGTAGAACATGGAGGATAGAACCTGCACATGGACCTGTAGAACATGGAGGTTAGAACCTGGACATGGAGGATAGAACCTGGACATGGAACTGTAGAACATGGAGGATATAACCTGGACATGGACCTGTAGAACATGGAGGATAGAACCTGGACATGGAGGATAGAACCTGGACATGGACCTGTAGAAAATGGAGGATAGAACCTGGAGACGGACCTGTAAAACATGGAGGTTAGAACCTGGACATGGACCTGTAGGACATGGAGGATAGAACCTGGACATGGACCTGTAGAACATGGAGGTTAGAACCTGGACATGGACCTGTAGAACATGGAGGATAGAACCTGGACATGGACCTGTAGAACATGGAGGATAGAACCTGGACATGGACCTGTAGAACATGGAGGATAGAACCTGGACATGGACCTGTAGAACATGGAGGATAGAACCTGCACATGGACCTGTAGAACATGGAGGTTAGAACCTGGACATGGAGGATAGAACCTGGACATGGACCTGTAGAACATGGAGGATAGAACCTGGACATGGACCTGTAGAACATGGAGGATAGAACCTGGACATGGAGGATAGAACCTGGACATGGACCTGTAGAACATGGAGGATAGAACCTGGACATGGACCTGTAGAACATGGAGGATAGAACCTGGAGACGGACCTGTAGAACATGGAGGATAGAACCTGGACATGGACCTGTAGAACATGGAGGATAGAACCTGGACATGGAGGATAGAACCTGGACATGGACCTGTAGAACATGGAGGATAGAACCTGGACATGGACCTGTAGAACATGGAGGATAGAACCTGGACATGGAGGATAGAACCTGGACATGGACCTGTAGAAAATGGAGGATAGAACTTGGAGACGGACCTGTAGAATATGGAGGATAGAACCTGGACATGGACCTGTAGAACATGGAGGATAGAACCTGGACATGGAGGACAGAACCTGAACATGGACCTGTAGAACATGGAGGATAGAACCTGGAGACGGACCTGTAGAACATGGAGGATAGAACCTGGAGACGGACCTGTAGAACATGGAGGATAGAACCTGGAGACGGACCTGTAGAACATGGAGGATAGAACCTGGAGACGGACCTGTAGAACATGGAGGATAGAACCTGGACATGGAGGATAGAACCTGGACATGGACCTGTAGAAAATGGAGGATAGAACTTGGAGACGGACCTGTAGAACATGGAGGATAGAACCTGGACATGGACCTGTAGAACATGGAGGATAGAACCTGGACATGGAGGACAGAACCTGAACATGGACCTGTAGAACATGGAGGATAGAACCTGGAGACGGACCTGTAGAACATGGAGGATAGAACCTGGAGACGGACCTGTAGAACATGGAGGATAGAACCTGGAGACGGACCTGTAGAACATGGAGGATAGAACCTGGACATGGACCTGTAGAAAATGGAGGATAGAACCTGGAGACGGACCTGTAGAACATGGAGGATAGAACCTTAGGGTGAGTACTGTTGGGCTCAGCTCCTTACCATCCTCTTATCAGAGGGGTGTTTCTTGAGATCAGTAGTTTCAGCCAGCAGGGGGAGCTGTAGGCTAAGAAAATGGCTGCTGTGACCTTAGAGTAGCGTTATCCGTGTTGCCATGGTTACCGGGAGGCTGAGTTCTACAGAAAGAGGAAGAAGAGAAGGAGGAAGGAAGTGAGGCGGCTGGTTGAAACGAAGCCTCTGAGGCGAAGAGAGGAGGATCAGACTGTCTATGCCGTCCACCTGTGCTTCTGTCCACCTTCAGCTGTCTCCAGGATGTCCTCCCGGTCCGACACCAAGTCCCGTGAGTCTCCCTCTGTCTTCCTTCCTGTAGAACCCCAGCTGACTCTGTCCCACACTCTACCAGGACAGCGAAGGCAGCATCAGAGCAGACAGATCAAACCTGAGGCCGCGTTAGTTCCAACTCTGATCCTGTAGTGCAGGGGAACAGATCTGAACAGAAGCTGATCCAGATTCTGATCAGGATCAGACAGGAAGAGGTAAACAGGAAGAGGTTTCTGAATGGACGCCTCTAGTCCCTCAGGTCTGCTATCACTGTTTCTCATCCTGGTTCCATCCAGTCCAAGCAGATCTTTCTGCATCTGGACTGAGCTGCTTCTCCACCGGAGCTCAGATTAGATCAACATTAAATGAATAAAATGTCAGACAGAACCAGAATATTAGAATCTGCACAGTACCAGGTCTCTGAGCTCCTACAGTGCTGCAGGTCCTATTGCTTCTGTAAGGTTGTCAGACTTTGACTAGGCCCTTCAGAAATCTGGTTCTAGTCTTTTCCAGCTGTTGGGCTCCTCTCCTGCTGATGAACCGGTTTGGACGTCGCTGCAGCTGATGGACCCATGCTGGACTTTAACTTGTGACACAGGAACTCACAGTCCACTCATTGACCACTGCCAGGTGGTTCTGCTGATCCTCTGTTAGGTTTACTCCAAACACGGTTCTGTCCATCATGTCCATAAGGACATTGTCCCAGGAGTCTGGTCCTCCATCCAAATGAAGCGCTGCCATTTTGTTGGCTTTCTGCCTGGGCTGAATCTTGGAAGCTGTCTGAGATGTTCTCCTCTCAGGAACTGTGGTTCTACTGAGGTTGGTGGACAGCAGCAGATGATGTCCTTCTGTCCTGGCATGGTGGGAAGTGTCCCCTGTCCTTTCATTCTGATGAAGATGAATGTTTATGACCAGCGAGGCAGGAGGAGCTTCAGGACTGATCCAGTAAAACAAGGAAAAGCACAGATTTGACCTGCTACTGATTCAGCTGAGAGGCTTTTATTTCGGTGGTTCTCTGATGATGATGATGATGATGATGATGATGATGATGATGATGATCTACTCTTCAGCCTCACAGATCACATTTCTTACCATGAAGCTGAAGGATAAACTCCATCCGCCATGGCACAGACGAACCTCTGAAACTTTGAAACCACCGGACCTGAATCTGAACCAGAACCAGAACCAGAACCAGGTCAGAAACACTTGACACCTTTGTTCTCTAGCTGATCATTCCAAAGAAGTTTAAAATCAATCCACTGGACTTTGTTTCCAAGTTTGAAGACGTTTCTCTTCCATCCAGGAAGATTTTTCATTCCAAATGTCAGAAATAGCGTTTAGTTCCAGGTTTTATCCAGCAGCCCAACAAAGCCTGGTTTTAGTTTAGAAAACATGCAAATAGAACCAGAAGAACGGGTCCCCCCCTTTGGAATGGGCTGGTTTCTCCATTAAAGCTACTCCAGATCTTTTGACTAGAAAAAGCTTTCTGGATGGAAAGAGAAAAGTCAAAATGCAGGGGATTGTTTTTTAAATTTTTTTTTGCGATAACTCTGACCTGGATGACTGAGCATCTTCACCAGCATCTAGCTGATCATCTTTGCAGATGTTGATGGGACTCACCTGGTGATGTTTCATTTGCTAGAACCCAGCGGTTCTCTTTGGTTGTTCCCCTGAACTCCAGCGTGGTCTTTACAGTAGGTGCGTTTAGCTCAGCAGGTTCGGACCATCAGTGGACCTGCCTGCTTGGTTGGAGCACTGACTGTGGGACCAGCTGCAGGCTTTAGTAGTTCCCCAGCTGAGTCCGTTCAGGGGCAGAGTTAGCAGATTCTCCCCTTAAATTTTAACACTGCCGGGTCCGGTCCGGTCCAGACTGAACCGGACCAGATGGACCCTTTCAAAACAATACGCTCTCCTTCCTGAATGAAGAGCTCTTTCTCCAGCTTTGTGTTGAAGGCCTCCTCTTCTTCAGTCAGTGACATCCAACATTTCACAGCGGGCTGTTGTCAGGGCAACCAGCTGTGGTGCATTCACTGACTGGGAAAACACTGGATTCTTAGTTTCTATTGGGCCAACTTTAAGACAGCTGGTTGTGGTCAGCAGAATGTCTGCTGTGTAGCATTAGGAGAACGGACGTGGAGGAACCTCAGCGTGTGACATGGAGGGCATCCCTGCTGGGTTTTATTACAGCAGGTAGCGCTCAGCCTCTCTTGAACTCTAACTGCTCTCTTTGATCAGCCTCTTCAGGAGAAACCTTTTTAGAGTTTTGGACTCAGACCTGATTTCTGTGTCGTTTTCTGAAGTCGGCCGGCATCTTGGTGGACCAGCAGCGCGCCGTCGTCAGCTCTCTGCAGTACTTTAAAGCTCTAGTAGACAGACTGGGACTGGACAGACCTGGAGGAGAAAAACTAGTCTTGGACCAGTCCATGGTGGGAGGTCTGTTGGGTGGAGCTTCCAATAGGATCCTGGAGGCAGTCCAGACTCTGGTCCAGCTGGAGCCTCAGCTGTTAAACAGGCAGGTTCCCCTTAATGCTCCTCGATCAGCCAATCAGAAAGCATCTCCATATCCTCATCCTGTCCCTCCACCTGCAGTAAGACTGTCTCCGCCTGTCTCACTCGTCTCTACCGCTCAGTGGCTGGGCTGATCCGCTGGGCTGATCAGAGGATGCTGCGGGGCGTCTCCCAGGACAACCAGGAGTCTTCAGAGAGCGTTACCACGGTGATCAGGGGCATCCTGAACAGTGCCAAGGTAAGGCCTCAGGTTGCCTCAGGTTCCCTATGAGGGACAGATGTCTTATCCGACTGTAGTGGTGTTAAGGAATGTCCCAATCAGAAGTTGATACGGATATTGACCCCAGATTAGCCAGAAAACTCATTTTATCGGCCGGCATCTAAAATCTCTGATATTATGGTGCAGATAGAGCGAGTTCTTTCTGGAATTTCTTAGTTTCTGATCTTTTTAACCTTTGTTTCATGTTGTAATGAAATTATTTGAATTAGTTAGTTTTTTAAAGCATAAAATGATTCATCCTAACATCGGATCGGTACCATAACTCTGTTCCTTAGGAACTGGGACGACTGGTGGCAGAGAGACGAGAAGGTTCCGTCCCCTTGTCTCCGGTCCAACCACAGTCAGGAGGATTCAGTGAGAAGGAGACATCAGAGGGAACATCTGCCAGCAGAGGACCTTCAGGGGACCAGGGGACGAAGACTGAGACAAAAAGGGAGGAGCCTCCGATCTCAGCCCCACCCAAACCCCCGATGCCCCTACAAGACCCCCCACCTGAAAACACCCCTACCCAGGGACAGACCTTCAGGTTAGTCCACCTCCCTGCGACCCAGTCTGGATACATTTGACCCGGCCTGGGACCGTTTGGCCCAGTCTGGATCCGTTTGACCCGGCCTGGGACCGTTCGGCCCAGTCTGGATCCGTTTGACCCGGCCTGGGACCGTTTGGCCCAGTTTGAATCTGTTTGACACGGCCTGGGACCGTTTGGCCCAGTCTGGATCCGTTTCACCCGGCCTGGGACCGTTTGGCCCAGTCTGCGTCCGTTTGACCCAGCCTGGGACCGTTTGGCCCAGTCTGGATCCGTTTGACCTGGCCTGGGACCGTTTGGCCCAGTCTGCGTCCGTTTGACCCGGCCTGCGACCGTTTGGCCCAGTCTGCGTCCGTTTGACCCGGCCTGGGACCGTTTGGCCCAGTTTGGATCCATTTGACCCGGCCTGGGACCGTTTGGCCCAGTCTGGATCCGTTTGACCCGGCCTGGGACCGTTTGGCCCAGTCTGGATACGTTTGACCCGGCCTGGGACCGTTTGGCCCAGTCTGGATCCGTTTGACCCGGCCTGGGACCGTTTGGCCCAGTCTGGATCCATTTGACCCGGCCTGGGACCGTTTGGCCCAGTTTGGATCTGTTTGACCCAGCCTGGGACCATTTGTCCCAGTCTGGGTCCGTTTAGATCCACTGCTGCTTCTTTGGTTTGGGTTCTGGCCCAGTTTGGGTCCCTCTGGATCCTTTCAGAAGTTGGTCATCCGATCCAGATCGGTCAGTCTATATGTGGTTCAGAGAGGGCTGGAAGAGTAGCTGGGCCACTAGAGGGTGCTGCTGCTGCTGTCAGTGAGACGTATCGTGTTCACTTCCTGTTTGGATTAACTGAGTATTGCAGCTGTCCAGACGATCTCCGTCTGAATTAAGATATTTTTTCTCTGATATCTCTGGATCTCAGTAACTCTAAATGTCCAGAACTACTTTAAAACATAGCACCTTCTGCTGCACTTTTCTACTGAGCACTTATGAGTTTCACACGGTTTTATTTCTGGTAGCAAGGAGTAGCTAGCCTAGGCTAGCGCTAGCTTAGCATTGCTATGGCTTCTCTCTCTCCCTCCCTTGACTCTTTTCCAACTCTTCCTTCTTCCTCTCCTCTCTCCTGCTCTCTGTGTCAGATGTTCAGTTATTCCTCTGCCTCCTTTAGTGATAATGGGATGTGTAATAAGTGTAGTATTTTTGTAGCTTTGGAGGCGAGGGTGTCAGAGTTAGAATCCAGTTGAACTTTCAGAGTTAGCTAAATTATTCTCTTCATCTCAGCCTTCAACTTGTATGTTAGATCCAGTTCCAACCAGGTTATTTAAGGAGGTATTCCCTTTGATCTCCTCCTGCATTTTAGATGTGATTAATCTATCTCTGTTACAGGGATATTTACCAAAGGCTTTTAAGGTTGCTGTAATTAAACCTCTGCTTAAGAAACCGTCTCTTGACCCGATGACTTGGTCAATTATAGACCTATATCCAATCTCCCTTTCTTATCCAAAATTCTTGAGAAAGTAGTTGCCAAACAAGTGTGCGATCACTTACACCATGAACTTTTTGAAGAGTTTCAGTCTGGCTTTAGAGCTCATCATAGCACTGAAACAGCTCTGGTGAAAGTCACTAATGATATTCTCATGGCCTCAGATAATGGACTTGTATCTGTGCTCGTCCTGTTGGATCTTAGTGCTGCATTTGATACAGTTGATCATAATATTCTTTTAGAAAGACTTGAATATTTTGTTGGAATTAAAGGAACAGCTCTAGACTGGTTTAAATCTGATCTATCTGATCGAATTCAGTTTGTTCATGTTAATGATAGATCTTCAACACACTCAAAGGTTACCTGTGGAGTACCACAGGGATCAGTGCTAGGACCAATTCTCTTTACTTTATACATGCTCCCAATTGGTAGAGTTATTAGACAGCATGGGATTAATTTCCACTGTTATGCTGATGATACCCAGCTATATCTGTCTATAATCCAGATGAAGCTAACCCATTACATAGATTACAGGCATGTCTGAAGACATAAAAACCTGGATGACTCTTAACTTTCTGCTTCTGAATGCAGACAAAACAGAAGTTATAGTCTTTGGACCAGAGTCTCTGAAAAAGAAGCTGATTAGCCAGTCACTTCATTTGGATGGGATTAAACTGATTTCAGATAATAAAGTAAAAAATCTTGGTGTTATTTTTGATCAGGACCTGTCATTTAAATCCCAGATCAAAGAGGTTTCTAGAATTTCCTTCTTTCATCTGAGGAATATTGCAAAAATGAGCAATCTCCTGTCCAGGGGTGATGCTGAGAAACTAGTCCATGCATTTGTTACTTCAAGGCTGGACTATTGTAATTCTTTACTATCAGGAAGTCCACAAACTGTAGTTAAAAGCCTTCAGCTGATCCAAAATGCTGCAGCCAGAGTTCTGATGAAAATGAAAAAGAGAGATCATATCTCTCCTATCCTGGCTTCTCTTCATTGGCTTCCTGTTAAATCCAGAATAGAATTTAAAATCCTCCTTCTCACATATAAAGCCTTAAATGGCCAAGCTCCATCTGATATCAGAGATCTGATTGTTCCTTATGTTCCTAACAGAGCACTTCGCTCTCAATCTGCAGGTTTACTAGTGGTTCCTAGAACTTCTAAAAGTAGAATAGGAGGCAGATCTTTTAGTTATCAGGCTCCTCTCCTGTGGAACCAACTACCAGTTTTAGTCCGTGAGGCAGACACCCTGTCTACTTTTAAGGCTAGGCTTAAAACTTTCCTTTTTGATAAAGCTTCTAGTTAGAGTGGCTCAGGTTATCCTGATCTATCTCTATAGTTCTGCTGCTATAGGCTTAGACTGCTGGAGGACATAGGGACCCCTTTTTCATCATTCTGCTTCATTCTATCTCTATTCTCCCTCTGCAGAATCTGTTAGTTCAATCTCTAACGTTCTGCTCTCTCTGCTTTTTCTCATAGTAGCTTCATCTGGTCTGTTCCTGTTTGGCTGTGACTCCATCCTGGAGAGAAATATCAGCTGTGCTGCTGCCATCAACACCTTTGTTTCTAGATGTTGGAGCTTGGCCTGTTTTCCAGTGTAGTCCTGTTTCTCTGACTGTGACTAACTGGATGTGCTCTCTTCATCCTCTGACATGGGAGCTGGCTCGGAGCTCGTCTGCCTGGCTGTGTGTTTCCTGGACGCCTGTGGAGCTGGTTGACAGTTGCCTTTTGTATCTATGCTTCTTTTTCTATGTCTGCTTCTGTCTCCTTGAACCCCAGTGGGCCTCAGCAGATGGCCGCTCACACTGAGCCTGGTTCTGCTGGAGGTTTCTTCCTGTTCAAAGGGAGTTTTTCCTCCCCACTGTCGCTACAAGCATGCTTAGCGTGAGGGATTGCTGAAGAGTCAATGAGTCGATGCAATCAGCTGGTTTTCCTTAGATAGAAAACATTGAGTCAATCTGACTGGATGATCTGGTGAACTGGAAAGTGACCTGAGATGACATGATGTGAATTGGAGCTATAGAAATAAACTGAATAGAATTGAACTGAATTGGTGCCGGTCAGTCTGTACGGTCTAATCTGCAGCAGCTGATCTAGTTCGGGCCGGTTTTACTTCTGCATGAATCGGGTGAATTGGACCACTCCAGTCCAGGTGTTCTGTACAATCCAGACTGAATCGGACCTGCCTGGAGGTTTCTCCATCATCTGGCGCTGGTCTGATTAAAAATCCAGTTCCTGTTTTTGGTCACATGAGGCTGTGGAACTGATCAGATGGGTTGTGGTTCTGCAGTGCTGGCAGTAAGTGTGGATCAGGCTGGCCCAGGTGGTGCCAGGTCCAGTCTGGTTCTGTTAGTAGCTGTGTCTAAGACAGTGAGAACACAGAGAGAACACAAATAGAAACCAGGCTGAAACAGGAAGTGCACGCATCACAGCTGCCACAAACTTCCTGTCTGAGCTAAGTGCAGCAGCAGAAGAAGAAGTGGGAGTGAGACGGAGGCAACGAGACGACAAGCGGTACTTTCAGGCTCTGACACAGCGACCCGTCTGAACTGTGATCCAGTACATTCAGACTGGGCCAAGTTCCAACGGGTCAGATGTCCAGAAACCACGGCTGCTTCCTCTTTTTATGTTTTCACCATAGATCTGTTTCTGAAAGAGAAGAAATGAGAAGTTAGGAAAACCAGGCAAACAGGTTCTGGTTGACCCAGTTCTGACCCGGTATTTGTTGCTATTGGGTCTCTGTTGGAAATGGTTCCTGTAAAGGTTGAAAATGAAAGTAAAAGAAAAACAGATTATTGCTTCATTGTGAGACCGTCCAAATCATGCAAAGTTCTGGAAAACCCAGGTGAGTTCTGGACCCATACGGCCCCTAAAGCGTGACACGGGTCAACACCAGCTAATTATCACTTCTGGTTCTAATACCAGTGATTCTGGTGCTTGGTATGGACTCCTCCCACCTCTCATTTACTGCTCCCCCTATTGGACCTTTATGGTAATGGCAGATATGGTTTGAACACTTTAGACCAAAAATAAGCAAAGTGAATAAAACGAGTGTTAATGAAGCTGGTACCAGCCGGGGTCATGGCCCCACCCAGAGGGAAAGGAACAACCCATGATGGAGGCCACCATCCTCCATCCAGACGATCCAGATGTTCCAGGTCCTACCCAGAGACCTTCAGCAGCTTGTGCCAAAAAGCAAAACCAGGACCACAGGATCAGGTTCTCATCCTCAGTCCTGCTGTAGAACCGGTACACAGCTGCATCGTCCTCTCAGACCCAGAGAGCTTCCTGCTACCTTCGGTCGGTAGCCGCTGCTGCCCTGGGGCACGCCGACAGAACCAAGCTGATATTCACAGGGGCCATGGGGCCATCAGCAGGCAAGGTGAGTGAAGCATCCTGCCCAAGGACACATGTAGGGCGTAAGGGAGGAGATCTCCAGAGAAGATCTACAGGAGGTCCAGAGGAGATCCACAGGAGATTTAGAGGAGATCCATAGGAGGTCCAGAGGAGGTCCAGAGGAGGTCTAGTGGAGATCCAGAGGAGGTCCATAGGAGGTCCAGTGGAGATCCAGAGGAGGTCCAGTGGAGGTCCATAGGAGATCCAGAGGAGGCTCAGAGCAGGTCCATAGGAGGTCCATAGGAGGTCCAGTGGAGGTCCATAGGAGGTCCAGTGGAGATCCAGAGGAGGTCCAGTGGAGGTCCATAGGAGGTCCAGAGGAGGCTCAGAGCAGGTCCATAGGAGGTCCATAGGAGGTCCAGTGGAGGTCCAGAGGAGGTCCAGTGGAGGTCCATAGGAGGTCCAGAGGAGGCTCAGAGCAGGTCCATAGGAGGTCCATAGGAGGTCCAGTGGAGGTCCAGAGGAGGTCCATAGGAGGTCCAGTGGAGATCCAGAGGAGGTCCAGTGGAGGTCCATAGGAGATCCAGAGGAGGCTCAGAGCAGGTCCATAGGAGGTCCATAGGAGGTCCAGTGGAGGTCCAGAGGAGGTCCAGTGGAGGTCCATAGGAGGTCCAGAGGAGGCTCAGAGCAGGTCCATAGGAGGTCCATAGGAGGTCCAGTGGAGGTCCATAGGAGGTCCAGAGGAGGCTCAGAGCAGGTCCATAGGAGATCCAGAGGAGGTCCAGTGGAGGTCCATAGAAGGTCCAGAGGAGGCTCAGAGCAGGTCCATAGGAGGTCCAGTGGAGGCCCAGAGGAGGTCCAGTGGAGGTCCATAGGAGGTCCAGAGGAGGCTCAGAGCAGGTCCATAGGAGGTCCAGTGGAGGTCCATAGGAGGTCCAGAGGAGATCCAGAGGAGGTCCAGTGGAGGTCCATAGGAGGTCCAGAGGAGGCTCAGAGCAGGTCCATAGGAGGTCCAGTGGAGGTCCATAGGAGGTCCAGAGGAGGCTCAGAGCAGGTCCATAGGAGGTCCAGTGGAGGTCCATAGGAGGTCCAGAGGAGATCCAGAGGAGGTCCAGTGGAGGTCCATAGGAGGTCCAGAGGAGGCTCAGAGCAGGTCCATAGGAGGTCCATAGGAGGTCCAGTGGAGGTCCATAGGAGGTCCATAGGAGGTCCAGTGGAGGTCCATAGGAGGTCCAGCGGAGGTCCATAGGAGGTCCAGGGCCGGTCTAGATGAGGTTCAGAGGAGATTCAACAACACTCTTCTTTATTGGGAACCAGTCTGTGGGTGGGAACCATCGCTCAGGGACCTGGTTGGATCATCCAGAGACTAACTGGTCCCTCTTTCTGTTTCAGTCCTCCCACTCTGCCTCCTAAGAAGCGTCTGACACCACTGGCCCCTGTCCCCGCCCACTGCAGGGTTGCCATAGTTACACCAATGATACGGGAGCCAAAAGAGGATTCGGTGGAGGAGCAGGTATGATTTCATCTACAGCGGTTTAATGTGTCTGACTGTGTTACTGCCTTAAGCTCTTGTCACACATTGACGATTTTTTCAGCGTCTGCCTGACGTCCCAGAATCTCCTAAACGCTGCCATAGGCTGACCTTTCTATGGATGTTCTCTATTCTGGGCGTATACATGCAGTATTCATAACGAGTCCAGAACTTCTGTCCAACGGCAGCCTAACTTATGCATGATTCAGAGTTTCAGTGTGTTTCAACGTGATTCAGCGTGCTTAAGCATGATTCAACGTGTTTTAGCCTGATTCAGCGTATTTCAGCGTGTTTCAGTGTGTTTCAGCGTGATTCAGCGTGTTTCAGCATGATTCAGTGTGATTCAGCGTGATTCAGCGTGATTCAGCGTGTTTCAGCATGATTCAGTGTGATTCAGCGTGATTAAGCATGATTTAGCATGTTCCAGTGTGATTCAGTGTGATTCAGCATGTTTCAGCATGATTCAGTGTGATTCAGTGTGATTCAGCATGTTTCAGCATGATTCAGTATGATTCAGCGTGATTCAGCGTGTTTCAGCATGATTCAGTGTGATTCAGCGTGTTTCAGCATGTTTCAGCATGATTCAGTATGATTCAGCGTGATTAAGCATGATTCAGCATGTTTAAGTGTGATTCAGCGTGATTCAGCGTGTTTCAGCATGATTCAGTATGATTCAGCGTGATTAAGCGTGTTTCAGTGTGATTCAGCGTGATTCAGCGTGATTAAGCATGATTCAGCGTGTTTCAGTGTGATTCAGTGTGTTTCAGCATGATTCAGCATGATTCAACATGATTCAGCGTGTTTCAGCGTGTTTCAGCGTGATTCAGCGTGATTCAGCGTGATTCAGCATGATTCAGCGTGTTTCAGCATGATTCAGCATGATTCAGCATGATTCAGCGTGATTCAGCATGATTCAACATGATTCAGCGTGTTTCAGCGTATTTCAGCATGATTCAGCGTGTTTCAGCATGATTCAGCATGTTTCAGCGTGTTTCAGCATGATTCAACATGATTCAGCGTGTTTCAGCATGATTCAGTGTGATTCAGCGTGATTCAGCATGATTCAACATGATTCAGCGTGTTTCAGCGTGTTTCAGCGTGTTTCAGCGTGATTCAGTGTGATTCAGCATGATTCAACATGATTCAGCGTGTTTCAGCGTGATTCAGCGTGTTTCAGCATGATTCAGCATGATTCAACATGATTCAGCGTGTTTCAGCGTGTTTCAGCGTGATTCAGTGTCATTCAGCGTGATTCAGCATGATTCAGCATGATTCAACATGATTCAGCGTGTTTCAGCGTGATTCTGTATGTCAGTGTGATTCAGCGTGTTTCAGCGTGATTCTGTATGTCAGCGTGTTTCAGCGTGTTTCAGCGTGATTCAGTGTGATTCAGCATGATTCAACATGATTCAGCGTGTTTCAGCGTGATTCAGCGTGTTTCAGCATGATTCAGCATGATTCAACATGATTCAGCGTGTTTCAGCGTGTTTCAGCGTGTTTCAGCGTGATTCAGTGTCATTCAGCGTGATTCAGCATGATTCAGCATGATTCAACATGATTCAGTGTGTTTCAGCGTGATTCTGTATGTCAGTGTGATTCAGCGTGTTTCAGCGTGATTCTGTATGTCAGCATGATAGACGTGTTTCAGCATGATTCAACATGATTCAGCGTGTTTCAGCGTGATTCAGTGTGTCAGCGTGTTTCAACGTGATTCTGTATGTCAGTGTGATTCAGCGTGTTTCAGCATGATTTAACATGATTCAGCGTGTTTCAGCGTGATTCAGTGTGTCAGCGTCTTTCAGCGTGTTTCAGCGTGATTCAGTGTTTCAGCATGTTTCAGCGTGATTCAGTGTGTCAGATTGATTTAGCGTGATTCAGCATGTTTCAGCGTATTTCAGCATGATTCAGCGTGTTTCAGCATGATTCAGCATGTTTCAGCGTGTTTCAGCATGATTCAACATGATTCAGCGTGTTTCAGCATGATTCAGCGTGATTCAGCATGATTCAACATGATTCAGCGTGTTTCAGCGTGTTTCAGCGTGATTCAGTGTGATTCAGCATGATTCAACATGATTCAGCGTGTTTCAGCGTGATTCAGCGTGTTTCAGCATGATTCAGCATGATTCAACATGATTCAGTGTGTTTCAGCGTGATTCTGTGTGTCAGATTGATTTAGCGTGATTCAGCGTGTTTCAGCGTATTTCAACATGATTCAGCGTGTTTCAGCGTGTTTCAGCGTGATTCAGCGTGTTTCAGCATGATTCAGCATGATTCAACATGATTCAGCGTGTTTCAGCGTGATTCAGTGTGTCAGATTGATTTAGCGTGATTCAGCGTGTTTCAGCGTATTTCAACATGATTCAGCGTGTTTCAGCGTGTTTCAGCGTGATTCAGTGTCATTCAGCGTGATTCAGCATGATTCAGCATGATTCAACATGATTCAGTGTGTTTCAGCGTGATTCTGTATGTCAGTGTGATTCAGCGTGTTTCAGCGTGATTCTGTATGTCACCATGATTCAGCGTGTTTCAGCATGATTCAACATGATTCAGCGTGTTTCAGCGTGATTCAGTGTGTCAGCGTGTTTCAACGTGATTCTGTATGTCAGTGTGATTCAGCGTGTTTCAGCATGATTTAACATGATTCAGCGTGTTTCAGCGTGATTCAGTGTGTCAGCGTCTTTCAGCGTGTTTCAGCGTGATTCAGTGTGTCAGCGTGTTTCAGCGTGATTCAGTGTGTCAGCTTGATTTAGCGTGATTCAGCGTGTTTCAGTGTGTTTCAGCATGATTCAGCGTGTTTCAAAATGATTCAACATGATTCAGCTTGTTTCAGCGTGATTCAGTGTGTCAGCGTGTTTCAACGTGATTCTGTATGTCAGTGTGATTCAGCGTGTTTCAGCATGATTTAACATGATTCAGCGTGTTTCAGCGTGATTCAGTGTGTCAGCGTCTTTCAGCGTGTTTCAGCGTGATTCAGTGTGTCAGCGTGTTTCAGCGTGATTCAGTGTGTCAGCTTGATTTAGCGTGATTCAGCGTGTTTCAGCGTGTTTCAGCATGATTCAGCGTGTTTCAGCATGATTCAACATGATTCAGCTTGTTTCAGCGTGATTCAGTGTGTCAGTGTCTTTCAGTGTGTTTCAGCGTGATTCAGTGTTTCAGCGCGTTTCAGCGTGATTCAGTGTGTCAGCTTGATTTAGCGTGATTCAGCGTGTTTCAGCATGATTCAGCGTGTTTCAGCATGATTCAACATGATTCAGCTTGTTTCAGCGTGATTCAGTGTGTCAGCGTCTTTCAGCGTGTTTCAGCGTGTTTCAGTGTTTCAGCGTGTTTCAGCGTGATTCAATGTGTCAGCTTGATTTAGCGTGATTTAGCGTGTTTCAGCATGATTCAGCATGATTCAGCGTGTTTCAGCGTGATTCTGTATGTCAGTGTGATTCAGCGTGCTTCAGCATGATTCAAGATGATTCAGCGTGTTTCAGCGTGTTTCAGCGTGTTTCAGCGTGATTCAGTGTGATTCAGCGTGATTCAGCATGTTTCAGCGTTTTTCAGCGTATTTCAGCATGATTCAGCGTGTTTCAGCATGATTCAGCATGTTTCAGCGTGTTTCAGCATGATTCAACATGATTCAGCGTGTTTCAGCATGATTCAGCGTGATTCAGCATGATTCAACATGATTCAGCGTGTTTCAGCGTGTTTCAGCGTGTTTCAGCGTGATTCAGTGTGATTCAGCATGATTCAACATGATTCAGCGTGTTTCAGCGTGATTCAGCGTGTTTCAGCATGATTCAGCATGATTCAACATGATTCAGCGTGTTTCAGCGTGATTCAGCGTGTTTCAGCATGATTCAGCATGATTCAACATGATTCAGCGTGTTTCAGCGTGTTTCAGCGTGATTCAGTGTCATTCAGCGTGATTCAGCATGATTCAACATGATTCAGCGTGTTTCAGCGTGATTCTGTATGTCAGTGTGATTCAGCGTGTTTCAGCGTGATTCTGTATGTCAGCATGATTCAGCGTGTTTCAGCATGATTCAACATGATTCAGCGTGTTTCAGCGTGATTCAGTGTGTCAGCGTGTTTCAACGTGATTCTGTATGTCAGTGTGATTCAGCGTGTTTCAGCATGATTTAACATGATTCAGCGTGTTTCAGCGTGATTCAGTGTGTCAGCGTCTTTCAGCGTGTTTCAGCGTGATTCAGTGTGTCAGCGTGTTTCAGCGTGATTCAGTGTGTCAGCTTGATTTAGCGTGATTCAGCGTGTTTCAGCGTGTTTCAGCATGATTCAGCGTGTTTCAGCATGATTCAACATGATTCAGCTTGTTTCAGCGTGATTCAGCGTGTTTCAGCGTGTTTCAGCATGATTCAGCGTGTTTCAGCATGATTCAACATGATTCAGCGTGTTTCAGCGTGATTCTGTATGTCAGTGTGATTCAGCGTGCTTCAGCATGATTCAAGATGATTCAGCGTGTTTCAGCGTGTTTCAGCGTGATTCAGCGTGATTCAGCATGTTTCAGCGTTTTTCAGCGTGTTTCAGCGTGATTCTGTATGTCAGTGTGATTCAGCGTGTTTCAGCGTGATTCAGTGTGTCAGCTTGATTTAGCGTGATTCAGCGTGTTTCAGCATGATTCAGCATGATTCAGCTTGTTTCAGTGTGATTCAGTATGTCAGCATGATTCAGTTTCATAAATCAGTGAGGCTGAGGAACCTCCATTTTGGCTCAGGTCCTCCTAATAGAGCAGGAGAACCACTTTCTATCACCATCTGCAAACATGAGAAGGTTTGCTGCCTTCAGAGCAGATCTCTGGTTCGATCGGTCTGTTTTTGACATCTCAGCCTGTGAGCTTCACCATCATGTGTGGTTTTTATAATTAACTGGGTGGTTTGTGTGTTTCAGGATGACAGCTTCTGGAAGCGACTCTCTTCTTCTTCTGCTGGCTCTGCGGCCAACACCTCGCTCTATGGTAACACCCCCACAAACACCAGAGTGTCTCTGAAACCTGAACACAGTGTCCTCACTTTGCTGGTGAAACACCAGAAACGGTCCTTACTAAGCAGCATAAACAGGAACACACACACACAGACATCTGGGGCCGTGTGACATCACATCCTGTCAGCAGCCACTTCTTCCCTGTAGCGTCTCCTGCCCCCTGCTGGTCACAACCTAGCACTGATTTCAGGAAGGTTCTGTCTTCAATCTGGACCTGAAACAGGAACCAAAACCAGACTGATTGCATGGAGCCAGTGGTGAAAGTTCACCAGAACCTCCTGCACAACCTTGAGGATCTGTACTGGATCCGGTTATGGAAGGCAGTCCGATCCATCTAAACCAAGCTGCCGGTTCCATCAGGTTGGAGCTGTTGGACCAGGATCATCAAACCCACTAACTTCTTCATTATCTGATCAGCTCTCGCATCCGTTCAATAAGAGAGCATGATCATGATGTAAATCAGAGGCACTAGGACCCTGCTCAGCGTACATGCCTGCTGTCAGTGACCTGCTGATGGCGGTGCGGGCTATAGGGAACCAGGACTGGGCTGGACAGAAAGGTATTCTTTCATTCAGAACAGATTCACCAGCATCATTTCGTTGATAGATGGATGGAAGATGATTCTTTCATTGTAATGTTAAACATGAAGCTGACTTTATTCCCAGTCTTTTATTTAAACCTGTTAGTGGCCATCGATTAAAACCCCGGTCTACTGTGGTCCATGGGCCCAGAGAGGACGGCTGTGATCCAGTCTGACTGTTCAGAACCACAGTAAACTCTTAGCTCTCAGCTAGCAAGCTGTAGAGCACTAAAGCGTCCTTCCTGGGCTAAGCCCCTCCCACTATGGGTCCTAGGGATGTCCCTGCTGGAGCAGGTCAGTTAGAACCACTCTGGGAGTTTAATGATGCAGGTTTCCTCGACAGTTCTGGTGGTTCCTGGACTCTTGGTTCTGGATCAGTCCAAAAGCAGGAGAAGCAGGTTCTGATTGGAGCAGTTGGACCTGTTAGAGCGGTTGAACCGTTTGGACCGGGTGGACCGTTTGGACCGGGTGGACTACTTGGACCGAGTGGACCGGTTGAACCGTTTGGACCGGGTGGACCAGTTGGACCGAGTGGACCGGTTGAACCGTTTGGACCGGGTGGACCAGTTGGACCAAGTGGACCGGTTGAACCGTTTGGACCGGGTGGACCAGTTGGACCGAGTGGACCGGTTGAACCGTTTGGACCGGGTGGACTGTTTGGACCGGGTGGACCAGTTGGACCGAGTGGACCGGTTGAACCGTTTGGACCGGGTGGACTAGTTGGACCGAGTGGACCGGTTGAACCGTTTGGACCGGGTGGACCAGTTGGACCGAGTGGACCGGTTGAACCGTTTGGACCGTTTGGACCGAGTGGACCAGTTGGACCGAGTGGACCGGTTGAACCGTTTGGACAGGGTGGGCCAGTTGGACCGAGTGGACCGGTTGAACCGTTTGGACCGGGTGGACCGTTTGGACCGGGTGGACCAGTTGGACCAAGTGGACCGGTTGAACCGTTTGGACCGGGTGGACCAGTCGGACCGAGTGGACCGGTTGAACCGTTTGGACCGGGTGGACTGTTTGGACCGGGTGGACCAGTTGGACCGAGTGGACCGGTTGAACCGTTTGGACCAGGTGGACCAGTTGGACCAAGTGGACCGGTTGAACCGTTTGGACCGGGTGGACCAGTTGGACCGAGTGGACCGGTTGAACCGTTTGGACCGGGTGGACCAGTTGGACCGTTTAAACCGTTTGGACTGGGTGGACCGTTTGGACCGGGTGGACCAGTTGGACCGAGTGGACCGGTTGGACTGGGTGGACCGGTTGAACCGTTTGGACCGGGTGGACCAGTTGGACCGAGTGGACCGGTTGAACCGTTTGGACCGGGTGGACCGTTTGGACCGGGTGGACCGTTTGGACCGGGTGGACCAGTTGGACCGAGTGGACCGGTTGGACTGGGTGGACCGGTTGAACCGTTTGGACCGGGTGGACCAGGTTCTGATTCTGTCTCCTTCTCAGATGACGATCCAGACTACGACTTCCTGCACACGGACCTGTCCTCCTCGGAGAAGCTCCCCCCACTGCCCCCCGCCCTGCCAGAGAAGAGGCGTCGCAGCACCACAGGTGAGGACACACCTGTCTGTCCTCCTGCTCCTGTCCCTCCTTACAAGCCTTGTCTCCTCCTTGTAGGTACCACAGGTATTTTCAATACGTCCACCTTTGAGTTTGACTCCGCCCACGCAGAGACACCCTTCACCAACAGTGACGCCATCATAGACCCTGATGTCCCCGTGTCCTCACCCCTGTCCCCCAGTAAGACGCCCCCTCCCCTCCCTGAGAAGAAACGACACAGTGAGTAAAAACACAGCAGCTGATTGGTTGAAATCAAAGGTCTTCTAATCGTCTGTTCCCCGTCCTTTGTCCTCTGTCCTCAGTCCATCAGTACCTTCAGTTCTGTTCGTCCTACACCGACCAGTCTGCACTTCTCCTCTATCAGAAGTACAAAGTCAGGCAGCGAGGCCAAGACTCCACCCACCCACTGGTTTCCCAGACGACAGACTCCACCCCCTCTGTGGACCAGCTTCCTGCCCCAGCTCTACCACCAAAGAAGAAGCAGCAGGTGAAGGCAGAACCGCAGAGGTTCCATTTAGGTTCTATTGACCCAGAGGATCAATCAAAGGACCTAAGTGGTTCTGGACCACTTCTAGAACCTTTAATTGATCCAGTTTAGAAACAAACGGAGGACCACCTGATCAGGAAGCTTCTGATAATCTGGAACCAGAACCTCTTTTTTATTTCTAGTTGTTCTGCAGAGATTCCAGAAAAGTTAACAAACAATCCATCTTGAAGCCGTTTCTCTTCTCGACCAGGAAGCTTCTTCAATTTAAAATGTCAGTTCCGGGCTTTATAGAGGGGACCAACAAAGCTTTGTTTCTGTTTAGGAAAAAAACTAAACTAAGACTAAATCCCAGAACATTTCAAACCAAACAGACCCTGAAACAGAGACCAGTTCATCCTAAAGACCTAATCTGAGCAGAGTGTCTGCAGGTCAATGCAGGGAGGAATGCTCTGATCTTTATATTGGAGAAACCAAACAACCTCTCCACAGACGCATGGCCCAACACAGAAGAGCGCCCTCCTCTGGACAAGACTCTGCACTACACCTACATCTGATGGACAAAGGACATTCTTTGGAGGACCAGAATGTTCACATTTTGGACAAAGAAGACAGTTGGTTTGAGAGGGACGTGAAGGAAGCATCTATGCTAAGAAAGAAAAACCAACCTTAAACGGGGGGGGGGGGTCTCAGATTCCAGCTTTCAAAAACCTTCAATGCAGCGATAGTTGATTCCTTCCCGCTATCATCGCAGCTCCAACCCCTTTACAGGGGAGCAGGAGACCTCACTTATTCATCCAGGCCAACTATTCCCTCTAACGACCCCCTTTCAGAGACATAGACAGGTATGGGGCATTGCAGGCTAACAAAGAAGCCAAACGACCCCCATTCCAAAGGGGGGGACCCGTTCATCCGTTTCTATTTGCATGTTTTCTAAACTAAAACCAGGCTTTGTTGGGCTGCTGGATAAAACCTGGAACTAAACGCTATTTCTGACATTTGGATTGAAAAGCTTCCTGGATGGAAGAGAAACGTCTTTAAACCTGGAAACAAAGTCCAGAGGATTGATTTTTTTTTTTCTGACTCTGACCTGGATGACTGAGAATCTCCACCAGCCTTCTGCAGAGGTTATGCCTTCCGGTCGGGTCCAGACCCGGACAGGTTCTGCTAGAATTTCTGAGATGTTGCTGGTTTGGTTCTGTTTGGCTGTTGTTCTGACGATGCTCTCCATGTTCCTCTGCTGTCATCAGGACCCAGACACAGAAACCGAGGAGAAGGAGGACAGGTGAGACACACACCTAGAAGCGGAGCAGACTCTCCTCTGTGCAGATCCTGACCTGCTTCTGTCCTGCAGGGTTCTGGAGATCCAGCAGGGGGCGGAGCTCAGCCAGAGGGGCAGTGAGGAGGAACTCCTACTGACCGAACCCGCTGAGATCCTCCGAAGGATCAGTTTGAAATCTGAGGTTTGGCCCCGCCCTCTCACCTGTCAGGTTTGAACTCTGCTGACCTCTGACCTCTGACCTCTTCACCTTTAGGAGGAGGAGGGGCCAGAAGTGAAGGCTGCATCACCTGAGATCCTTTTGGTCCGAGCCACACAGTCCGGCAGCGGTAGGTCCTTTAGAGCCCCAACAGAACCGACCGTTGGGTCAGGTGCTCCGGTTCTGGTGATACCGGCTGGTTCTGTCCATCACCATGGAGACATTGGTGCAGCTGAGAACCTTCTGTTTGGGTTTCTACAGAACAGAACCAGTACCAGAAGGCCTTCCTCTGCACCTACAGGGGCTTCATCAGACCCAGTGATGTCATCAGCAAACTGCAGCACAGATATCCTTAACCTTCCAGGTCCAACGGGTCAGAACCAGGTGCTGGTTTTGTGTGCTCCTTAACCTTCCAGGTCCAACGGGTCAGAACCAGGTTCTGGTTTTGTGTGCTCCTTAACCTTCCAGGTCCAACGGCTCAGAACCAGGTTCTGGTTTTGTGTGCTCCTTAACCTTCCAGGTCCAACGGGTCAGAACCAGGTTCTGGTTTTGTGTGCTCCTTAACCTTCCAGGTCCAACGGGTCAGAACCAGGTGCTGGTTTTGTGTGCTCCTTAACCTTCCAGGTCCAACGGGTCAGAACCAGGTTCTGGTTTTGTGTGCTCCTTAACCTTCCAGGTCCAACGGGTCAGAACCAGGTTCTGGTTTTGTGTGCTCCTTAACCTTTAACACATACAGAGGCCTGCTAGAAGGAGAACCTGCAGACCCGTCAGCAGCCAGAACCACCTTCCAGCTGCTGGTCAGGGTGGTGGAGGACCTTAGGTGAGACATTTGGACCCGACCAAACCTTTCAGAACCCTGGGCCAGAACTGGCTGATAAACCCAGATCCTCTTGGTTCTGTGGTATCTGAGCCCGGTCCAGGGTCTGGATGTTTAGAAAGTTCTGGTGTTGATTTGGGGTCTGATGTTTCTGCAGCGGCGTGGAGCTGGAGCCCGATTTGCTGCAGCTGCTGATGGACCTGGTGTTCAGCCTTCTGATTGGTGGAGAGCTGGGGATGGCCCACCAGCTGCACTTCAGCATCCTGGCCAAGATGGAGAAGAGATGGAAGCTGATTGGCTCCCCTCGGTCTCTCCGCCCCCTTGCCGCAAAGGGTGTGGCTGCCAGGTAACCCCCCCGCCCACGGTCGAAGGAGCGTTCTGTGTCGTGATTGGCTGCTTCCTCACCTGATTGTCTTCTGCTGACAGACCAGGAACTCTGCTGGACTTCAGGAGTCAGGATCTGGCAGAACAGCTGACTCTGCTGGACTCTGACCTGTTCTGCAAGATTGAGGTGCAGATCAGTCTGTGTTCACTTGTGGTTCCGCCTCACCTGTCCGTCTCACCTGTCTGTCTCACCTTTGCAGCTCCCAGAGGTCCTGCTGTGGTCCAAAGAGCAGAATGAGGAGAGGAGTCCACACCTGACAGAGTTCACCCAGCACTTCAACAACGTTTCCTTCTGGTCCGTCAGAACCTCATTCTCACCTGGAAATCCTGGACCTCTCTGGTTCCTACTTACCTCTCTGGTTCCCTCTATGGTTGATGCTTATCTTTTCGGTTTCCTCTCTGGTTCCGTCTGCGGTTCCTGCTTATCATGCTGGTTCCCTGTCTGGTTCCCTCTATGGTTCCTGCTAGTCCTTCCATTTCCTTCTCTGGTTCCCTGTGTGGTCCGCTCTCTGGTTCCCTCTCTGGTTCCCTCTCTGGTTCCTACTTATCTTCCTGGTTTCCTCTCTGTTTCCAGCTGTGGTTGCTGGTTTGATGCCTTCTGTTGGTATAACCTTCATGTTGACGTCGTTCTAGGGTTCGGTCTGTCATCATCCTTCAAGATAAACCACAGGACAGAGAGAAGCTCCTGCTGAAGTTCCTTAAAGTCATGAAGGTAACCGATGCAGACCAGCAGGATCCAGAGCATCTCCTTCAGGTTTTAGCATCTTCTACCGTGTCCCAGACCATAATATGCCGTGTTCCTGCAGCACCTGAGGAAGCTGAATAACTTCAACTCCTACCTGTCCATACTGTCTGCCCTTGACTCCGCCCCCCTGAGACGTCTGGACTGGCAGAGAAGCACGTCTGAGGTGCTTCTGGATCTCCTGGTCTGACCTGCTCTTTGCTTTTGGTTTCATCTGTTCTCTGATGATGGTTTCCTGTTTCTTCAGAGTCTGGAGGAGTTCAGCTCCCTGATTGACAGCTCCTCATCATTCAGAGCCTACAGAGCGGCACTGGCTGAGGTGGAACCTCCCTGCATCCCCTATCTGTAGGTCCTAGCCCTCCTGAATGTTGAAGGTCACCATGAACCCACTCCTAACCTCAGCTCTCCATCATTCCTGTGTTCAGGGGGCTGATCCTTCAGGACCTGACCTTCGTCCACCTG
The DNA here is from genome assembly GCA_030533445.1 of Cyprinodon diabolis. NCBI lineage: Eukaryota > Metazoa > Chordata > Actinopteri > Cyprinodontiformes > Cyprinodontidae > Cyprinodon > Cyprinodon diabolis. The sequence continues at coordinate 49,582,997 of CM060073.1, read as the reverse complement.
GGGAACCCGGACACATGGACCAGCCCAGAAGGTCCAAAGGTCAACTTCTCCAAATGTTGGCAGCAGTTTAACATCCTGGACACTTTGAGGAGCTTCCAGCAGGTGTGAGTAGAACCTCTGAGTCTACAGGGTGACCTCCAGGGCCGCCTCTTGGGGCCTCAGGGGCCCATGGCCCCTTTTTTGAGGGAGGCCTCCCATAGAAATACACTAGTAGTGTGTAGTACCAGTGTGTAGATCCAGTGTGTAGTACCAGTGTGTAGTACCAGTGTGTAGTACCAGTGTGTAGATCCAGTGTGTAGTAGTGTGTAGTACCAGTGTGTAGATCCAGTGTGTAGTAGTGTGTAGTACCAGTGTGTAGTACCAGTGTGTAGATCCAGTGTGTAGTAGTGTGTAGTACCAGTGTGCAATACCAGTGTGTAGTAGTGTGTAGTACCAGTGTGTAGTAGTGTGTAGTACCAGTGTGTAGTACCAGTGTGTAGTAGTGTGTAGTACCAGTGTATAGTACCAGTGTGTAGTAGTGTGTAGTACCAGTGTGCAATACCAGTGTGTAGTAGTGTGTAGTACCAGTGTGTAGTAGTGTGTAGTACCAGTGTGTAGTAGTGTGTAGTACCAGTGTGTAGTACCAGTGTGTAGTAGTGTGTAGTACCAGTGTATAGTACCAGTGTGTAGATCCAGTGTGTAGTACCAGTCTGTAGTACCGGTGTGTAGTAGTGTGTAGTACCAGTGTGTAGTACCAGTGTGTAGTACCGGTGTGTAGTACCAGTGTGTAGTACCAGTGTGTAGTACCGGTGTGTAGTAGTGTGTAGTACCAGTGTGTAGTACCAGTGTGTAGTACCGGTGTGTAGTACCAGTGTGTAGTACCAGTGTGTAGTACCGGTGTGTAGTAGTGTGTAGTACCAGTGTGTAGTACCAGTGTGTAGTACCGGTGTGTAGTACCAGTGTGTAGTACCGGTGTGTAGTACCAGTGTGTAGTACCAGTGTATATTTCCGGTGTGTAGTAGTGTGTAGTACCAGTGTGTAGTACCAGTGTGTAGTACCGGTGTGTAGTAGTGTGTAGTACCAGTGTGTAGATCCAGTGTGTAGTAGTGTGTAGTACCAGTGTGTAGATCCAGTGTGTAGTACCAGTGTGTAGTACCAGTGTGTAGTACCAGTGTGTAGATCCAGTGTGTAGTAGTGTGTAGTACCAGTGTGCAATACCAGTGTGTAGTAGTGTGTAGTACCAGTGTGCAGTAGTGTGTAGTACCAGTGTGTAGTACCAGTGTATAGTAGTGTGTTGTACCAGTGTGTAGTACCAGTGTATAGTACCAGTGTGTAGATCCAGTGTGTAGTACCAGTGTGTAGTACCAGTGTGTAGTACCGGTGTGTACCAGTGTGTAGTACCAGTGTGTAGTACCGGTGTGTAGTACCAGTGTGTAGTACCGGTGTGTAGTACCAGTGTGTAGTACCGGTGTGTAGTAGTGTGTAGTACCAGTGTGTAGTACCAGTGTATATTTCCGGTGTGTAGTAGTGTGTAGTACCAGTGTGTAGTACCAGTGTGTAGTACCGGTGTGTAGTAGTGTGTAGTACCAGTGTGTAGATCCAGTGTGTAGTAGTGTGTAGTACCAGTGTGTAGATCCAGTGTGTAGTAGTGTGTAGTACCAGTGTGTAGATCCAGTGTGTAGTAGTGTGTAGTACAAGTGTGCAATACCAGTGTGTAGTAGTGTGTAGTACCAGTGTGTAGTAGTGTGTAGTACCAGTGTGTAGTACCAGTGTGTAGTAGTGTGTAGTACCAGTGTATAGTACCAGTGTGTAACTAGTGTGTAGTACTGGTGTGTAGTAGTGTGTAGTACCAGTGTGTAGTACCGGTGTGTAGTAGTGTGTAGTACCAGTGTGTAGTACCAGTGTGTAGATCCAGTGTGTAGTAGTGTGTAGTACCAGTAGGTAGTACCAGTGTGTAGTAGTGTGTAGTACCAGTGTATAGTACCAGTGTGTAGATCCAGTGTGTAGTACCAGTGTGTAGTACTGGTGTGTAGTAGTGTGTAGTACCAGTGTGTAGTACCAGTGTGTAGTACCGGTGTGTAGTAGTGTGTAGTACCAGTGTGTAGTACCAGTGTGTAGATCCAGTGTGTAGTACCAGTGTGTAGTACCGGTGTGTAGTACCGGTGTGTAGTAGTGTGTAGTACCAGTGTGTAGTACCAGTGTGTAGTACCAGTGTGTAGTACCGGTGTGTAGTAGTGTGTAGTACCGGTGTGTAGTAGTGTGTAGTACCAGTGTGTAGTACCAGTGTGTAGTACCAGTGTGTAGTAGTGTGTAGTACCAGTGTGTAGTACCAGTGTGTAGTACCGGTGTGTAGTAGTGTGTAGTACCAGTGTGTAGATCCAGTGTGTAGTACCAGTGTATATTTCCGGTGTGTAGTAGTGTGTAGTACCAGTGTGTAGTACCAGTGTGTAGTAGGGTGTAGTACCAGTGTGTAGTACCAGTGTGTAGTAGTGTGTAGTACCAGTGTGTAGTACCAGTGTGTAGTAGTGTGTAGTACCAGTGTATAGTACCAGTGTGTAGATCCAGTGTGTAGTACTGGTGTGTAGTAGTGTGTAGTACCAGTGTGTAGTACCAGTGTGTAGTACCGGTGTGTAGTAGTGTGTAGTACCAGTGTGTAGTACCAGTGTGTAGATCCAGTGTGTAGTAGTGTGTAGTACCAGTGTGTAGTACCAGTGTGTAGTAGTGTGTAGTACCAGTGTATAGTACCAGTGTGTAGATCCAGTGTGTAGTACCAGTGTGTAGTACTGGTGTGTAGTAGTGTGTAGTACCAGTGTGTAGTACCAGTGTGTAGTACCGGTGTGTAGTAGTGTGTAGTACCAGTGTGTAGATCCAGTGTGTAGTACCAGTGTATATTTCCGGTGTGTAGTAGTGTGTAGTACCAGTGTGTAGATCCAGTGTGTAGTACCAGTGTATATTTCCGGTGTGTAGTAGTGTGTAGTACCAGTGTGTAGTACCGGTGTGTAGTAGTGTGTAGTACCAGTGTGTAGTACCAGTGTGTAGATCCAGTGTGTAGTACCAGTGTGTAGTAGTGTGTAGTACCAGTGTGTAGTACCAGTGTGTAGTAGTGTGTAGTACCAGTGTGTAGTACCAGTGTGTAGTACCGGTGTGTAGTAGTGTGTAGTACCGGTGTGTAGTAGTGTGTAGTACCAGTGTGTTGTACCGGTGTGTAGTAGTGTGTAGTACCAGTGTGTAGATCCAGTGTGTAGTACCAGTGTGTAGTAGTGTGTAGTACCAGTGTGTAGATCCAGTGTGTAGTACCAGTGTGTAGTACCAGTGTGTAGTAGTGTGTAGTACCAGTGTGTAGTACCAGTGTGTAGTAGTGTGTAGTACCAGTGTGTAGTACCAGTGTGTAGTAGTGTGTAGTAGTAGTGTATAGTACAAGTGTATATTTCCAGTGTGCAGTAGTGTGTAGTACCGGTGTGTAGCAGTGTGTAGTACCAGTGTGTAGTACCAGTGTGTAGTACCAGTGTGTAGTAGTGTGTAGTAGTGTGTAGTACCAGTGTGTAGTAGTGTGTAGTACCAGTGTGTAATACCAGTGTGTAATAGTGTGTAGTAGTGTGTAGTACCGGTGTGTAGCAGTATGTAGTACCAGTGTGTAGTAGTGTGTAGTACCAGTGTGTAGTACCAGTGTGTAGTAGTGTGTAGTACCAGTGTGTAGTACCAGTGTGTAGTACCAGTGTGTAGTACCGGTGTGTAGTAGTGTGTAGTACCAGTGTGTAGTACCAGTGTGTAGTACCGGTGTGTAGTACCAGTGTGTAGTACCGGTGTGTAGTAGTGTGTAGTACCGGTGTGTAGTAGTGTGTAGTACCAGTGTGTAGTACCAGTGTGTAGTAGTGTGTAGTACCAGTGTGTAGATCCAGTGTGTAGTACCAGTGTGTAGTAGTGTGTAGTACCAGTGTGTAGATCCAGTGTGTAGTACCAGTGTATATTTCCGGTGTGTATTAGTGTGTAGTACCAGTGTGTAGTACCAGTGTGTAGTACCGGTGTGTAGTAGTGTGTAGTACCAGTGTGTAGTACCGGTGTGTAGTAGTGTGTAGTACCAGTGTGTAGTACCAGTGTGTAGTACCAGTGTGTAGATCCAGTGTGTAGTAGTGTGTAGTACCAGTGTGTAGTACCAGTGTGTAGTAGTGTGTAGTACCAGTGTATAGTACCAGTGTGTAGATCCAGTGTGTAGTACCAGTGTGTAGTACTGGTGTGTAGTAGTGTGTAGTACCAGTGTGTAGTACCGGTGTGTAGTAGTGTGTAGTACCAGTGTGTAGTACCGGTGTGTAGTACCAGTGTGTAGTACCAGTGTGTAGTACCGGTGTGTAGTAGTGTGTAGTACCAGTGTGTAGTACCAGTGTGTAGTACCGGTGTGTAGTAGTGTGTAGTACCGGTGTGTAGTAGTGTGTAGTACCAGTGTGTAGTACCAGTGTGTAGATCCAGTGTGTAGTACCAGTGTGTAGTACCAGTGTGTAGTAGTGTGTAGTACCAGTGTGTAGTACCAGTGTGTAGTACCAGTGTGTAGTACCGGTGTGTAGTAGTGTGTAGTACCAGTGTGTAGTACCAGTGTGTAGTACCGGTGTGTAGTAGTGTGTAGTACCAGTGTGTAGATCCAGTGTGTAGTACCAGTGTATATTTCCGGTGTGTAGTAGTGTGTAGTACCAGTGTGTAGTACCAGTGTGTAGTAGTGTGTAGTACCAGTGTGTAGTACCAGTGTGTAGTAGTGTGTAGTACCAGTGTGTAGTACCAGTGTGTAGTAGTGTGTAGTACCAGTGTATAGTACCAGTGTGTAGATCCAGTGTGTAGTACCGGTGTGTAGTAGTGTGTAGTACCAGTGTGTAGTACCAGTGTGTAGTACCGGTGTGTAGTAGTGTGTAGTACCAGTGTGTAGTACCAGTGTGTAGTACCGGTGTGTAGTAGTGTGTAGTACCAGTGTGTAGTACCAGTGTGTAGTACCAGTGTGTAGATCCAGTGTGTAGTACCAGTGTGTAGTACCAGTGTGTAGTACCGGTGTGTAGTAGTGTGTAGTACCAGTGTGTAGTACCAGTGTGTAGTACCGGTGTGTAGTAGTGTGTAGTACCGGTGTGTAGTAGTGTGTAGTACCAGTGTGTAGTACCAGTGTGTAGATCCAGTGTGTAGTACCAGTGTGTAGTAGTGTGTAGTACCAGTGTGTAGTACCAGTGTGTAGTACCAGTGTGTAGTACCGGTGTGTAGTAGTGTGTAGTACCAGTGTGTAGTACCAGTGTGTAGTAGTGTGTAGTACCAGTGTGTAGATCCAGTGTGTAGTACCAGTGTATATTTCCGGTGTGTAGTAGTGTGTAGTACCAGTGTGTAGATCCAGTGTGTAGTACCAGTGTATATTTCCGGTGTGTAGTAGTGTGTAGTACCAGTGTGTAGTACCAGTGTGTAGTACCGGTGTGTAGTAGTGTGTAGTACCAGTGTGTAGATCCAGTGTGTAGTACCAGTGTGTAGTAGTGTGTAGTACCAGTGTGTAGTACCAGTGTGTAGTACCAGTGTGTAGTACCGGTGTGTAGTAGTGTGTAGTACCAGTGTGTAGTACCGGTGTGTAGTACCAGTGTGTAGTAGTGTGTAGTACCGGTGTGTAGTAGTGTGTAGTACCAGTGTGTAGTACCGGTGTGTAGTAGTGTGTAGATCCAGTGTGTAGTACCAGTGTGTAGTAGTGTGTAGTACCAGTGTGTAGATCCAGTGTGTAGTACCAGTGTGTAGTAGTGTGTAGTACCAGGGTGTAGTACCAGTGTGTAGTACCAGTGTGTAGTAGTGTGTAGTACCAGTGTGTAGTACCAGTGTGTAGTAGTGTGTAGTAGTAGTGTATAGTACAAGTGTATATTTCCAGTGTGTAGTAGTGTGTAGTACCGGTGTGTAGCAGTGTGTAGTACCAGTGTGTAGTACCAGTGTGTAGTAGTGTGTAGTACCAGTGTGTAGCAGTGTGTAGTACCAGTGTGTAATACGAGTGTGTAGTAGTGTGTAGTACCAGTGTGTAGTAGTGTGTAGTACCGGTGTGTAGCAGTGTGTAGTACCAGTGTGTAGTAGTGTGTAGTACCAGTGTGTAGTACCAGTGTGTAGTAGTGTGTAGTACCAGTGTGTAGTAGTGTGTAGTACCAGTGTGTAGTACCGGTGTGTAGTACCAGTGTGTAGTACCGGTGTGTAGTAGTGTGTAGTACCAGTGTGTAGTACCAGTGTGTAGTACCGGTGTGTAGTAGTGTGTAGTACCGGTGTGTAGTAGTGTGTAGTACCAGTGTGTAGTACCAGTGTGTAGTACCAGTGTGTAGTAGTGTGTAGTACCAGTGTGTAGATCCAGTGTGTAGTACCAGTGTGTAGTAGTGTGTAGTACCAGTGTGTAGATCCAGTGTGTAGTACCAGTGTATATTTCCGGTGTGTAGTAGTGTGTAGTACCAGTGTGTAGTACCAGTGTGTAGTACCGGTGTGTAGTAGTGTGTAGTACCAGTGTGTAGTACCGGTGTGTAGTAGTGTGTAGTACCAGTGTGTAGATCCAGTGTGTAGTACCAGTGTGTAGTAGTGTGTAGTACCAGTGTGTAGTACCAGTGTGTAGTACCAGTGTGTAGTAGTGTGTAGTACCAGTGTGTAGTACCAGTGTGTAGTACCGGTGTGTAGTAGTGTGTAGTACCGGTGTGTAGTAGTGTGTAGTACCAGTGTGTAGTACCGGTGTGTAGTAGTGTGTAGTACCAGTGTGTAGATCCAGTGTGTAGTACCAGTGTGTAGTATTGTGTAGTACCAGTGTGTAGTACCAGTGTGTAGTAGTGTGTAGTACCAGTGTGTAGTACCAGTGTGTAGTACCAGTGTGTAGTAGTGTGTAGTACCAGTGTGTAGTACCAGTGTGTAGTAGTGTGTAGTAGTAGTGTATAGTACAAGTGTATATTTCCGGTTTATAGCAGTGTGTAGTACCAGTTTGTAGTAGTGTGTAGTAGTGTGTAGTGGTAGTGTATATTTCCAGTGTGTAGTAGTGTGTAGTACCGGTGTGTAGCAGTGTGTAGTACCAGTGTGTAGTACCAGTGTGTAGTACCAGTGTGTAGTAGAGTGTAGTAGTGTGTAGTAGTAGTGTATATTTCCAGTGTGTAGTAGTGTGTAGTACCGGTGTGTAGTACCAGTGTGTAGTAGTGTGTAGTACCAGTGTGTAATACCAGTGTGTAGTAGTGTGTAGTACCAGTGTGTAGCAGTGTGTAGTACCGGTGTGTAGCAGTGTGTAGTACCAGTGTGTAGTAGTGTGTAGTACCAGTGTGTAGTACCAGTGTGTAGTAGTGTGTAGTACCAGTGTTTAATACCAGTGTGTAGTAGTGTGTAGTACCAGTGTATAGTAGTGTGTAGTACCAGTGTGTAGTAGTGTGTAGTAGTGTGTAGTACCAGTGTGTAGTACCAGTGTATATTTCCGGTGTATAGCAGTGTGTAGTACCAGTGTGTAGTAGTGTGTAGTACCAGTGTGTAGATCCAGTGTGTAGTACCAGTGTGTAGTAGCGTGTAGTACCAGTGTGTAGTACCGGTGTGTAGTACCAGTGTGTAGTACCGGTGTGTAGTAGTGTGTAGTACCAGTGTGTAGTACCAGTGTGTAGTACCGGTGTGTAGTAGTGTGTAGTACCGGTGTGTAGTAGTGTGTAGTACCAGTGTGTAGTACCGGTGTGTAGTACCAGTGTGTAGTACCAGTGTGTAGTACCGGTGTGTAGTAGTGTGTAGTGCCAGTGTGTAGTACCAGTGTGTAGTACCAGTGTGTAGTACCAGTGTGTAGTAGTGTGTAGTACCAGTGTGTAGTACCAGTGTGTAGTAGTGTGTAGTACCAGTATATAGTACCAGTGTGTAGATCCAGTGTGTAGTACCAGTGTGTAGTACTGGTGTGTAGTAGTGTGTAGTACCAGTGTGTAGTACCGGTGTGTAGTAGTGTGTAGTACCAGTGTGTAGTACCAGCGTGTAGATCCAGTGTGTAGTACCAGTGTGTAGTACCAGTGTGTAGTACCGGTGTGTAGTAGTGTGTAGTACCAGTGTGTAGTACCAGTGTGTAGTACCAGTGTGTAGTACCGGTGTGTAGTAGTGTGTAGTACCGGTGTGTAGTAGTGTGTAGTACCAGTGTGTAGATCCAGTGTGTAGTACCAGTGTGTAGTAGTGTGTAGTACCAGTGTGTAGTACCAGTGTGTAGTACCGGTGTGTAGTAGTGTGTAGTACCAGTGTGTAGTACCAGTGTGTAGTACCGGTGTGTAGTAGTGTGTAGTACCAGTGTGTAGATCCAGTGTGTAGTACCAGTGTATATTTCCGGTGTGTAGTAGTGTGTAGTACCAGTGTGTAGTACCAGTGTGTAGTAGTGTGTAGTACCAGTGTGTAGTACCAGTGTGTAGTAGTGTGTAGTACCAGTGTGTAGTACCAGTGTGTAGTAGTGTGTAGTACCAGTGTATAGTACCAGTGTGTAGATCCAGTGTGTAGTACTGGTGTGTAGTAGTGTGTAGTACCAGTGTGTAGTACCAGTGTGTAGTACCGGTGTGTAGTAGTGTGTAGTACCAGTGTGTAGTACCAGTGTGTAGATCCAGTGTGTAGTAGTGTGTAGTACCAGTGTGTAGTACCAGTGTGTAGTAGTGTGTAGTACCAGTGTATAGTACCAGTGTGTAGATCCAGTGTGTAGTACCAGTGTGTAGTACTGGTGTGTAGTAGTGTGTAGTACCAGTGTGTAGTACCAGTGTGTAGTACCGGTGTGTAGTAGTGTGTAGTACCAGTGTGTAGTACCAGTGTGTAGTACCAGTGTGTAGTACCGGTGTGTAGTAGTGTGTAGTACCGGTTTGTAGTAGTGTGTAGTACCAGTGTGTAGTACCAGTGTGTAGATCCAGTGTGTAGTACCAGTGTGTAGTACCAGTGTGTAGTAGTGTGTAGTACCAGTGTGTAGTACCAGTGTGTAGTACCAGTGTGTAGTACCGGTGTGTAGTAGTGTGTAGTACCAGTGTGTAGTACCAGTGTGTAGTACCGGTGTGTAGTAGTGTGTAGTACCAGTGTGTAGATCCAGTGTGTAGTACCAGTGTATATTTCCGGTGTGTAGTAGTGTGTAGTACCAGTGTGTAGATCCAGTGTGTAGTACCAGTGTATATTTCCGGTGTGTAGTAGTGTGTAGTACCAGTGTGTAGTACCAGTGTGTAGTACCGGTGTGTAGTAGTGTGTAGTACCAGTGTGTAGTACCAGTGTGTAGATCCAGTGTGTAGTACCAGTGTGTAGTACCAGTGTGTAGATCCAGTGTGTAGTAGTGTGTAGTACCAGTGTGTAGATCCAGTGTGTAGTAGTGTGTAGTACCAGTGTGCAATACCAGTGTGTAGTAGTGTGTAGTACCAGTGTGCAGTACCAGTGTGTAGTAGTGTGTAGTACCAGTGTGCAGTACCAGTGTGTAGTAGTGTGTAGTACCAGTGTATAGTACCAGTGTGTAGATCCAGTGTGTAGTACCAGTGTGTAGTACCAGTGTGTAGTACCGGTGTGTAGTAGTGTGTAGTACCAGTGTGTAGTACCAGTGTGTAGTACCGGTGTGTAGTACCGGTGTGTAGTACCAGTGTGTAGTACCAGTGTGTAGTAGTGTGTAGTACCAGTGTGTAGTACCAGTGTATATTTCCGGTGTGTAGTAGTGTGTAGTACCAGTGTGTAGTACCGGTGTGTAGTAGTGTGTAGTACCAGTGTGTAGATCCAGTGTGTAGTAGTGTGTAGTACCAGTGTGTAGATCCAGTGTGTAGTACCAGTGTGTAGTACCAGTGTGTAGTACCAGTGTGTAGATCCAGTGTGTAGTAGTGTGTAGTACCAGTGTGTAGATCCAGTGTGTAGTAGTGTGTAGTACCAGTGTGCAATACCAGTGTGTAGTAGTGTGTAGTACCAGTGTGTAGTAGTGTGTAGTACCAGTGTGTAGTACCAGTGTGTAGTAGTGTGTAGTACCAGTGTGTAGTACCAGTGTGTAGTAGTGTGTAGTACCAGTGTTTAGTACCAGTGTGTAGATCCAGTGTGTAGTACCAGTGTGTAGTACCAGTGTGTAGTACCGGTGTGTAGTAGTTTTTAGTACCAGTGTGTAGTACCAGTGTGTAGTACCGGTGTGTAGTACCAGTGTGTAGTACCGGTGTGTAGTAGTGTGTAGTACCAGTGTGTAGTACCAGTGTATATTTCCGGTGTGTAGTAGTGTGTAGTACCAGTGTGTAGTACCGGTGTGTATTAGTGTGTAGTACCAGTGTGTAGATCCAGTGTGTAGTAGTGTGTAGTACCAGTGTGTAGATCCAGTGTGTAGTAGTGTGTAGTACCAGTGTGAAGATCCAGTGTGTAGTAGTGTGTAGTACCAGTGTGCAATACCAGTGTGTAGTAGTGTGTAGTACCAGTGTGTAGTAATGTGTAGTACCAGTGTGTAGTACCAGTGTGTAGTAGTGTGTAGTACCAGTGTATAGTACCAGTGTGTAACTAGTGTGTAGTACTGGTGTGTAGTAGTGTGTAGTACCAGTGTGTAGTACCAGTGTGTAGTACCAGTGTGTAGATCCAGTGTGTAGTAGTGTGTAGTACCAGTGTGTAGTACCAGTGTGTAGTACCAGTGTGTAGTAGTGTGTAGTAGTGTGTAGTACCAGTGTGTAGTAGTGTGTAGTACCAGTGTGTAATACCAGTGTGTAGTAGTGTGTAGTACCAGTGTGTAGTAGTGTGTAGTACCGGTGTGTAGCAGTGTGTAGTACCAGTGTGTAGTAGTGTGTAGTACCAGTGTGTAGTACCAGTGTGTAGTAGTGTGTAGTACCAGTGTGTAGTAGTGTGTAGTACCATTGTGTAGTACAAGTGTGTAGTACCAGTGTGTAGTACCGGTGTGTAGTAGTGTGTAGTACCAGTGTGTAGTACCAGTGTGTAGTACCGGTGTGTAGTAGTGTGTAGTACCGGTGTGTAGTAGTGTGTAGTACCAGTGTGTAGTACCAGTGTGTAGTACCAGTGTGTAGTAGTGTGTAGTACCAGTGTGTAGATCCAGTGTGTAGTACCAGTGTGTAGTAGTGTGTAGTACCAGTGTGTAGATCCAGTGTGTAGTACCAGTGTATATTTCCGGTGTGTAGTAGTGTGTAGTACCAGTGTGTAGTACCAGTGTGTAGTACCGGTGTGTAGTACCAGTGTGTAGTACCGGTGTGTAGTAGTGTGTAGTACCAGTGTGTAGATCCAGTGTGTAGTACCAGTGTGTAGTAGTGTGTAGTACCAGTGTGTAGTACCAGTGTGTAGTACCAGTGTGTAGTACCGGTGTGTAGTAGTGTGTAGTACCAGTGTGTAGTACCAGTGTGTAGTACCGGTGTGTAGTAGTGTGTAGTACCGGTATGTAGTAGTGTGTAGTACCAGTGTGTAGTACCGGTGTGTAGTAGTGTGTAGTACCAGTGTGTAGATCCAGTGTGTAGTACCAGTGTGTAGTATTGTGTAGTACCAGTGTGTAGTACCAGTGTGTAGTAGTGTGTAGTACCAGTGTGTAGTACCAGTGTGTAGTACCAGTGTGTAGTAGTGTGTAGTACCAGTGTGTAGTAGTGTGTAGTAGTAGTGTATAGTACAAGTGTATATTTCCGGTTTATAGCAGTGTGTAGTACCAGTTTGTAGTAGTGTGTAGTAGTGTGTAGTGGTAGTGTATATTTCCAGTGTGTAGTAGTGTGTAGTACCGGTGTGTAGCAGTGTGTAGTACCAGTGTGTAGTACCAGTGTGTAGTACCAGTGTGTAGTAGAGTGTAGTAGTGTGTAGTAGTAGTGTATATTTCCAGTGTGTAGTAGTGTGTAGTACCGGTGTTTAGCAGTGTGTAGTACCAGTGTGTAGTACCAGTGTGTAGTACCAGTGTGTAGTAGTGTGTAGTACCAGTGTGTAGTAGTGTGTAGTACCAGTGTGTAATACCAGTGTGTAGTAGTGTGTAGTACCAGTGTGTAGTAGTGTGTAGTACCGGTGTGTAGCAGTGTGTAGTATCAGTGTGTAGTAGTGTGTAGTACCAGTGTGTAGTAGTGTGTAGTACCAGTGTGTAGTACCAGTGTGTAGTAGTGTGTAGTACCAGTGTGTAATACCAGTGTGTAGTAGTGTGTAGTACCAGTGTGTAGTAGTGTGTAGTACCAGTGTGTAGTAGTGTGTAGTAGTGTGTAGTACCAGTGTGTAGTACCAGTGTATATTTCCGGTGTATAGCAGTGTGTAGTACCAGTGTGTAGTAGTGTGTAGTACCAGTGTGTAGATCCAGTGTGTAGTACCAGTGTGTAGTAGTGTGTAGTACCAGTGTGTAGTACCAGTGTGTAGTACCGGTGTGTAGTAGTGTGTAGTACCGGTGTGTAGTAGTGTGTAGTACCAGTGTGTAGTACCGGTGTGTAGTAGTGTGTAGTACCAGTGTGTAGTACCAGTGTGTAGTACCGGTGTGTAGTAGTGTGTAGTACCAGTGTGTAGTACCGGTGTGTAGTAGTGTGTAGTACCAGTGTGTAGTACCGGTGTGTAGTACCAGTGTGTAGTAGTGTGTAGTACCAGTGTGTAGTACCAGTGTGTAGTAGTGTGTAGTACCAGTATATAGTACCGGTGTGTAGATCCAGTGTGTAGTACCAGTGTGTAGTACCGGTGTGTAGTAGTGTGTAGTACCAGTGTGTAGTACCGGTGTGTAGTAGTGTGTAGTACCAGTGTGTAGTAGTGTGTAGTACCAGTGTGTAGTAGTGTGTAGTAGTGTGTAGTACCAGTGTGTAGTACCAGTGTATATTTCCGGTGTATAGCAGTGTGTAGTACCAGTGTGTAGTAGTGTGTAGTACCAGTGTGTAGATCCAGTGTGTAGTACCAGTGTGTAGTAGTGTGTAGTACCAGTGTGTAGTACCAGTGTGTAGTACCGGTGTGTAGTAGTGTGTAGTACCGGTGTGTAGTAGTGTGTAGTACCAGTGTGTAGTACCGGTGTGTAGTAGTGTGTAGTACCAGTGTGTAGTACCAGTGTGTAGTACCGGTGTGTAGTAGTGTGTAGTACCAGTGTGTAGTACCGGTGTGTAGTAGTGTGTAGTACCAGTGTGTAGTACCGGTGTGTAGTACCAGTGTGTAGTAGTGTGTAGTACCAGTGTGTAGTACCAGTGTGTAGTAGTGTGTAGTACCAGTATATAGTACCGGTGTGTAGATCCAGTGTGTAGTACCAGTGTGTAGTACCGGTGTGTAGTAGTGTGTAGTACCAGTGTGTAGTACCGGTGTGTAGTAGTGTGTAGTACCAGTGTGTAGTACCAGTGTGTAGTACCGGTGTGTAGTAGTGTGTAGTACCAGTGTGTAGTACCAGTGTGTAGTACCGGTGTGTAGTAGTGTGTAGTACCAGTGTGTAGTACCAGTGTGTAGTACCGGTGTGTAGTAGTGTGTAGTACCAGTGTGTAGTACCAGTGTGTAATACCAGTGTGTAGTAGTGTGTAGTACCAGTGTATAGTAGTGTGTAGTACCAGTGTGTAGTAGTGTGTAGTAGTGTGTAGTACCAGTGTGTAGTACCAGTGTATATTTCCGGTGTATAGCAGTGTGTAGTACCAGTGTGTAGTAGTGTGTAGTACCAGTGTGTAGATCCAGTGTGTAGTACCAGTGTGTAGTAGTGTGTAGTACCAGTGTGTAGTACCAGTGTGTAGTACCGGTGTGTAGTAGTGTGTAGTACCGATGTGTAGTAGTGTGTAGTACCAGTGTGTAGTACCGGTGTGTAGTAGTGTGTAGTACCAGTGTGTAGTACCAGTGTGTAGTACCGGTGTGTAGTAGTGTGTAGTACCAGTGTGTAGTACCGGTGTGTAGTAGTGTGTAGTACCAGTGTGTAGTACCAGTGTGTAGTAGTGTGTAGTACCAGTGTGTAGTACCAGTGTGTAGTAGTGTGTAGTACCAGTATATAGTACCAGTGTGTAGATCCAGTGTGTAGTACCAGTGTGTAGTACTGGTGTGTAGTAGTGTGTAGTACCAGTGTGTAGTACCGGTGTGTAGTAGTGTGTAGTACCAGTGTGTAGTACCAGTGTGTAGTACCAGTGTGTAGATCCAGTGTGTAGTACCAGTGTGTAGTACCAGTGTGTAGTACCGGTGTGTAGTAGTGTGTAGTACCAGTGTGTAGTACCAGTGTGTAGTACCAGTGTGTAGTACCGGTGTGTAGTAGTGTGTAGTACCGGTGTGTAGTAGTGTGTAGTACCAGTGTGTAGATCCAGTGTGTAGTACCAATGTGTAGTAGTGTGTAGTACCAGTGTGTAGTACCAGTGTGTAGTACCAGTGTGTAGTACCGGTGTGTAGTAGTGTGTAGTACCGGTGTGTAGTACCAGTGTGTAGTACCGGTGTGTAGTAGTGTGTAGTACCGGTGTGTAGTACCAGTGTGTAGTACCGGTGTGTAGTAGTGTGTAGTACCGGTGTGTAGTACCAGTGTGTAGTACCAGTGTGTAGTACCAGTGTGTAGTACCGGTGTGTAGTAGTGTGTAGTACCAGTGTGTAGTACCAGTGTGTAGTAGTGTGTAGTACCAGTGTGTAGTACCAGTGTGTAGTAGTGTGTAGTACCAGTGTGTAGTACCGGTGTGTAGTACCGGTGTGTAGTACCAGTGTGTAGTACCGGTGTGTAGTACCAGTGTGTAGTACCAGTGTGTAGTACCAGTGTGTAGTAGTGTGTAGTACCAGTGTGTAGTACCAGTGTGTAGTAGTGTGTAGTACCGGTGTGTAGTAGTGTGTAGTACCAGTGTGTAGTACCAGTGTGTAGATCCAGTGTGTAGTACCAGTGTGTAGTACCAGTGTGTAGTAGTGTGTAGTACCAGTGTGCAGTACCGGTGTGTAGTAGTGTGTAGTACCAGTGTGTAGATCCAGTGTGTAGTACCAGTGTATATTTCCGGTGTGTAGTAGTGTCTAGTACCAGTGTGTAGATCCAGTGTGTAGTACCAGTGTATATTTCCGGTGTGTAGTAGTGTGTATTACCAGTGTGTAGTACCAGTGTGTAGTACCGGTGTGTAGTAGTGTGTAGTACCAGTGTGTAGTACCAGTGTGTAGATCCAGTGTGTAGTACCAGTGTGTAGTACCAGTGTGTAGTAGTGTGTAGTACCGGTGTGTAGTACCAGTGTGTAGTACCAGTGTGTAGTACCGGTGTGTAGTAGTGTGTAGTACCAGTGTGTAGTACCAGTGTGTAGTACCGGTGTGTAGTAGTGTGTAGTACCGGTGTGTAGTAGTGTGTAGTACCAGTGTGTAGTACCGGTGTGTAGTAGTGTGTAATACCAGTGTGTAGATCCAGTGTGTAGTACCAGTGTGTAGTAGTGTGTAGTACCAGTGTGTAGATCCAGTGTGTAGTACCAGTGTGTAGTAGTGTGTAGTACCAGTGTGTAGTACCAGTGTGTAGTACCAGTGTGTAGTACCAGTGTGTAGTAGTGTGTAGTAGTAGTGTATAGTACAAGTGTATATTTCCACTCTGTAGTAGTGTGTAGTACCGGTGTGTAGCAGTGTGTAGTACCAGTGTGTAGTACCAGTGTGTAGTAGTGTGTAGTACCAGTGTGTAGTAGTGTGTAGTACCAGTGTGTAATACCAGTGTGTAGTAGTGTGTAGTACCAGTGTGTAGTAGTGTGTAGTACCGGTGTGTAGCAGTGTGTAGTACCAGTGTGTAGTAGTGTGTAGTACCAGTGTGTAGTACCAGTGTGTAGTAGTGTGTAGTACCAGTGTGTAGTACCAGTGTGTAGTAGTGTGTAGTACCAGTGTGTAGTACCAGTGTGTAGTACCAGTGTGTAGTACCGGTGTGTAGTAGTGTGTAGTACCAGTGTGTAGTACCGGTGTGTAGTAGTGTGTAGTACCAGTGTGTAGTACCGGTGTGTAGTAGTGTGTAGTACCAGTGTGTAGATCCAGTGTGTAGTACCAGTGTGTAGTAGTGTGTAGTACCAGTGTGTAGTACCAGTGTGTAGAAGTGTGTAGTACCAGTGTGTAGTAGTGTGTAGTAGTAGTGTATAGTACAAGTGTATATTTCCGGTTTATAGCAGTGTGTAGTACCAGTTTGTAGTAGTGTGTAGTAGTGTGTAGTAGTAGTGTATATTTCCAGTGTGTAGTAGTGTGTAGTACCGGTGTGTAGCAGTGTGTAGTACCAGTGTGTAGTACCAGTGTGTAGTACCAGTGTGTAGTACCAGTGTGTAGTAGAGTGTAGTAGTGTGTAGTAGTAGTAGTGTATATTTCCAGTGTGTAGTAGTGTGTAGTACCGGTGTTTAGCAGTGTGTAGTACCAGTGTGTAGTACCAGTGTGTAGTACCAGTGTGTAGTAGTGTGTAGTACCAGTGTGTAGTAGTGTGTAGTACCAGTGTGTAATACCAGTGTGTAGTAGTGTGTAGTACCAGTGTGTAGTAGTGTGTAGTACCGGTGTGTAGCAGTGTGTAGTACCAGTGTGTAGTAGTGTGTAGTACCAGTGTGTAGTACCAGTGTGTAGTAGTGTGTAGTAGTGTGTAGTACCAGTGTGTAGTAGTGTGTAGTACCAGTGTGTAGTAGTGTGTAGTAGTGTGTAGTACCAGTGTGTAGTACCAGTGTATATTTCCGGTGTATAGCAGTGTGTAGTACCAGTGTGTAGTAGTGTGTAGTAGTGTGTAGTACCAGTGTGTAGTAGTGTGTAGTACCAGTGTGTAGTAGTGTGTAGTAGTGTGTAGTACCAGTGTGTAGTACCAGTGTATATTTCCGGTGTATAGCAGTGTGTAGTACCAGTGTGTAGTAGTGTGTAGTACCAGTGTGTAGTACCAGTGTGTAGTAGTGTGTAGTACCAGTGTATATTTCCAGTGTGTAGTAGTGTGTAGTACCAGTGTGTAGTAGTGTGTAGTAGTGTGTAGTACCAGTGTGTAGTACCAGTGTATATTTCCGGTGTATAGCAGTGTGTAGTACCAGTGTGTAGTACCAGTGTATATTTCCGGTGTGTAGCAGTGTGTAGTACCAGTGTGTAGTACTCCTGTGTACTGAAGCTGTTCTCCCCTTCAGGCACTACTCTCTGCAGCGGAATGATGACATCATTTCCTTCTTTAATGACTTCAGCGATCACCTGGCAGAGGAGGCGCTCTGGGAGCTCTCCCTCAGGATTCGTCCAAGGAACACGCCACGAACCAATCAGAGATGAGCTTTGGGGAAGCAGCAGCCAATCAGGGAGCAGGAGGGATGTTACAGGAAGGCTGCCACTAACCTGGATACTGACATGACTTCCGAGCAGCAACCTGGAAACACACCTGCTTCCTCCAGGAAATGACAGAGGGAAGCTTCTGGTTCAGAGCTAAGAGGAAAGGTTCCACCTGAAGGAGAAGCAGCAGCAGGTGGGCTGGACCAACACATCCTCCATCACAAGATCTGCTCCAGTTCTGGATTAGAAGCCAAATAAATGTGGCAAAGCAGGAACTGGATGTCAGGAAGGAGGACTGGGATGGTGTCCACACACCTGGAGACACCTGGAGAAACCTGCAAACACCTGGAGAAACCTGGAGGCCACCAGCTAATACATTAAAGGAGAGATGTGATGAACTGCATCACAGAGAAGATGGTCATACTATCTGGACCCTGTTGGACCAACAGGTCTGGACCCTGGTGGACCAGCAGGTCTGGACCCTGGTGGACCAACAGGTCTGGACCCTGGTGGACCAGCAGGTCTGGACCCTGGTGGACCAACAGGTCTGGACCCTGGTGGACCAGCAGGTCTGGACTCTGCAGGTCTGGACCGGGGTGAACAAAGGATCTCAGCTGCCTTCTTCCTCTTCTGATCGTCCTCATCCTCATCCTCTTTCCATCCGGGTCCATCTGAAGATGTTCCTGGTCCTCAGATAGACGTTAATGACAAGAGAGATTTTAGAAATAAATAAAATCTTGGAGAGCGTGTTTAACAGGAAGAGGAAGATGGAGGAGAATGTTGCTCCCATTAATGCTGGTTTATATGAAGTCCTTATGGCAGGCCGTTTTAACATTTAATAAAAGCGCTCTCCTCCCTGTTGTTCCATTTGTAGATCACTCAAATAGGATTTCTTCTGGTCAGAATAACATTCTTTGACAGAACTATAATAATAGATTTTCAAAATGACATGTTTGCAGCAGAAACTGAATTTCAGAAAGTAGAAAAAAATCTAAACTCCGCCAGTGAGAATAGTATATATTTATGATAGCTGAAATATGTTTCTTTATTGTCAAAATAATGCAACGGATGGTGGCGCTGCTGCCTTGCAGCAAGAAGGTTCTTGTTCGATTCCCAGCCTGGGGTATCTTTGCATGGAGTTTGCATGTTCTCTCCATGCAGTGTGGCTTCTCTCTGGGCGCTCCGGCTTCCTCCTGCAGTCCAAACTCTGACTCCTTTGGTTAGTTGGCTTCTCTAAATAGTCCTTAGATGAGTGTTTGTGTCTCTGTGTTCCCCGACAGACAGGAGACGTTTCCTGGGCCTCTCGCCCATAGACTGCCCTGATGAAACAGGCAAGAGTGGCTGGCTGGCTGGCTGGCTGGCTGGCTGGCTGGCTGGCTGGAATTCATTTCCAGAAATCCAGAATGTTTATTCCACAAGTAAAGTATGTCATTTTGTTTGAAATTATCATTTTGACATGTTTTTATTCAGATATCAGGAATAAATATTCAGTCAGACTAATACATATCAAATGGCCTGCCATAGCCTGCTGTGACCACGATAACTAGTTTACTGATCGAATGATAGTGGATCCAGGCATCTATTTAGGTGAACTCACCTGTCAGCAGGTGGAGATGAAGAATAAAAACGTTGTTCTAACAGGAAGGACCTGTCCATCATCTCATGGGTTCCTCTTCAGGTTGATTCTGTCTGACTGAGCGGGTGTTTTCTATGATGTTGTTATCTGTCATCAATGTTCTCTCCCTGATATAATCCAGTCCTGTTAGAGACGCCTGTGATGCTCCTAATAACAATTTTTTAATTCATTATTTATATTCTCATGGCCTCAGATAATGGACTTGTATCTGTGCTCGTCCTGTTGGATCTCAGTGCTGCATTTGATCCAGTTGATCAGAATATTCTTAGAAAGACTTGAACAGCAGAGATATTGCCAATAAACCAAACAGTACGACACGGTTGCTCAGAAAGTAGGACCCAGAATTCCTGCAGACAGAACAGATGTGTTAAAATGAAACGCTATATTGACTCATTAAAGGAACAGTACACCCAAAACATGATTAGCTTCATTTTCTACTCCCCCCCATGCTGAACAACACTCTGGAGTACTTTTTTGATATCTCAAATGCATCTGGAGATCTGGGAGGCTTCTTGCTGTCTGCTGACATTCAAATAATGGAGGTCTATGGCGCCCGAGGCAGAAAGGTCCATAAAAGTCCACAAAAAACGTGTCAATATTCCTCCATACTGCTCGTCCAATGTATTCCAAGTGTCCTGAGTGGGTAGCGTCCATAATTTACTGGAAACGAAGTCATTTAGAATGTTTTTAGAGCATAAACAGTAGTGTATAGGATTTCCTAAAAGCGCGTTCACGAGTCTACGGAAACCGCGGCAGACCAAACCAGATGAAAGTGCGCATTCAGCGTCTGCTCTTGATAATGCAAGCGTAGAAGAAGAAATGTGCTGTTTACCTGTGCAAAGAAAGAAACAACGAAAGAAAAATGTCTGAGGACTTCAGTGTTGAGGAAGAGCATGAGTTCTCTGCCGAGCTGAATGCGCACTTTCATCTGGTTTGGTCTGCCGCGGTTTCCGTAGACTCGTGAACTCGCAGCCTCCCAGATCTCCAGATGCATTTGAGATATCAAAAAAGTACTCCGGCGTGTTGTTCAGCATGGGGGTGAGCAGAAAATGAAGGCTAATCATGTTTTGGGTGTACTATTCCTTTAAGTTGCGCCTCATCAGCTGGAACCGGCGTACTGGATTCTCTGTGGAGATGGATACTCAGGTTGGTGAACACAAAACTGTGACTGTGAACACTAGTGAGCATGTGACTCACTGACCTGGTTCTTAGTTCTGTCCGTGTCCAGAATCTAGAAACTAGTCAGATGATTTCCCCACAGCATGCGGCGGGAGCCGCCCAGAGAGTTCCATGAGTGAAGCAGGCAAGGCTGACGAGCAGAAGCCAGCAGACGAGGAAGAGCAGAAGCATCTGGAGGGATAATCCAGAGCAGGTGACGACGGAGAAGCAGATGTCCAGACCAGAAGATCAGAGAGATGAAGAGTTACCAAAGGGGTGTCCAAGCTGGGGTCAGGGGACAGATCCCAGGTCGTTAACAGCAGTCAGAACACAGAAACAGGCAGAAACAGACCAGAACAGGGGCAGACCAAAACTCAGGAGTCCAGAGACAGAAACCAGAGTCAGGATCAGGTAGAGACCTCTCACAACCAGCTCAAATAATCCGGCACTGATGGCTGGAAACAGAAAGCTTAAATAGGAAGTAGAACAGGTGGATCAGATGAGAGCACATGAAAACTGGGTGGAGCTAAGCAGATGGAAGGAATGAACTAATAATCCAGTCATCAG
Source organism: Cyprinodon diabolis (assembly GCA_030533445.1). Taxonomy (NCBI): domain Eukaryota; kingdom Metazoa; phylum Chordata; class Actinopteri; order Cyprinodontiformes; family Cyprinodontidae; genus Cyprinodon; species Cyprinodon diabolis. Next base: position 49,562,605 of record CM060073.1, on the reverse strand, counting down.
TGGCAAGATAATGACAGTTGTGGGAATAAACCATTAAATGTTTATTCCCACACGGATTCCCAGAAGGTTCCTGACTTTATTTCCATTTCTCAGTTGTCATTGAGATCCTACCCAGTCACTAACCTGATTATTCTTTATGAGAGGTTCCTGTTCCAGCTGCTCATTGGGTTCCTGCTCACTTACTTTATAAACAGATTAGTTAAAAGTAAAAGACTGTGTGGTTGGATTCTCGGTCAGGTAAATTACAGAAACCAGCCGCTGGACTATAGGCATGAAGTGGCAGTGTGGCTCAGGTTATCCTGATCTATCTCTATAGTTCTGCTGCTATAGGCTTAGACTGCTGGAGGACATAGGGACCCCTTTTTCATCATTCTGCTTCATTCTATCTCTATTCTCCCACTCTGCAGAATCTGTTAGTTCAATCTCTAACGTTCTGCTCTCTCTGCTTTTTCTCATAGTAGCTTCATCTGGTCTGTTCCTGTTTGGCTGTGACTCCATCCTGGAGAGAAATATCAGCTGTGCTGCTGCCATCAACACCTTTGTTTCTAGATGTTGGAGCTTGGCCTGTTTTCCAGTGTAGTCCTGTTTCTCTGACTGTGACTAACTGGATGTGCTCTCTTCATCCTCTGACATGGGAGCTGGCTCGGAGCTCGTCTGCCTGGCTGTGTGTTTCCTGGACGGGGCCGCCTGTGGAGCTGGTTGACAGTTGCCTTTTGTATCTATGCTTCTTTTTCTATGTCTGCTTCTGTCTCCTTGAACCCCAGTGGGCAGTTCTTCCATCATAAACCATCAAACTGGACTGAACTGGAATCCTTGGTCCACAATACCTTTAATCAGGATCTGATTTAAAGCTGCAGGAAGCGTTTACAGGATGAAACGTTTTCTGCTCTGTGCCCAAATTTATACGACTATTTGAATATTTTATTATAAACTTTCTTTAAATCCTATGAACTTCATATGACTTCTCAAACATCACCGTCTTCATCTACTTTATTATATATAAAACTGAAACAGCTGATCTAAAAACCAAGGAAACAATAAAGATGATGAGGGGTGTGCAAACTCTTTCATACCACCGTGAGTGACAGCCAGCGGAAACAGGTGCGTCATTGTGTGATGTTTTATCTACCGCTGGGTGGCGGTACTGAGCGCTTCTGTTGGCCACCAGCCGCCATTAAACCAGCAGAAGAAGAAGAAGAAGAAGAAGAAGAAGAAGCGGAGCTGAAGGACCGACTGCCTCTAAAGAGAGAAGCCGTGACCCGCAGCAGGATGTTCGGGCCGAACCGGTACCTGAGTGACGGCCGCCGGTGAGCAGCAGCGCGGCGTGGAGCCCTGAAGGCAAGTCTCGCGAGAATGGCAGGCTAACAAGCTAACGGGTTTAGCAAAACCTGCGGGTCCAGATTAGCCCCTGATCAGCGCTGACGGAACCAGACCGTTCAGAACCGGTCAACTGGACCGGGTTTAAAGAGAACCGGCCCAGTTCGGAGACCACGAGATCCGGGTCAGAACCAGACCCAGTTCTTCAGAAATATTCCTGATTATTTATCCTGTTTTTATAGAAATCAGAGGATCAACTTCAGCTTTTTACTGCAGTAAAAGCTTTAAAAACTACTGAAAGTAAACTAGCGGGTCCCCGGTTCGATTCCCACAGCCTGTATTATAGAATGTGTTTTATCTTTCATATTATAACAGGTGATCACTTCAGTTATAACCAAATAAGAAGTTTAATAAAGTAGAAATACCTGGCAGACCTGAGCCTCCAGAGGAGACCTAGAGACCCCCCCCCAGAAGATCAACCTTTGGACAAACTGTCCTATCAGTCAGGGGGGGTCACTTCTGGAACAGCCTCCCATCAAACATCAGGGAATGTCCCACTTATTGCACATTTAAAAAGCACCTTTCTTAAAAGCTCCCAGTCATGCACTCACTATTGTTATTGTTGTGACGTCATCGTCCGAACGTGTGTCTGTGTGTTTTCACTGATACTGTTTTATGTGTTCTTGTGTTGTTTTGTCTTCCTGCCTCAGATGGAAATGAGCAACTATGCTATAATCTGGCTCATTTACAATCTGTACAGAAGTTTAAGATTGTTCATTAATGGGCTCTTTCCTGATTAAAGAAATAAAATAAAATATTTACCAGCAGTGGCGGAAATATGACCAGCCTGGACTCCATGTCAGAGTTTAAACATTTATGACATTTAAACTCCTACATTCTGTGACTTTGCACTCATCCATCTGTCAGCAGATGATATAAACCGTCCCAAACTGTTCTCTGTAGAGATCACTGCTAACGGGACCAGCTGCCATGTTGGAACAAAGGAGAGTTTTGATCAGCTTCAGCAAAATGATCTCTGGGATTCACAGTCTACCTGGACTGGATCCTCGAGGGACCCGGTCTACCTGGACTGGATCCTCGAGGGACCCGGTCTACCAGGACTGGATCCTCGAGGGACCCGGTCTACCAGGACTGGATCCTCGAGGGACCCGGTCTACCTGGACTGGATCCTTTGAAGTCCTTGAAAATAAGGAGACCAGAAGAGTTTTGGCTGTGAATTCGACCAGGTCTACCCTTCGACGGGTTTTACCGCTGTGGCTCTGTTGCTTAGCAACCGTGAAAGTTGACACAAAAAGCAGGAAAAGAATGAAAACCGAAGTTTTCAAACTGTTTATTTCTTTTTTATCATAAAGTGACCAAAGACTGATTTAATCCAGAGTGGAATAAATGTTCCAACCAGCAGGAACCAATCAAATCAAATGTAAAGATAGAAACCTTAGTCAGTTAAATAACCTGCTGCTGTCATTCTGCACATCTCTGATGTTGCTGCTATTTTCTAATTACTGTAAAAATGTCCATAGCTGCATATTGGTTATTTATTCTCCAGTTTTATATTGTTAAAACACTTTACAGGATTTTATTGTTTATATTTTAACTCTTCCCTATCATGTTATTCTTTATTCTATTGTGTGACCATTTTCAATCATCTTTCTGCTGCTGTAAATCTGCCCATTGTGGGACAATAAAGGGATTTTCTATTCTATTCTATAAAAGGGTTAGAAATATATAAGTAAATCTGAAAAATGTATTAAAAAATATATCTGCAAAATCTCTAATATTCAACAACAAAAAATACTTAGTGAAGCATATTGTGCAAAACAGCAATAAAAAATAAAAGTATCAGATTTATAGTCCCCCCCCCCGCAGATATATTACCGTTCAAAGTTTGGAGTCACCCAAACAATTCTGTGTTTTACTGAAAAGTCACAGTTATTCACCACCAGACGTTGTGAAATGAATAGAAAATAGAGTGAAAACATTTAAAAATGATGATTAGATGGTTAGAAATAAGCTATTTTAATTGAAATGAGATTTTTTTACAGCAAACTTTGCTTTCGTCAAAGAATCCTCCATTTGCAGCAATTACAGCATCGCAGACCTTTGGCTAGTGGGAGTATTGGGACTGGGTCCTGGCTCCTCTAGTGGGAGTATTGGGACTGGGTCCTGGCTCCTCTAGTGGGAGTATTGGGACTGGGCCCTGGCTCCTCTAGTGGGAGTATTGGGACTGGGTCCTGGCTCCTCTAGTGGGAGTATTGGGACTGGGTCCTGGCTCCTCTAGTGGGAGTATTGGGACTGAGCCCTGGCTCCTCTAGTGGGAGTATTGGGACTGGGTCCTGGCTCCTCTAGTGGGAGTACTGGGACTGGGCCCTGGCTCCTCTAGTGGGAGTATTGGGACTGGGTCCTGGCTCCTCTAGTGGGAGTATTGGGACTGGGCCCTGGCTCCTCTACTGGGAGTATTGGGACTGAGCCCTGGCTCCTCTACTGGGAGTATTGGGACTGGGCCCTGGCTCCTCTAGTGGGAGTATTGGGACTGGGCCCCGGCTCCTCTAGTGGGAGTATTGGGACTGGGCCCTGGCTCCTCTAGTGGGAGTATTGGGACTGGGTCCTGGCTCCTCTACTGGGAGTATTGGGACTGGGTCCTGGCTCCTCTAGTGGGAGTATTGGGACTGGGTCCTGGCTCCTCTACTGGGAGTATTGGGACTGGGTCCTAGCTCCTCTACTGGGAGTATTGGGACTGGGCCCTGGCTCCTCTACTGGGAGTATTGGGACTGGGCCCTGGCTCCTCTACTGGGAGTATTGGGACTGGGTCCTGGCTCCAGGAGTGGGAGTATTGGGACTGGGTCCTGGCTCCAGGAGTGGGAGTATTGGGACTGGGTCCTGGCTCCAGGAGTGGGAGTATTGGGACTGGGTCCTGGCTCCTCTACTGGGAGTATTGGGACTGGGTCCTGGCTCCAGGAGTGGGAGTATTGGGACTGGGTCCTGGCTCCAGGAGTGGGAGTATTGGGACTGGGTCCTGTCTCCTCTACTGGGAGTATTGGGACTGGGTCCTGGCTCCAGGAGTGGGAGTATTGGGACTGGGCCCTGGCTCCTCTACTGGGAGTATTGGGACTGGGCCCTGGCTCCTCTAGTGGGAGTATTGGGACTGGGCCCTGGCTCCTCTAGTGGGAGTATTGGGACTGGGTCCTGGCTCCTCTACTGGGAGTATTGGGACTGGTCCCTGGCTCCTCTATTGGGAGTATTGGGACTGGGTCCTGGCTCCTCTAGTGGGAGTATTGGGACTGGGCCCTGGCTCCTCTAGTGGGAGTATTGGGACTGGGCCCTGGCTCCTCTAGTGGGAGTATTGGGACTGGGCCCCGGCTCCTCTAGTGGGAGTATTGGGACTGGGCCCCGGCTCCTCTACTGGGAGTATTGGGACTGAGCCCTGGCTCCTCTACTGGGAGTATTGGGACTGGGCCCTGGCTCCTCTAGTGGGAGTATTGGGACTGGGTCCTGGCTCCTCTAGTGGGAGTATTGGGACTGGGCCCCGGCTCCTCTAGTGGGAGTATTGGGACTGGGCCCCAGCTCCTCTAGTGGGAGTACTGGGACTGGGCCCTGGCTCCTCTAGTGGGAGTATTGGGACTGGGCCCCGGCTCCTCTAGTGGGAGTATTGGGACTGGGCCCCAGCTCCTCTAGTGGGAGTACTGGGACTGGGCCCTGGCTCCTCTAGTGGGAGTATTGGGACTGGGCCCCGGCTCCTCTAGTGGGAGTATTGGGACTGGGCCCCAGCTCCTCTAGTGGGAGTACTGGGACTGGGCCCTGGCTCCTCTAGTGGGAGTATTGGGACTGGGCCCCGGCTCCTCTAGTGGGAGTATTGGGACTGGGCCCTGGCTCCTCTAGGGGCCCTGGCTCCTCTAGTGGGAGTACTGGGACTGGGCCCTGGCTCCTCAAGGGGCCCTGGCTCCTCTAGTGGGAGTATTGGGACTGGATCTGGACCTTTTGGTTCTGATTACAGTACTTCCTGTTTCAGGTCCAGAGATGTTGCGGCTCCCCCTGCTGGTGACGGCACAGCTGGACCTGCTGCTGCTCCTGGTGACCCTGCTGTCCCTGTGGACCCGACTGGGCGGTCTGGGCCACCCCGGCTCCGTGGTGTGAGTGTGTCTGGGCCTCTCGGTACGTCTGAGTGGTACCAGAACCTTTTCAGAACCTCTCTGTCTGCAGGTTCGATGAAGTCTACTACGGCCCGTTTGTGTCTCTCTACATGAAGGGGCGGTTCTTTGTCGACGACAGCGGCCCACCGCTTGGTCACATGATCCTGGCTCTGGGAGGTTGGTTGATATGACAACAGGCTGTGACGCCGCAGCGCGGTTTGGTACCAACATCCTGGTTCTGTTCTTCCTGTTCCAGCTTACCTGGGAGGCTTCGACGGGAACTTTGTGTGGAGCCGGATTGGAGCAGGTAACCATGGCGACCGGTTCGGTTTACTTACCCAGAACCACTTCACAGCAGGGGGTGTCCGCAGTCCTACCCGTGTCATTCAGGTCATCAGGATTCTAACCACCCACTTCCTGCACCAGGTGGTAGCAGCTCAGCAGAACCGTTGGGATCCGGTTCTTTCACAGCAGTTCCAGAACCCGGTTTGGGTCGGGTTTAGACCAGGAATCAGGTTCTGTTCATCCTGATCAGTAAACCGACTGCAGAAGTTCCATCGGACCAGATCATCTACAGCAGAACCTTTGTTCTAGAAGCTAGCCAAAGGTTCTCCTCCATGCAGGACGAGCCGAAGATGGCGGGTTTCAGCACCACGGACAGCGACACCATTAGCCCTGAATCTAAGCTGAGGAGGTTCTGATGGGACAGTGAGGCCTCCTTCATGGACCTCCGACTGCTGGATTGTTCAACATCTCATTCAGGAGGAACAGAAACCATCGATGAAAAACCATGAAAGATGTTCTTCACTGAACCAGAACATCTCAGAGAAGCACTGCGGTCCTCCAGAACCACAGCTGGACTCTGGGATACATGAAGCATCTCCACTGCTGGCTGTGTTTCCTGGTCCGCCTGTAACGGTTCTGGTTCTGTTCTGTCCCAGAGTTCCCCTGCGGTGTGAGCGTCTGGACCCTGCGGCTGCTGCCGGCGCTGGGCGGAGCTCTCTGCGTTCCTCTGGTCTACCTGCTGACGGTGGAGCTGGGATTCTCCCACCTGTCGGCTCTGGGAGCGGCTCTGCTGCTGCTGCTGGGTGAGTCTGCTGCTGGGAGGCGTTCAGGAGCCCCTGGAGGACCGTGTTACGTTCAGGGCCTGAAAGTGATCCAGGTTTCCTGTGGTTTCAGAGAACTCGCTGATCGTCCAATCACGCTTCATGCTCCTGGAGGCCCTCCTCATCTTCTTCATGCTGCTGGCCTTCTTCTCATACCTGCGCTTCCACAACAGCCCCAGCAGGTCAGGACAGTGGGTGGCTCTGACAGCAGGGGGCGCTGTGACCCCGGTCAGCTTCATCTCTGGCTAGAATGTTCTGCCAGCAGACCTGAACGACCAACATCTGGGTCCATGAAGGAAGGAGCAGCTGGGAGTAGAAACTGTTGACCAAAGAACCAGTTCTGATCCTGTCCTCTCCTCAGGTCCTGGTCCAGGTTCTGCTGGCTCCTCCTGTCTGGGGTCTCCTGCTCGGCTGCCGTCGGGTGAGTCTGATCTTCCTGTTGTCTTTGTCACGTTCTCGCCATGTTTACGTGTTTTAACGCAGCGTGTTCACGACGGGCCCGACCCGTTTAGGGTGAAGTACATGGGCCTGTTCTCCTACCTGCTGCTCCTGGGCCTGGCCTCTGTGCACACCTGGAGGCAGATGGGGAACCGGGCCGTGGGTCATGTGAGTGGCGCTCAGTCTGCTGTGAGCAGAGAAGGTTCTGACCCGGTTCTGACTGCCTGTTCTGTGTCGCTGCAGCTCAGTGTGTTCATCCACTGTGTGCTGAAGGTTCTGTGTCTGCTGGTGGTTCCGGTTCTAGTCTACGTGTTCTGGTTCTACGTTCATCTGAGCATCCTCCAGCACAGCGGACCACATGACCAGCTGATGAGCTCCGCCTTCCAGGCCAGCCTGCAGGTAGCCCCGCCCACTTCTTCACAGCCAGACCTGTTCAGCAGCTTTAATGGTTCTGCTAGAACCCGGTCCTCCAGGTCCAGTTTCCTTCAGGTGTCACATGAACCCGGGCGGGCTCTGGGGGGGTTCTGTTCAGCATTCGGAGGGTCCTCCTGGGTTCTTCTAGAACCAGGATGTCAGCCTGGTTCCACTGGCGGCCGTGTGGCGGCCGTGTGGCGGCTGGGTTTGTCTGCAGTAGAACGCCGTGGCTGATGGAGTCTGCGGGCCTCGGTGGAACCAGTCTGACGGACTGGTTCTAGAAGGAATAGTTCTGTGGGTCCGTCTGTTACCGGGTTGGATGAATACCTGGTTGATCGATGATGATTGATCGTCCCGCTCTGTCTCAGGGCGGCCTCTCCAGGATCACCAAGGGTCAGCCGTTGGAAGTGGCGTACGGCAGTCAGGTGACGTTAAGAAGCTCCGCCTCTCAGCCCCTCCCCTGCTGGCTCCACTCACATAAAGCCAACTATCCAATCAGGTGCTGCCGGCTCATTCTTCCCAACAGCCAATGAGAAGCAGCGAAGGAGGAGGCTGGGGAGGTAACTTCCTGTTTTTGTGTTCAGGTATGAGGATGGGCGGGGCAGCTCCCACCAGCAGCAGGTCACCTGTTATCCCTTTAAAGATGTCAACAACTGGTGGATCATCAAAGACCCGGGCAGGTAGGGCGCCTCCAGGACCGGAGCGGACCAGAATGGACCGCTGTTCCAGGTGTATGTTCAGATACAGCAGACCTTGATCCCACGCTGCCTGGAAGCATGTAGAGGTTTCTGGATCAGAACCGTCCTACATGGTTCTGGTTCTGTACCGTCTCACTGATGCCTGCTGGGAAACGTAGTCTCATGCAGCAGCTGTCTGTGTGTCAGACAGGAGCTGGTGGTGGACACTCCTCCCCGACCCGTCCGTCACGGTGATGTCATCCAGCTGGTTCATGGGATGACATCCCGCCTCCTCAACAGGTAAACCTTCACCTGCTGTGATGTCATGGTGTCTGAGGACCAGCTGATCCCTCCTCCTCCTTCTCCTCCTCCAGTCATGACGTGGCAGCTCCCATGAGTCCTCAGGCTCAGGAGGTTTCTGGGTACATCGACTTCAACGTCTCCATGGCGGCTCAGAACCTGTGGAGGGTGGTGAGTCTACCTGAGAGGTTCTGATCAACAGCAGGATGCCTGAGCTGATCCTAGGTCATCTGGGCCATCAGAACCAGGAACTGGAATGGTTTCTCATTCCTGTAAACCTGAGGAGCGAAAGGTTCTGGTACCGGGTACTCCAGAAGTCCTGATTAAAGATGGTGGATGTGAGGCGGCAGAGGCTGATCTGGATGATTGACAGCTCTGTCAGCGGCTAACAGCGAGGCCTGACCAGCAAGCTAACGTTTCCTGTGAGGGGGGGCGGTCCCTCCATCAGCCATCTTTAAATGGAACCGTTTTAAACTTCGTCGCCGGTTTTCTTCCGTTCAGAATCAGAACCGCAGACATGGAGCAGAACTGTTCTGATGAGACCGGTCCAGCTGCTAGCGGTTAGCGGTTAGCTGCTGGGCAGGCTGATTTCAGGCCTCTTACACCAGTTACACACTAACAGCCCAGCAGTGACACCTGGTGGCGGACTTTAGACTGAATGACCTTCAGAGTTTCTGTTTTTGTGACCTCAGGACATCTACAACAGGGAGGCGGAGTCAGAGGTGTGGAAGACCATCCGGTCTGAGGTCCGATTGGTTCACGTTAACACATCGGCGGTCCTCAAGGTGCGAACAGGAAGCGGCGTCCCACTTCAACCACAGCGGAACAGCAGCACTGAGCCCAGTGTGTCTGTGTTGCAGCTCAGCGGCGTGGCTCTTCCAGACTGGGCTTTCCATCAGCTGGAGGTCGTCGCAGACAAACTGCAGAAGGGACACGGCAGCAGTTTGGCCTGGACCGTGGAGGAGCACCGATACGGAACCAGTAAGTCCTGCTCCTCTGGGCAGATCCTGAGGAACCTGACCGCTTCATCGTGCTGCGTGTCCCTCAGCAGCAATCCCTCACACTGAGCAGGGGAGAGGAAACTACCTCCAGCAGGTAGGAAGCTGCAGCAGAACCAGAACCAGGCTCAGTGAGAGCCGCCATCAGAGACAGAAACACCCAGCGGCGCCGATCCGGCAGCAACAGCAGAGATGGCTGCATGTAGCAGAGAGAGCAGCTGAGATGGTGGCTAGCATTAAGGGCCGTTAGCGTAGCATCAATGGCTCCTTCAGTCTCAGCAGGACCAAGGTTTCATCCATAGAGCATGAAGCTGAGCTAAAGGCCCCTGCAGGAAGTCAGAGCTTATTTTCTAATCCCAAACCGGCCCCTAAGCTCCAACCCTCAGTTTAAGGTTGGTCTTAACCGCAAAGCCCGGTGGACCCCCCAGCCCCAAACAGTCTGCATCAGTGCAGGTCAGCGCGGCCAACTCCTCAGCAAGAAAAGTTTCCTATTTACTGTCCTAAAAGGCCCTCGATGATGTCATCGCCTAATTCTGGCCGCCTGCAGCGCAGAGAGAGAGAGGATAGCAGGGAGGAAGAAACATGAAGAGTTTTTTACAGACTTTCAACATTCCGCCATTTAGATCCACACTCCATAGAAATAGGTGGCATGAATGCACCATTAGGGGTTTGACAACCCGTAAAAAAAGTAGCAGCAGTGCAAAGAGACACAGAATGAGGCAGCAGAAGGATTATGTCGTTTTTTATGAGAGAAATCGCCGTCAGCTTTACTTTTCCAATCTAGGGCGGGATTAACAGCAGCGTTTCCTTCCCTACCTGATTCCACCTGGAAAGGTTTACTCTCTGCTGCTGTACCACACCTGCTCGGGGCTCCGCCCCTTCTTATGACATCACCATATGGCAACTCCCCTCAGACAAACTGCATCACACCCGTTTCTGAAGGATCACATCTCCTCTGGAGGCTCAACATATTCTCTTTATTTGCTATTATTTGACATTTCATCAGCGATCTAAATTAGCTGAAAGTAGAAAACAATCATCCGTCTGGAAGGAAAGACGGACTGAGCTCTGCTATTTAACAAGAACGCTAAAAGTTTCAGTTTGTTTTTATTCCTTTTTATTCAGATCTGAGGTCAGAGGAGGACAAATGGAACATTTTAAAAATGACTTTCATTGAGATTATGGACAAATAAACATTTATTCTACTTGTAGAAAACAAACGGTTGTTGTTGACACAAAGTTAAAAATAGCGTAGCTAATATGGCTAACTGAGCGAGCTAAAAGAGGCTAACCTGTTAGCTACTGCTAGCCACAGCGCTACCCAATTCTTTCAATTCTATTCAGTTTATTTCTATAGCTCCAATTCACATCATGTCATCTCAGGTCACTTTATAGAACCAGATCAACCAGATCATCCAGTCAGATTGATTCAAAGTTTTCTATCTAAGGAAAACCAGCTGATTGCATCAACTCATTGACTCTTCAGCAATCCCTCACACTAAGCATGCTTGTAGCGACAGTGGAGAGGAAAAACTCCCTTTGAACAGGAAGAAACCTCCAGCAGAACCAGGCTCAGTGTGAGCGGCCATCTGCTGAGGCCCACTGGGGTTCAAGGAGACAGAAGCAGACATAGAAAAAGAAGCATAGATACAAAAGGCAACTGTCAACCAGCTCCACAGGCGGCCCCGTCCAGGAAACACACAGCCAGGCAGACGAGCTCCGAGCCAGCTCCCATGTCAGAGGATGAAGAGAGCACATCCAGTTAGTCACAGTCAGAGAAACAGGACTACACTGGAAAACAGGCCAAGCTCCAACATCTAGAAACAAAGGTGTTGATGGCAGCAGCACAGCTGATATTTCTCTCCAGGATGGAGTCACAGCCAAACAGGAACAGACCAGATGAAGCTACTATGAGAAAAAGCAGAGAGAGCAGAACGTTAGAGATTGAACTAACAGATTCTGCAGAGTGGGAGAATAGAGATAGAATGAAGCAGAATGATGAAAAAGGGGTCCCTATGTCCTCCAGCAGTCTAAGCCTATAGCAGCATATATCGCTGTCTAACAGTTACTTTGTTCACCAGGAACTGATTTTTTCAGTCATTAAACACGCTAACGCTACAGATGCTCCCGACTTGGAACACAGACGCTGTGTGATGTTATCGTTGTCTGGGCAACCACAATGATTTACATCATGTGGCAACGTTCAGCCAATCATGTAGCGTGATGTCACAGACATGAAGCAGGACCCGAGCAGATCTGGGAGCTGCAGCGGTTCTGCATGAAGACAGAGAGGTTTAAGGTGCCCTCACTCAGGAGGGCAGAGTTCAGTGCTTTTATTTCCATTTGCAGAAAAAAAAGTCACAAGATTTGGTTCTAAGTACTATTTTGAACTAAAGGAGTAAATGCAACGACACTGGAGCACCTGCTGGGATCCGGCAGCAGGTGAAACAATGAACTAATGACAGAAAATCACGAGTTAGGAAGAAGAAAAAGACGCCATTATATCCTAGAGGGAAGGTCGAGTTTGAAACGGTTCCTCCTCTGTCGCTGTTGTCACATTACGATCTCCCATGATGCATCACCTGCAGGTCAGGAGCAGAAGGAGCGGGAGGCGGAGCTTCACTCTCCGACGCACATCAACGTGGACCGAAAGATCTCCTTCTGGTCCAAGTTTATAGAGCTTCAGGTGAGACAGCGGACGCATCATCTCATGATGACCTCACTCCTATCTGATGATGTAATGCTGTGATGTCACTGCAGTGGAAGATGCTGACTGTGAAACAGGAAGAGTCTGAACACAAGTACAGCTCATCCCCTTTGGAGTGGGTCACCATGGAAACCAACATCGCCTACTGGCTGCACGCCTCCAGCAACGTAACCCACACACACTTGTCTCTCTATCTTTGTGGGGGCTTCCATTCATTTCTACAGCCTGACCGTGACCCCTGACCCTAAACCTATTGGGGTCCAGGCATGGGGCCCCACAGTTGGGTTAGCTTAGGGTTAGCACAGGGTTAGCCTAGGGTTAGACATATGATGGTAAAGGGTTAGTTTAGGGTTAGACATATGATGGTAAAGGGTTAGCTTAGGGTTAGCATAGGGTTAGCCTATGGTTAGATATATGATGGTAAAGGGTTAGCTTAGGGTTAGATATATGATGGTAAAGGGTTAGCTTAGGGTTAGATATATGATGGTAAAGGGTTAGCTTAGGGTTAGCTTAGGGTTAGATATATGATGGTAAAGGGTTAGCTTAGGGTTAGACATATGATGGTAAAGGTTAGCTTAGGGTTAGCATAGGGTTAGCTTAGTGTTAGATATATGATGGTAAAGGGTTAGCTTAGGGTTAGCCTAGGGTTCGATATATGATGGTAAAGGGTTAGCTTAGGGTTAGACATATGATGGTAAAGGGTTAGCTTAGGGTTAGCATAGGGTTAGCATAGGGTTAGATATATGATGGTAAAGGGTTAGCTTAGGGTTAGACATATGATGGTAAAGGGTTAGCTTAGGGTTAGCATAGGGTTAGCATAGGGTTAGATATATGATGGTAAAGGGTTAGCTTAGGGTTAGACATATGATGGTAAAGGGTTAGCTTAGGGTTAGCATAGGGTTAGCATAGGGTTAGATATATGATGGTAAAGGGTTAGCTTAGGGTTAGCTTAGGGTTAGATATATGATGGTAAAGGGTTAGCTTAGGGTTAGATATATGATGGTAAAGGGTTAGCTTAGGGTTAGACATATGATGGTAAAGGGTTAGCTTAGGGTTAGCTTAGGGTTAGACATATGATGGTAAAGGGTTAGCACAGGGTTAGCTTAGGGTTAGCACAGGGTTAGCCTAGGGTTAGATATATGATGGTAAAGGGTTAGCTTAGGGTTAGCTTAGGGTTCGATATATGATGGTAAAGGGTTAGCTTAGGGTTAGACATATGATGGTAAAGGGTTAGCTTAGGGTTAGCCTAGGGTTAGATATATGATGGTAAAGGGTTAGCTTAAGGTTAGCTTAGGGTTAGATATATGATGGTAAAGGGTTAGCTTAGGGTTAGACATATGATGGTAAAGGGTTAGCACAGGGTTAGCACAGGGTTAGCTTAGGGTTAGCATAGGGTTAGATATATGATGGTAAAGGGTTAGCTTAAGGTTAGCTTAGGGTTAGATATATGATGGTAAAGGGTTAGCTTAGGGTTCGATATATGATGGTAAAGGGTTAGCTTAGGGTTAGACATATGATGGTAAAGGGTTAGCTTAGGGTTAGCATAGGGTTAGATATATGATGGTAAAGGGTTAGCTTAAGGTTAGCTTAGGGTTAGATATATGATGGTAAAGGGTTAGCTTAGGGTTAGCTTAGGGTTAGATATATGATGGTAAAGGGTTAGCTTAGGGTTAGACATATGATGGTAAAGGGTTAGCACAGGGTTAGCTTAGGGTTAGCACAGGGTTAGCTTAGGGTTAGATATATGATGGTCTGCCATCAGTGGGCCATCAGTTATCTGATGGTCTACATCCGTTCGGTGTCAGTTCCTCATCAGTCGTGGCGTCTAGCTGATCCTAAACCTCTAAGTAACTTCTGCATAACTTATCCAGAACTTCTCTCCAACGCGTATCTGACGTGTTCCAGGCGAGCGATGAACGTGTTTCTAACTTCCAGCTACTGTATAATGGCGTATTGGCAGCGTTTTGGTATAAAGGGGGTTCACAGGTTGAGATTCAGGTTGACCATGACCTGGATGACTGCCCATCTTTGATGGGTCACCTTAGAACCTTAGAACCTCTAACTCTCCACAATAAACACAGCCCCCAATTGTAGCTCCACCCCCTTCCTGTGTATCTGAGCCCTGATTGGCCCGCTGTGTTTCAGGCTCAGATCCATCTGATTGGTAATCCAGTGTCGTGGGGCGTGGCCAATCTCAGCCTGCTGGCCTATCAGCTGCTGGCGATGGTGTACATGCTAAGGAGGAGGCGGGGATTTAAAGACCTGCCTGATGGTACCGTTTCCTCCCAGTTCCAGGTTCTGCTGCTGGTTCCGGTTCTGGTTCTGACCCGTCTTCCTGTGTCTGCAGAGGTTTGGCAGCGGTTTGTGTGTTTGGGCTTCGTCTGCGTCGGCGGCTGGATGATGAACTTCCTCCCCTTCCTGCTGATGGACAGGACTCTCTTCCTGTACCACTACCTGCCCGCTCTGTGCTACCTGCACCTGCTAAGCCCCGCCCTCCTGGAGCACGTGCACGCTCACCTGCTCAGGTAAAAGTCAGGGAGAGTCTGCAGAGCCTGACCTCCTGCTGCCCGGCTCTAACCAATCACAGCCCAGCGCCAGAGGACGAAGGTTCCACCTGCTGAACAGATTCTGTCTGCACTGATGGACCTTCAGGGTTCTGATCAGAACCAGACCCGTTTCAACCTGCTTGTCCTCGGCGCGGGCCGTCCCTGCTTTTACTTTGAAAGTCTGTGTATCTGCTTCCTGGGAAAATGATGGGGGCTCGTCTCTCTGAACCTGTCCTCTTTCTGTCTGCAGCAGCAGGACGCTTCGCCGTGGACTCGGGTTGTGTGCGTCCGCCGTCCTCGTGTCCATCTTCCTGTCCTACTGGTACCTCTGTCCTCTGACCTACGGCAGCCCCGAGCTGTCAGCCAATCAGCTGCTGGCGCTCAAGTGGAGAGACAGCTGGGACATCCTGTACCGGCGGCGCTGAGGCCCACTGAGACACTGAAGCTGTTCTTTACAACCTGATGAGCAGCTCCTGAATGCACCATCAGCACTGCTCTCATCATGTGACCCGATGATGTCACTGAAACTAACTGAAGCTTTTACTTTGAAAGAGACACAGCTGATTGAAGCTCCGCCCTCTTTAGGGAGAACAGAGGCATCATGAACGAACTACATACTGCTAACCTAACCAGTTTAACTGACTAGTTAATAGTTTAACATAACGGCTAGTTATAGTTTAACTTACGGGTTAATAGATTAAACAACCAGGTTAGGGTTTAGCAAACCAACCAACAGTGGAACTAACTAGTTAACCAGCAGGTTTCGCTTCGTTAACTTCTGCTCTTAGGTTAAACGTTAAATGTTTCCTGTTTAGTGGAATCACCTGGCAGCAGAAAGGAAAGTTTAGCCTTTTCAGACGGAGATTAGCGGAGATTAGCGGAGCGTCTGATTGTCTAACAGGAAGCTGCTCTCATCAGTCCTTAGAAAACATCAAACAGACGTGTTTATGGTGGTTTTTTATTTAAGGTCTTATTATTTAACCAGATGTTGAATCAAACAGAAGGAGTGAAATGAATGAACTAACCTGGAACTGCAGGGCGGCTCTGATGATCTCTGCTGAGATTAAACTGGATTTTCCTTCCAGTTGTGGTCTGATTGCTATATTTCTACATTTTGGGAATAAATGGACGTGCAGCTTTGTTTCTAGATGTTGGAGCTCGGCCTGCTGCTCAGTGTGCTCTCTAAAGTGATTGACAGGTCGATCCACATATCAGGCATTAGATTGGCCGTGGGTCAGTGAGCCCCCCCCCCGGGCATCAGGAAGGTCAGCTCGCTCTGTGGCGGTAAATGTTTCCACTCACTGCTTCATTCCTTCCATCAGGACCTGGTGGGGCTGCGTCTGCTCTAAATGCACCCAGCTTCTATGGTCCCAGTCCATCACTTCCAGTGCTCCCAGTTCAATGAGCTCCCAGACCATTGAGGGATGGAAAGGGTTAATTCCATGATATCTGTGGCAAAGGAAAAGATTGAATATAAATCATCAGCATGATGGAAGGAGCTGGAAGGTTCCAGAGGACCCACTGCACCGGTTAGCAGGCTATAGAATATGCAAACTAGAAAAGCCATCCAACAGGTTCAGACGGTGCAGCTTCGCTTCTAAACCCAGTTAAACTTTCTGTTTATCGTTTCAATAACTTTGCATTTATCTCATCCAGTTAGGGTTCAGTTTAGTTTTTAATCTGAATAAAAGTGTCTAATTTAACTAAAAGGTCATTTTAGAATTAGTTTAGTTCCTTTAAAGGATTGTGACGCATCAGAGATTATTGTAATATTATCTCTGACTCCTGATTAAAATTAGATCTAAGGAGCTTCCTGTTCATTCTGACAGCAGAACTGTGGTCTGATCCAAGATGGCCGCCCCACAGGCCTCGCTCATTTATTTCATTATTAACCGTCATGTACAGCAGGCAGGGTGTCTGCATCAGATGTATGTAAACCAGGAGGAGCCGCCTCCATGTTTACAGGACAACAAATAAAAACTATAAAAAATAAAATCACACATTAGGGGCGTCTCATCAGATTATATCGTTCTGCATCCTCTCTTCTTTGTCCATGAAGTTTAGAGATAAGAAGAGTTTCATGTGAAAAATGGAGAAAGATGGTTTGACTTTTAGAAATTAAAATTTGCCCATGATTCAATTTTCCTTTATTTTCTCCTAAAAATAAAATCTTTCTTAGAGAATTCAGGTAAGTTTTTAATTCTGGGGAAAAGTCAGTAGTCATCATCATCCCATAAAGCTTTGCAATAGAAAACAGTCGATTTAAAATCACAAGATGAACAAATCTGATCATCAATGCAGAAATTCCTCAGAGGGTTAAACACCTGTAAAGATTTTAAAGTTGGGTTTAGGAGGAATGGGAAGATTTCAACAATTTGTTCTAATTTTAACTCTTTCAGAGTTTGAGAAAAATTAGATATAAAATCTGGGTTTGAGACAAAATACTAGTAAATAGTTCCCTAATTCTTGATTATTTTATTTGATTATCTGTGATGTTTGCCCATGGATCAGACGTCCAGGCAGAGCAGAGCTTCTGTCATCAGGATTCTCATTAAACCTTCAGCTCTGCATCAAATATTTGGGGGAATAGCTCTAATAATCTTTTAAAATTCACCTTTCTGAAAATTATATTTAATTCTGAAGTTTTCATAAGATATAATCCTTCCATCATTGAATAAATGCATCACAGAACAAACACCTTGTTCTAGTCATTTACCTGCAAAGATCCATTTATTCAGTTTTATCTGGGCTATAGTTCTGTTTATAGATTCATCTCCAATATCCTCAAATCTGCCGGTGAAAGAAGGAAAGTTTAACGAGTAATTTTTTATATCAAAGTCACATCTAAGGAGAAAACTAACTCCGCCCAGGTTAGAAAATATTTTACTTGGAATATGGAACCATAATTGATTTATTGTTATTAAAAAAGACGGAAGCCAATTACTTTTTAAGTTCTATTCAAGCTGTTAAATTAGCTGGTTTTTCTCCATCGTCAAATTGTTTAATTAAATGACCCTTTTTATTATAGTGAGTTTTATGTTTCCATATGAAGTCAAAGTTCCTCCTGTTGATAGAAGTGATGCTGAATCCTGATAAATATGCAGGTTAGATGAGTCTGGAAATATTTTCTATTTTGGTGAGAAATGTTCTTCCCAGAATAGATCAATCTCTCTGAGCCAATTTATTTAAATGAGTTTTATATTAAAGTTTCTCCAAAATATTAATATTTTCTAAGTCATTTTTATTTTTATGCGCACCCAGATATTTAACACTGGATTTTATTGGAATATTAAAAGCAGCAGATATTGGACAGTTTTTTAGAGGCAGAATTTCACATTTGTTTAAATTTAATTCCTGAAGCCTTTGAGGACGTTTCAATTAATTTAAGGATTTTGGGGAATTTCATTCAGGTTATTGAAGAAGATGGTTGTTTCATCTGCTCGCTGACTAATAGAAAACTCTTTGCTTCCACCGATAATTTACCGTTTTTAATTGAAATGGAAAACGTTTCTGCAGCAGCACTAAATAGCAGAGGAGAAATTAAAGCTGCTTTTATTCCTTTGTTGATGCTAAATCTTTGTGAGCTGGAAAACCCACTGAACTGTTTGTATCTTTATAAAAGATTTGAATTTCATTCATTAATTTAATTCCAAACCCAAATAAATCAAAAGCTTTGAACATAAATTCATGTTCTATCATATCAAAGACTTTATAAAAGTCTAAAAATAATACAAAGCTTTCATTTTCCATTTAATGGTTTTATATTAAATCCAGAATAATGCGGATGTTATTATGTATAGAGCAGCTTTTATAAATCCAGATTGAGTGTCGGAAATAATTTGGGATATGCCTGATTTTAAACTGTTTGTAATCATTATTTAATGGAGTTATTTGTCTTAAATGATCAAGAAGTGTTTGATCTTTTCCAGCTTTGGGATGAGCGTGATGACAGCTTGTTTCCTAGAGTGAGTGAAGCAGCCATGTTCTAATAGTTCAGTAAACTTTCCAAACACAAGTCCAAAAATGACTTGTTGGACCAGCGCAGCCTGGAGCTTTGTCCTTGGAGAAAGAAGCCAAAGCTTTATCCAGTTCCTCTGGTGACGCCTGCTTCACATGTCTGCTTAAAATTCTCATCAATTTCTGGAATCAAGTGTTGAATAGAAAGATAGAATGCTTCTGCCATGGAGTTATTATATGCAGAAGAATATAAGTTGCATTTCTCAGATTTATAGTCCCCCCCCCACTCTGCAAATATATTAGAAACTGTCCTTAAATTCCAGCCAAACCCATTTAATCAGTAACAGATTAAAACCTTTAGATAAATCAAACATTACCGCCACATATCTGACTCTATAACTATTAAAACTATTTTCATTCATTTCAGACGGAACTATTAAATGACTTGTATTATACTAAACTGAACTTCCAATATTCACCACTGTTCGGCGCAAAGGTAAATGGCGCCGACCAGTGGTGAATGTTGGAAGTTCAGTTTGGCTGTAATTTAAAGGAATAGTACACCCAAAACATGATTAGCCTTCATTTTCTACTCCCCCCCATGCTGAACAACACTCTGGAGTACTTTTTTGATATCTCAAATGCATCTGGAGATCTGGGAGGCTTCTTGCTGTCTGCTGACATTCAAATAATGGAGGTCTATGGTGCCCGAGGCAGAAAGGTCCATAAAAGTCCACAAAAAACGTGTCAATATTCCTCCATACTGCTCGTCCAATGTATTCCAAGTGTCCTGAGTGGGTAGCGTCCATAATTCACTCGAAACGAAGTCATTTAGAATGTTTTTAGAGCATAAACAGTAGTGTATAGGATTTCCTAAAAGCGCGTTCACGAGTCTACGGAAACCGCGGCAGACCAAACCAGATGAAAGTGCGCATTCAGCGTCTGCTCTTGATAATGCAAGCGTAGAAGAAGAAATGTGCTGTTTACCTGTGCAAAGAAAGAAACAACGACAGAAAAATGTCTGAGGACTTCAGTGTTGAGGAAGAGCATGAGTTCTTTGCCGAGCTGAATGCGCACTTTCATCTGGTTTGGTCTGCCGCGGTTTCCGTAGACTCGTGAACTCGCTTTTAGGAAATCCTATACACTACTGTTTATGCTCTAAAAACATTCTAAATGACTTCGTTTCCAGTAAATTATGGACGCTACCCACTCAGGACACTTGGAATACATTGGACGAGCAGTATGGAGGAATATTGACACGTTTTTTGTGGACTTTTATGGACCTTTCTGCCTCGGGCGCCATAGACCTCCATTATTTGAATGTCAGCAGACAGCAAGAAGCCTCCCAGATCTCCAGATGCATTTGAGATATCAAAAAAGTACTCCAGAGTGTTGTTCAGCATGGGGGTGAGTAGAAAATGAAGGCTAATCATGTTTTGGGTGTACTATTCCTTTAAGGACAGATTCTAATATATCTGCACTATAAATCTGATAGGAGTTTAATTTTTTATTGCTGTTTTGCACAATATGCTTCACTAATAATTTTTTGTTGTTGAATATTAGAGATTTTGGAGATATATTTTTTAAATACATTTTTCAGATTTACTTATATATTTCTAACCCTTTTATAGAATAGAATAGAAAATCCCTTTATTGTCCCACAATGGGCAGATTTACAGCAGCAGAAAGATTATTGAAAATGGTCACACAATAGAATAAAGAATAACATGATAGGGAAGAGTTAAAATATAAACAATAAAATCCTGTAAAGTGTTTTAACAATATAAAACTGGAGAATAAATAACCAATATGCAGCTATGGACATTTTACAGTAATTAGAAAATAGCAGCAACATCAGAGATGTGCAGAATGACAGCAGCAGGTTATTTAACTGACTAAAGTTTCTATCTTTACATCTGATTTATTGGTTCCTGCTGGTTGGAACATTTATTCCACTCTGGATTAAATCAGTCTTTGGTCACTTTATGATAAAAAAATAAATAAATAAACAAACAGTTTGAAAACTTCGGGTTTCATCTTTTCCTGCTTTGTGTGTCAACTTTTACGGTTGCTAAGCAACAGAGCATACGGCTGTAAAACCCGCCGAAGGGTAGACCTGTTCGAATTCACAGCCTAAACTCTTCCGGTCTCCTTATTTTCACGGACTTGGAAGGATTCAGTCCAGTCCAGGTAGACCGGGTCCTTGGAAGGATCCAGTCCAGGTAGACCGGGTCCTTGGAAGGATCCAGTCCAGGTAGACCGGGTCCTTGGATGATACAGCCCATGAATTCTAACACAGCCCGTGTTTCTGGTCAGAACCTCCTTAGAACCTCACCGCTCCTGTTCTCATTGGATGTTGAGTCGGAACAGGAGGGGCTCTGCTGAACTCAACAGCCAATAGGAGCCGGGGCCCACCCCACGTGCTTGTGACGTTTTTCCGCCTGCTAGCTGGACGCTACCGTGTTTACTTCAGGATGTAATAAAGTTTGGTCCGAACTAGAAGAGAAACCGGAAGTAGGTTTATGGACTCTTTTCTGTTCAATAATCGCTACTGTTGTTTCCGAGGAACCAGAACCGAATCCGAACCGGCAAACGTCAGGACCGCGTTTCTGCTGCCGCGCTGCCTGATGGGTAAAATGCTAACGACCAAGCGGCGGTGATTGGTGGAGACAGAGACACCTGAGGACCAATTGGTTCCGGTGTGCCGAACCCGGGAGGACCGGGTCCACTTCACAGGTACCCTTCTAGGCTGGAGGTCCAGAGGAGCATCCTAAACAGAACCATCTGGACCAAACCAACTGCCAGGTAGGACCTCCCAACCCCCCCAGCAGCTTCTACACACCCTAGATCTACAGGGTTCTGATGATGTGGGTCAGAAAACAGAAGCTAGAAGAAAAGGTCAGAGGTCAGAAACTGCAGTCACAATCTGGGTTTGTTCTGCAGCCTGGTGGACAGAACCACATAGAACAGCACCACATAGAAAAGAACCACGTAGAACAGAACCACGTAGAACAGCACCACATAGAACAGCATAGAATAACACAGTATAGAACAGAACCACGTAGAACAGCACCATATAGAACAGCATAGAATAACACAGTATAGAACAGAACCACGTAGAACAGCACCATATAGAACAGCATAGAATAACACAGTATAGAACAGAACCACGTAGAACAGCACCATATAGAACAGCATAGAATAACACAGTATAGAACAGAACCACGTAGAACAGAACCACGTAGAAAAGCACCATATAGAACAGCATAGAATAACACAGTATAGAACAGAACCACGTAGAACAGCACCATATAGAACAGCATAGAATAACACAGTATAGAACAGAACCACGTAGAACAGCACCATATAGAACAGCATAGAATAACACAGTATAGAACAGAACCACGTAGAACAGAACCACGTAGAAAAGCACCATATAGAACAGCATAGAATAACACAGCATAGAACAGAACCACGTAGAACAGCACCATATAGAACAGCATAGAATAACACAGTATAGAACAGAACCACATAGAACAGAACCACGTAGAACAGCATAGAATAACACAGCATAGAACAGAACCACATAGAACAGAACCACTTAGAACAGCACCATATAGAACAGCATAGAATAACACAGTATAGAACAGAACCACATAGAACAGAACCACGTAGAACAGCACCATATAGAACAGCATAGAATAACACAGCATAGAACAGAACCACATAGAACAGCACCATATAGAACAGCATAGAATAACACAGTATAGAACAGAACCACGTAGAACAGAACCACGTAGAACAGAACCAATTAGAACAGCACCATATAGAACAGCATAGAATAACACAGTATAGAACAGAACCACGTAGAACAGAACCACTTAGAACAGCACCATATAGAACAGCATAGAACAGCACCATATAGAACAGCATAGAACAGAACCACATAGAACAGAACCACGTAGAACAGAACCACATAGAACAGCACCATATAGAACAGCATAGAATAACACAGTATAGAACAGAACCACGTAGAACAGAACCACGTAGAACAGAACCAATTAGAACAGCACCATATAGAACAGCATAGAATAACACAGTATAGAACAGAACCACGTCGAACAGCATAGAATAACACAGTATAGAACAGCATAGAATAACACAGCATAGAACAGAACCACATAGAACAGAACAACATAGAACCGCATATAATAGAACAGAACCACATAGAACTGCATATAATAAAACAGAACCACATAGAACCACGTAGAACAGAACCACATAGAACAGAACAACATAGAACCGCATATAATAGAACAGAACCACATAGAACTGCATATAATAGAACAGAACCACGTAGAACCATGTAGAACAGAACCACATAGAACAGAACCACATAGAACAATGTAGAACAGAACCACGTAGAACAGAACCACATAGAACAGAACCACGTAGAACCACGTAGAACAGAACCACGTAGAACAGAACCACATAGAACCACATAGAACAGAACCACGTAGAACCACGTGGAACAGAACCACACAGAACCACATAGAACAGAACCACATAGAACAGAACCACATAAAACCAAATAGAACAGAACCACATAGAACCACGTAGAACAGAACCACATAGAACAGAACCACGTAGAACAGAACCACATAGAATAGAACCACATAGAACCACGTACAACAGAACCACGTAGAATAGAACCACGTAGAACAGAACCACGTAGAACAGAACCACGTAGAACCACATAGAACAGAACCACGTAGAACCACGTAGAACAGAACCACACAGAACCACATAGAACAGAACCACATAGAATAGAACCACATAGAACCACGTACAACAGAACCACGTAGAACAGAACCACATAGAACCACGTAGAACAGAACCACGTAGAACAGAACCACATAGAACCACATAGAACAGAACCACGTAGAACAGAACCACACAGAACCACATAGAACAGAACCACATAGAACAGAACCACATAGAACCACATAGAACAGAACCACATAGAACCACGTAGAACAGAACCACATAGAACAGAACCACATAGAACCACATAGAACAGAACAACGTAGAACAGAACCACATAGAATAGAACCACATAGAACCACGTACAACAGAACCTAATAGAACAGAACCACATAGAACAGCATAGAATAACACAGCATAGAACAGAACCACATAGAACAGCATAGAATAACACAGCATAGAACAGAACCACATAGAACAGCATAGAATAGAACAGAACCACGCAGAACAGCGGAGGAATGGGTCACCATCCCATCTGGGCCGAACAAAGCCGAGCAGAACCGCCTCACCTCTTGGTCCAGAAACAGAAACCAGGATCTCGGATGAAAGGGTCTTTAAGGTTCTGGTTCTGGCCTCAGAGGGGGTGGAACAGAACCAGATAGATCCATTTAGACTAGACCTGCAGTAGAACCAGAACCAGGCAGGCCTCTCTGACCCGTCTGTCTCTGTCCTCCAGAAATGGCGGAGAACCTGTCGGCCCAGAGGGACCGCATCCAGAGGCAGGTGGAGGCGCTGGAGCGGCGCCTGGCCGTGACCCAGGAGGAGCTGGACCTGCTGAGCAGTGAGACCGGTACCAGCTGGGTCCTGATCCACCGGACCCCCCATCAGACTCTCTGATGAACAGGAAGGAAACTGTTCTGTGTCTCTGACTCCGCCTCTCTCTCTCTCTGCTTAGATGGTGAATCAGACGGGGAGGACAAGGAGAACCAGGTGGGACAGGTGAGACAGAACACCCAGAACCTCCTGTTGGCGGTCCGGTACGGGACAGAACCTGACAGGTCTGTGTGTCCAGAGTCCAGCGGACCTGCTGGCCCAGAGAGAGAAGATCCAGACGGAGATCCAGAACCTGGAGGACATGCTGGGTCCGATGAGCGGCTCTGGCAGTGACGGCAGCAGCTCCAGCGACGAGGTCGGTACCGGTCAGGACCCGGTGGCAGGGTTCTGGTTCTGGTGTAACTGGTGTGTTCTGTCCACAGAGCGAGCTGGACCTGTCTCCGTCTGTGGACTCGTGTCTCCAGCTGAACCTGGTCTACCAGCAGGTGGTCCAGGAGACGTTGTCCCACCTGGAGACGCTCCTGACCCGCAACCAGAAGCAGCAGGTGAGGACGGCCCGCTTCAGAACCCCAGGACATTCCAGAGTTCTAGTCCAGGGCCCGCGTCTACTCCACATGGGCAGAACCGGACCCACAGAACTCTGCTGGGTCTTGGTGGCCCATATAGAGACCAGAATCGCTGAAGATGCTCAGAATCCATTTCCCTCCTTGGCTTTGTTCTCGCATTAAATGTAGACCCACAAGTGGACCCAGGGGTGGACCCACAGGTAGACCCACAGGTGGACCCAGGGGTGGACCCACAGGTGGACCCAGGGGTGGACCCAAGGGTGGACCCACAGGTGGACCCAGGGGTGGACCCACAGGTGGGCCCAGGGGTGGACCCACAGGTAGACCCACAGGTGGACCCAGGGGTGGACCCACAGGTAGACCAACAGGTGGACCCACGGGTGGACCCAGGGGTGGACCCACAGGTGGGCCCAGGGGTGGACCCACAGGTAGACCCACAGGTGGACCCAGGGGTGGACCCACAGGTAGACCAACAGGTGGACCCACAGGTGGACCCACAGGTAGACCAACAGGTGGATCCACAGGTGGACCCAGGGGTTGACCCACAGGTAGACCAACAGGTGGATCCACAGGTAGACAACCAGGTTGATCCACAGGTAGATCAACAGATGGACCCACAGGTAGACCAACAGGTGGATCCACAGGTGGACCCAGGGGTTGACCCACAGGTAGACCAACAGGTGGATCCACAGGTAGACAACCAGGTTGATCCACAGGTAGATCAACAGATGGACCCACAGGTGGATCAACAGGTGGACCCTCAGGTGGATCCACCTGTGGATCAACAGGTAGATTAACAGGTGGACCCACAGGTGGACCAACAGGTGGACCCACAGGTGGACCAACATGTAGACCAACATGTAGATCAACAGGTAGATCAACAGGTGGACCCAGGGGTGGACCCACAGGTAGACCACCAGGTTGACCCACAGGTAGATCAACAGGTAGACCAACAGGTGGATCCACAGGTAGACAACCAGGTTGACCCACTGGTGGACCCAGGGGTGGACCCACAGGTAGACCAACAGGTGGATCCACAGGTGGACCCACAGGTAGACCAACAGGTGGACCCACAGGTAGACCAACAGGTGGATCCACAGGTGGACCCAGGGGTGGACCCACAGGTAGATCAACAGGTGGACCCACAGGTGGATCAACAGGTGGACCCACAGGTAGACCAACAGGTGGATCCACCTGTGGATCAACAGGTAGACCCACAGGTAGATCAACAGGTGGACCCACAGGTGGATCCACCTGTGGATCAACAGGTAGACCCACAGGTAGATCAACAGGTGGACCCACAGGTAGATCAACAGGTGGACCCACAGGTAGACCAACAGGTGGATCCACAGGTGGATCAACAGGTGGACCCACAGGTAGATCAACAGGTGGACCCACAGGTAGATCAACAGGTGGATCAACAGGTGGACCCACAGGTGGACCCACAGGTGGATCCACCTGTGGATCAACAGGTAGACCCACAGGTAGATCAACAGGTGGACCCACAGGTAGATCAACAGGTGGACCCACAGGTAGATCAACAGGTGGATCCACCTGTGGATCAACAGGTAGACCCACAGGTAGATCAACAGGTGGACCCACAGGTAGACCAACAGGTGGATCCAGGGGTGGACCAACAGGTAGATCAACAGGTAGACCCACAGGTAGATCAACAGGTGGATCCACAGGTAGACAACCAGGTTGACCCACTGGTGGACCCAGGGGTGGACCCACAGGTAGATCAACAGGTAGACCCAGGGGTGGACCCACAGGTAGACCAACAGGTGGATCCACAGGTAGACAACCAGGTTGACCCACTGGTGGACCCAGGGGTGGACCCACAGGTAGATCAACAGGTAGACCCAGGGGTGGACCCACAGGTAGACCAACAGGTGGATCCACAGGTAGACAACCAGGTTGACCCACTGGTGGACCCAGGGGTGGACCCACAGGTAGACCAACAGGTGGATCCACAGGTGGACCCAGGGGTGGACCCACAGGTAGATCAACAGGTAGATCAACAGGTGGACCCACAGGTAGACCCAATGGTGGACTCCAGCAGGTTTGCATTTATGGTCATTTACTGAATATGCTGACACTTGGGCCACGATGCTAGTTATTTCTTAACTTAAGGGTAGACGGGGAGCTAGCTTGGAAAGCAGGGTGAGGTGACCTGTTAGACCAAACAGTCATGTGACCAGTGCGCCTCACTGCGGCTGCAGGTGCATCAGAGCACCGTCTGAGGCGGGTCACGGCCTCCATGGATCCAGATGGTTGCTGGTTGGGAGGTTTTTACCCGCCTGCAGCAGAGCGAGTGGATTGCTGCCTGTGTGGGTGTTGATCGTTAGGAAGAGGAAACATTGATGGATGCGCAGACGGTGGTTTGCATTTCAGCTGCTTTGACTGACCAGTGATGGACGTGTCTGCAGCTGCAGCAGAGAGCGGTTTGGATCTGATAGCAGGAACATTTTAAACCTGCCTGGAAGTCTGCCTGCCTCCGCTCTGTGCCCCCCTCTCTAATCACAGGTACCGCCTTTGTGCCTGCAGAGGGAGCTCCAGGCCCAGATCTCTGGACCAATCAAAGCGTCCTCCAAGGAAGGCCCCGCCTCCTCCAGAGAAGGCCCCGCCTCCTGCCACCAGCATCCCTCTAAGATGTTCCTGGGCAGCTTCTTGAAGCCGTACTTCAAGGACCGGCTGACAGGACTGGTACCTACCGCCCCTCCATAACCCGCAGACTGACCCGGTGTCAGCAGCGGCCCAGTGACTGCTTCTGTGGTTCTGACCAGGGTCCACCAGCCAACCCGGAGGCCAAGCTGAAGGCGCTGAGGATGACGGGATGTCTAGACGACAGGAAGCTCAGGATAAGAAGATGTAGGAGGAAAATTCTTAGGAAACATGGTTCTGACGTAATGTAACGGGTCAGAACCTGGTTCTGCTCTGACCAGCTTCTCTAATGAGTCTGTCTGTGTTCAGGGGACAGCTGGCAGAAGACCCTGCTGATCCACTCGGTGACCAGGGACCACCTGAGGAGGGTGATGCAGCCCAAGCTGTCCAGGTACCAGAACAGAACCCGCTCCTCTGGGTCCTCCTGTCAGAGTCCGATTGGGTTTACGGTCATTCTACACCCCCCCCCCCCCCCACAGGTTGGACTTCCTGAGCAAGAAGCTGTCCTCGGCCCAGGAAGCAGATAGACAGCAGCTCATGGAGCAGATGGACGGCTTGGAGAAGGAGATCCAGCTGCTGAGGTGAGACGTTTAAACCCAGACCCATCTAACCCGGGCTGAACCCGGGCCAGAACCGTTTCATTTCCCAGACCCATCTAACCGGGGCTGAACCCGGGCCAGAACCGTTTCATTTCCCAGACCCATCTAACCCGGGCCAGAACCGTTTCATTTCCCAGACCCATCTAACCCGGGCTGAACCCGGGCCAGAACCGTTTCATTTCCCAGACCCATCTAACCCGGGCCAGAACCGTTTCATTTCCCAGACCCATCTAACCCGGGCTGAACCCGGGCCAGAACCGTTTCATTTCCCAGACCCATCTAACCCGGGCTGAACCCGGGCCAGAACCGTTTCATTTCCCAGACCCATCTAACCCGGGCTTAACCTGGGCCAGAACCGTTTCATTTCCCAGACCCATCTAACCCGGGCTGAACCCGGGCCAGAACCGTTTCATTTCCCAGACCCATCTAACCCGGGCTGAACCCGGGCCAGAACCGTTTCATTTCCCAGACCCATCTAACCCGGGCTGAACCCGGGCCAGAACCGTTTCATTTCCCAGACCCATCTAACCCGGGCTGAACCTGGGCCAGAACCGTTTCATTTCCCAGACCCATCTAACCCGGGCTGAACCCGGGCCAGAACCGTTTCATTTCCCAGACCCATCTAACCCTGGCTGAACCCGGGCCAGAACCGTTTCATTTCCCAGACCCATCTAACCCGGGCTGAACCCGGGCCAGAACCGTTTCATTTCCCAGACCCATCTAACCCGGGCTGAACCCGGGCCAGAACCGTTTCATTTCCCAGACCCATCTAACCCGGGCTGAACCCGGGCCAGAACCGTTTCATTTCCCAGACCCATCTAACCCGGGCTGAACCCGGGCCAGAACCGTTTCATTTCCCAGACCCATCTAACCGGGGCTGAACCCGGGCCAGAACCGTTTCATTTCCCAGACCCATCTAACCCGGGCCAGAACCGTTTCATTTCCCAGACCCATCTAACCCGGGCTGAACCCGGGCCAGAACCGTTTCATTTCCCAGACCCATCTAACCCGGGCCAGAACCGTTTCATTTCCCAGACCCATCTAACCCGGGCTGAACCCGGGCCAGAACCGTTTCATTTCCCAGACCCATCTAACCCGGGCTGAACCCGGGCCAGAACCGTTTCATTTCCCAGACCCATCTAACCCGGGCTTAACCTGGGCCAGAACCGTTTCATTTCCCAGACCCATCTAACCCGGGCTGAACCCGGGCCAGAACCGTTTCATTTCCCAGACCCATCTAACCCGGGCTGAACCCGGGCCAGAACCGTTTCATTTCCCAGACCCATCTAACCCGGGCTGAACCCGGGCCAGAACCGTTTCATTTCCCAGACCCATCTAACCCGGGCTGAACCTGGGCCAGAACCGTTTCATTTCCCAGACCCATCTAACCCGGGCTGAACCCGGGCCAGAACCGTTTCATTTCCCAGACCCATCTAACCCTGGCTGAACCCGGGCCAGAACCGTTTCATTTCCCAGACCCATCTAACCCGGGCTGAACCCGGGCCAGAACCGTTTCATTTCCCAGACCCATCTAACCCGGGCTGAACCCGGGCCAGAACCGTTTCATTTCCCAGACCCATCTAACCCGGGCTGAACCCGGGCCAGAACCGTTTCATTTCCCAGACCCATCTAACCCGGGCTTAACCTGGGCCAGAACCGTTTCATTTCCCAGACCCATCTAACCCGGGCTGAACCCGGGCCAGAACCGTTTCATTTCCCAGACCCATCTAACCCGGGCTGAACCCGGGCCAGAACCGTTTCATTTCCCAGACCCATCTAACCCGGGCTGAACCCGGGCCAGAACCGTTTCATTTCCCAGACCCATCTAACCCGGGCTTAACCTGGGCCAGAACCGTTTCATTTCCCAGACCCATCTAACCCGGGCTGAACCCGGGCCAGAACCGTTTCATTTCCCAGACCCATCTAACCCGGGCTGAACCCGGGCCAGAACCGTTTCATTTCCCAGACCCATCTAACCCGGGCTGAACCCGGGCCAGAACCGTTTCATTTCCCAGACCCATCTAACCCGGGCTGAACCTGGGCCAGAACCGTTTCATTTCCCAGACCCATCTAACCCGGGCTGAACCCGGGCCAGAACCGTTTCATTTCCCAGACCCATCTAACCCTGGCTGAACCCGGGCCAGAACCGTTTCATTTCCCAGACCCATCTAACCCGGGCTGAACCCGGGCCAGAACCGTTTCATTTCCCAGACCCATCTAACCCGGGCTGAACCCGGGCCAGAACCGTTTCATTTCCCAGACCCATCTAACCCGGGCTGAACCCGGGCCAGAACCGTTTCATTTCCCAGACCCATCTAACCCGGGCTTAACCTGGGCCAGAACCGTTTCATTTCCCAGACCCATCTAACCCGGGCTGAACCCGGGCCAGAACCGTTTCATTTCCCAGACCCATCTAACCCGGGCTGAACCCGGGCCAGAACCGTTTCATTTCCCAGACCCATCTAACCCGGGCTGAACCCGGGCCAGAACCGTTTCATTTCAGTTATTTATTTAAAAACATGATATGATTTAACAATGTTTACATTAAATGCTTCACAAACATGCATCATGTTTGAAAAAGGAGGATGAAGCGTGAGCTTATTAGCTCCTCCCCCTCAGTTCCAGGTGTCATGGTGGTAAAGGACATTATTTACAGTAAAGCAAACAGTTTACCAACTTTTTATATACAACTCTTGTTTGTATTCATCAAAATACTGGATGCTTTTACAATGTTTAATGTTTTCAGACAAGCTGTTCCACAGGTTCACTCCGCTGATCGATAAACTAAAACTACTTTTTGTTGTTCAAACATACTTAGTTTAGTTAATTTTAATTTTCCTCTTAGATTATATTTTCCATCTCCATCAGAAAACAATTGTTGAATGTACGCAGGAAGTAAGCTAATTCTTGCTTTGTAAAGAATGTGAGCAGTTCTGAAATTGATCAAATTTGAGAATTCTTGAATGAATGAATAAACAGTGAGTGTGATCTCTATCATGTTTATTTGTTACCCGTATTGCTCTCATTGCATAATAATCAATGGTTGAATGTTTTGATAGTGTGACCCCAATAATAGGTTAGATGGGCTGAACCAATGAGCAGCTTGTTTGGTTAGAAGCTGCTGCGCTTTATTTATAAGAGCCAAACATCTGGCCAGCTGTGACCGGACCTGCTCTATAGGTCCCTTCCAACTCATTTTATCATCTAATATGACTCCTAAAAATTAGATTTCATCAACTCATTCTACATCATCAATTCTTAACTTTATTTCACTACTTTTTTTAATGTTTCCAAATATCATGAACTTTGTTTTTTTTCAAATTTAACGATAGTTTATTTATATCACAGCATCTCTTTATGTTAATCAATTCTTGTGTAGCAGCTGTTTAAGGTTTTTACTAGATGCAAATTCAATTCTATTCAGTGTATTTCTATAGCTCCAATTCACATCATGTCATCTCAGGTCACTTTCCAGTTCACCAGATCATCCAGTCAGATTGATTCAAAGTTTTCTATCTAAGAAAACCAGCTGATTGCATCGACTCATTGACTCTTCAGCAATCCCTCACGCTAAGCATGCTTGTAGCGACAGTGGAGAGGAAACACTCCCTTTCAACAGGGACAAATACAGATGATGCAAATACATTTGTTTCATCTGCAAATGACACAATTTTCATGTTTATGATGTTTCAAGTTTTTTACATACATAAAAAACCAAGGCGGTCCCAGCACCGAGCCTTGCGGTACCCCAACCTTTATTTCCAGTAGGTCTGATCTGATTTATTTTAATTATATGAATTGCTTTCTGTGATGCATATAGCTTTTAATCCATGATAACACTTTGCCTCTAATTTCATATCGCTTCATTTCTTTGATGAGTAATTTATGTTTAATGGTGTCAAACGCTTTACTAAAATCCTAAAATACACCTATTGCACATTTCTTATTATTAACACATTCTGTAATTTTTTTCTACCAAATCAAGTAGAGCTAGTGATGTAGATCTACCTACACTAAAACCTACTGACTCTCAGCTAATCAATTATGTTTGTCAATAAAACTATTCAATCTTTTTATAAATAATTTCTCCAAGATCTCTGAAAGTCTTTATATAACGGAACTTTTTGGTGATTTTCATTTCATGTGGAAATATTCCAGTTTGGAGGATAAATTAAAAACAGACCTCAGTGGTTTTATAAATACTCTAATCAATTATTTTGTAGATTCCATGTCAATGTTATTAAAATCTGCAGAGGTTTTTGGTTTGAGTCCACATTTCTAAAAGCTTCAGCTTCTGCCTCGTCATCATCTTTGATCCGCTAAATTGGAATCTACATTTACAGAAACATGTTAAATTCATTAGCAATACATTTAGTGTCGGTTATTGTTCTATTCTGATGGATAAATGTTTTGGATAAAAAGGGCTTCCTTCCCTTTTTTAATAATTTAAAACTTCCCATGATCCTTTAGTGTTATCCTTGTTCTTTTCCAATTTGGAGCTAAAGGATTTTTTTCTTAGTAAACTTGTGAGTTTTTTTAAATATTTTTATACCTTTTTCAGCATCTATTTTCTCCTTGATAAATTCCTTATATAGCATATTTTCTTTTTGCAAGCGTTAATAAGCCCCTTTGACATCCATTCATTTTCTTTTTTATTTATTTTTATACTTTTTAATGGGCAATGCTTTTCATACAACATTCTGAATTTTTTAAGAAATATGCCGAATGTGTTGTTAACGTTTTCTTCATAAACCTCACTCCAATTGTGTCTTAGTAAAAATCTGCATTAATTGTTCTGATTTTATTCTTCTATATGTAAAATATTCCTTTTGCTCTATAACATTCTCACCATCAATTACTGCAAAGACCGGCAGGTGGTCGGTCATGTGGCGGTAAACACCTCCATTAACACCCGCCCGGTTCTGTGCCCTGATTGGTCAGGTCCAAGAAGGAGGATGAGCTGATCGGGGACAGATATGAAGAACATGACTGGCAGAAAATCTCCAACATCGACGTGAGTAAATGAAGCGACCGGCGGATGGATGAGCCGACGGCTCCGCTCAGGTCTGCTCCTCTTCCTCAGTTTGAAGGGACGAGGGACGCAGAGGACATCCGTCTCTTCTGGCAGAACTTCCTCCATCCGTCCATCAACAAAAGTCCCTGGAGTAACCAGGAGGTGGAGCAGCTTAATGAGATCTGCAGGAGACACCGGGAGAGGAACTGGGAGAAGATCGCAGAGGAGCTGGGGGTAGGAACGCTTTGGGGGGGGGGGCTGAACCAGCTTCATTGGCTTTAACTCCGCCCATACATCTTAAACACCGCCCACCGGGCCAGCTAATCCAATCAGCTGCTCCCCTGCTCGATGGCGGAGATTTACTTGTGTTTCTTGTCCTGCTGAATGTCAGGAGCTGTGTGTTAAACCCAGGGTGGTTCTAACATTTACATTTCCTAGATTTACTCACTATAAACGTTTTTCACTCGGTCAGCCATTGTTTTGCAAGGTCAAACCATGTGATGGTGTTTATAGACCAGAGAAAAACTAACCAGATTCTTTCTCCAGGTTTATTCATAACATGTTATGTTTCAGCAAAGTGTCTGTAAATGTAAATAGGGAGGAATAAACGCTGCTCAGGCAGAACAGGGCTGATTACCGAGCAATAGGAGCCGTATGAGGAACCGTTCTCTCATCAAAGATATGATGAAGTACCGACTGAGTGAAATCCATCCATCTGTTTATTTCACTGGAGTAAAAAGGTCAATCATTTTCCCCGCTACAATTTGGCGTCACGAACAGGATCTCCTGGACAGCGTCTCCGCCATTCTTCGTGCTGCAGAGGATAGTGAAGGATAGTGAAGTTTGCACTGTCTGAGGTGTGTTTGGAAGAGCAGCTTAGATTGTGGTTGTTGGTGGTTCAGCTGGTTGCGTCCCTGAAACTGCAGAGAACCAGGTTGGGTTTGCTGCTTGTTCTCTTCATGAAATGTTTAACTGCTTCTTTGCCAGAAACCTTCTCAGCCCAAACTGCTGAACTTGCTGCTTTAACAGAAGCCTGTAAGTCGACTGAAGGACAAACTGACTATCAGGCTGCTTTTGGTTGTGGGTTTGGATTTTAAATCCTGTATCTGCTTCCTCAGCCGGTTAGTCGCCCGCTGAACTGGTTTCCCTAACACAGCTGCTGTGTGACGGTCAGTAGGATCCGTTTGGTTCTGGACCAAAGTCTCAGTCCAATCAGGGCCGTTCGGTAACTTCCCTCCACCCAGATGGCAGCTCTGGGCGAGTCACTTCCATCCTGGGACCGAAGCTGTTAGTCCAGCCGCCGTTTCAGCAGTGAACTCCTTCCTACCCAGCAGGTTCTGCAGCAGCTTCTCCCCCACCGCCATCACACTGATCAACTGCTGGATCAACTCTAAATCTCCACGATGTTTACATCTGATCACTGCTGCTTTATGAGAGCTGTACTAAATGACAATAACAGTCTCTCTCTGCTCCCTGTCCCACAGACTGGAAGGACGGCCTTCATGTGTCTCCAGATGTTCCAGCGTTTCGTCTCCAGCTCTCTGAAACGAGGAAGCTGGACTCCAGAGGAGGACGCCCAGCTCAGAGAGCTGGTCCAGAAGATGAGGATCGGAAACTTCATCCCTTACACTCAGAGTATGACGTCACGCTGTGACGTCACGCTGTGACATCACGCTGTGACATCACGCTGTGACATCACGCTGTGACATCGAGCTGTGACGCCACGCTGTGACATCACGCTGTGACGCCACGCTGTGACATCACGCTGTGACATCACGCTGTGATATCGAGCTGTGACATCGAGCTGTGACGCCACGCTGTGACATCACGCTGTGACGCCACGCTGTGACATCACGCTGTGACATCACGCTGTGATATCGAGCTGTGACATCGAGCTGTGACGCCACGCTGTGACATCACGCTGTGACATCACGCTGTGATATCGAGCTGTGACATCGAGCTGTGACGCCACGCTGTGACATCACGCTGTGACGCCACGCTGTGACGCCACGCTGTGACATCACACTGTGACATCACGCTGTGACGCCACGCTGTGACATTACGCTGTGACGCCACGCTGTGACATCATGCTGTGACGCCACGCTGTGACGCCACGCTGTGACGCCACGCTGTGACGCCACGCTGTGACATCACGCTGTGACATTACGCTGTGACATTACGCTGTGACGCCACGCTGTGACATCACGCTGTGACATCACGCTGTGACATTACGCTGTGACATTACGCTGTGACGCCACGCTGTGACATCACGCTGTGACATCACGCTGTGACATTACGCTGTGACGCCACGCTGTGACATCACGCTGTGACATCACGCTGTGACATTACGCTGTGACGCCACGCTGTGACATTAAGCTGTGACGCCACGCTGTGACATCACGCTGTGACATTAAGCTGTGACATTACGCTGTGACGCCACGCTGTGACGCCACACTGTGACATTACGCTGTGACGCCACGCTGTGACGCCACGCTGTGACGCCACGCTGTGACGCCACGCTGTGACACCACGCTGTGACGCCACGCTGTGACGCCACGCTGTGACATCACGCTGTGACATTAAGCTGTGACGCCACGCTGTGACATCACGCTGTGACGCCACGCTGTGACGCCACGCTGTGACATCACGCTGTGACATCACGCTGTGACGCCACGCTGTGACGCCACGCTGTGACATTACGCTGTGACGCCACGCTGTGACGCCACGCTGTGACATTACGCTGTGACGCCACGCTGTGACGCCACGCTGTGACATTACGCTGTGACGCCACGCTGTGACGCCACGCTGTGACGCCACGCTGTGACATTACGCTGTGACATCACGCTGTGACGCCACGCTGTGACGCCACGCTGTGACGCCACGCTGTGACATCACGCTGTGACATCACGCTGTGACATCGAGCTGTGACGCCACGCTGTGACATCACGCTGTGACGCCACGCTGTGACATCACGCTGTGACATCACGCTGTGATATCGAGCTGTGACATCGAGCTGTGACGCCACGCTGTGACATCACGCTGTGACGCCACGCTGTGACATCACGCTGTGACATCACGCTGTGATATCGAGCTGTGACATCGAGCTGTGACGCCACGCTGTGACATCACGCTGTGACATCACGCTGTGATATCGAGCTGTGACATCGAGCTGTGACGCCACGCTGTGACATCACGCTGTGACGCCACGCTGTGACGCCACGCTGTGACATCACACTGTGACATCACGCTGTGACGCCACGCTGTGACATTA
Source organism: Cyprinodon diabolis (assembly GCA_030533445.1). Lineage (NCBI taxonomy): Eukaryota > Metazoa > Chordata > Actinopteri > Cyprinodontiformes > Cyprinodontidae > Cyprinodon > Cyprinodon diabolis. The sequence goes on along the minus strand of CM060073.1, from coordinate 49,526,285 downwards.
CGCTGTGACGCCACGCTGTGACATCATGCTGTGACGCCACGCTGTGACGCCACGCTGTGACGCCACGCTGTGACGCCACGCTGTGACATCACGCTGTGACATTACGCTGTGACATTACGCTGTGACGCCACGCTGTGACATCACGCTGTGACATCACGCTGTGACATTACGCTGTGACGCCACGCTGTGACATCACGCTGTGACATCACGCTGTGACATTACGCTGTGACGCCACGCTGTGACATTAAGCTGTGACGCCACGCTGTGACATCACGCTGTGACATTAAGCTGTGACATTACGCTGTGACGCCACGCTGTGACGCCACGCTGTGACATCACGCTGTGACATCACGCTGTGACGCCACGCTGTGACGCCACGCTGTGACGCCACACTGTGACATTACGCTGTGACGCCACGCTGTGACGCCACGCTGTGACGCCACGCTGTGACGCCACGCTGTGACACCACGCTGTGACGCCACGCTGTGACATTACGCTGTGACGCCACGCTGTGACGCCACGCTGTGACATCACGCTGTGACATTAAGCTGTGACGCCACGCTGTGACATCACGCTGTGACGCCACGCTGTGACGCCACGCTGTGACATCACGCTGTGACATCACGCTGTGACGCCACGCTGTGACGCCACGCTGTGACATTACGCTGTGACGCCACGCTGTGACGCCACGCTGTGACATTACGCTGTGACGCCACGCTGTGACGCCACGCTGTGACATTACGCTGTGACGCCACGCTGTGACGCCACGCTGTGACGCCACGCTGTGACATTACGCTGTGACATCACGCTGTGACGCCACGCTGTGACGCCACGCTGTGACGCCACGCTGTGACGCCACCCTGTGACGCCACGCTGTGACGCCACGCTGTGACGCCACCCTGTGACGCCACGCTGTGACATCACGCTGTGACGCCACGCTGTGACATTACGCTGTGACGCCACGCTGTGACGCCACGCTGTGACATTACGCTGTGACGCCACGCTGTGACGCCACCCTGTGACGCCACGCTGTGACATCATGCTGTGACGTGATTCCCTCTCTGACGAAGCCTCTGCTTTCAGTGAGTTACTTCATTGAGGGTCGGGATCCATGCCAGCTGCTCTACAGGTGGACCATGGTTCTGGACCCCAGGCTGAAGAAAGGCCCATGGAGCAAAGAAGAGGACCAGGTATGAGTCGGACCCATGTCTGCTCCTCCTTCCTGGTCCAGGACCGCCTACCGGATCTGAAATCTAGGATCCAGTAACGCTTGGTTTATGCTTGACCTGTCCACAAGGTTCGCATGGCCAGATGACGCCATTTTGGGCTTCCACGCCTCTCTGCATGGCGTTCGATGCAGCAGAATCTAGGAAAACTTGTAACAGTGAAAGAGTGAGCAGCAGCTTCTGCTGGCGAGGGTTTGCAAAGGTGGACATCTAGAGAAATACCGTGATTTAGCCCCTAAATATGACCATTATCGACAGACGATGGAGAAACTCCAGGAAGGAACCGACTGTGGCTCTCAGAGAGCATGAAGAGGCTTTGATAAAGTTGTAAACGGCTGTCCGTACATCAAGCATAATGAGCCCTTGATGCTACGTTCAGACTGCCAGGCTGGAAGCAGCAAAGCAGCTCCTGCTGCTTCATCTCTGATCCTCATTAAGGTCAGACGTCCAGTAAAATGCTTCTGCTGCTCCTGTGTTCGATGCAGAGAGCAGCTTTGCTATATTAGCTGTGATCAGCGGGTAGAAAGTAGTTAGAATCTATGTTGAAGTGAGAAAGTCCTCCTGAAAACATGGTCTGTGCAGTCAGTTCATCCAGATTACCATCCTGCCTTCAAAGATTATTTCTCTGTGGGAGCCGCTCAGACCCCCACATACCGGCGCTGCGCTGTCACTGGGAATCCCCAGCAGCAGCTGCCTCAGGCCCGCTCGCCTCTTGGGGGTTTTCCCCTCCTGTTGGTGGCGGCTGGAAGTAGATGTTAGCGTTTTTCAGGTCTGTGCTACAAACTGCAGGCAGCAGGATAATAAAAGCCAACATATTCTACATTTGAAGTTAATTTAGGCGTTAATAAACTGTTTCAGAGGAGGGATCATAGCGCTCTGCATCAGCAGTGCTGCGTCTGACTCCCTGCCAGCTCCCAGATCAGCTTCTCTCATTGGTTGATGCGGCGCGTCCAGCAGCTTGCGCAGCAGTGTATGGCAGATATTCCAAACAGGAAATACGCATAGAGTAGAGTGGATGTAGATCTGACCAATCAGAGGCCTCCTGTCTGCGGAAGGGGCGGGGCTTATCTGCATTACCTGTGACACACGCAGACCACCTGGTTTCTGAGGATAAACCAGCCCTAACCCTCAGCTGCTCATGAGGCGCTGCAGGAGCTTTTGCTGCACCTTCATGTGCTTCAATCATTGTCTTTGCCTGGACAGCAGCTTCCTCTGCTGCCTCCAGCGTCTGATTGTAGCGTTAGTCTGTCTCCGTCTGTCTGACGGGACGCCTGTCTGTCTCCATCAGCTCCTCCTGCAGGCTGTGGCTCGTTACGGGGAGAAGTGCTGGTGGAAGGTCCGGTTAGAAGTTCCTGGACGCTCTGATGGAGCCTGCAGGGACAGGTGAGAACCTGGAGGAGGACAGAGTGGTGACTCTCTGGTGTCCCTCTGATAGTCTCTGTCCGTCTCTCTGATAGTCTCTGTCCGTCTCTCTGATGGTCTCTGTCCGTCCCTCTGATGGTCTCTGTCCGTCCCTCTGTCCGTCCCTCTGATGGTCTCTGTCCATCTCTCTGATGGTCTCTGTCCGTCCCTCTGATGGTCTCTGTCTGTCCCTCTGATAGTCTCTGTCTGTCCCTCTGATAGTCTCTGTCCGTCCCTCTGTCCGTCACTCTGATGGTCTCTGTCTGTCCCTCTGATAGTCTCTGTCTGTCCCTCTGATAGTCTCTGTCTGTCCCTCTGATGGTCTCTGTCCGTCCCTCTGATAGTCTCTGTCCGTCCCTCTGTCCGTCTCTCTGATGGTCTCTGTCTGTCTGTCCCTCTGATAGTCTCTGTCCGTCCCTCTGATAGTCTCTGTCCGTCCCTCTGATGGTCTCTGTCCGTCCCTCTGTCCGTCCCTCTGATGGTCTCTGTCTGTTGCTCTGATATTCTCTGTCCGTCCCTCTGTCCGTCTCACTGATAGTCTCTGTCTGTCCCTCTGTCCGTCTCACTGATAGTCTCTGTCTGTCCCTCTGATGTTCTCTGTCCGTCCCTCTGATGGTCTCTGTCCGTCCCTCTGATATTCTCTGTCTGTCCCTCTGATATTCTCTGTCTGTCCCTCTGATGTTCTCTGTCCATCTCACTGATAGTCTCTGTCTGTCCCTCTGATATTCTCTGTCTGTCCCTCTGATATTCTCTGTCTGTCCCTCTGATAGTCTCTGTCCGTCCCTCTGTCCGTCCCTCTGATGGTCTCTGTCCGTCCCTCTGATGGTCTCTGTCTGTTGCCCTGATAGTCTCTGTCCGTCCCTCTGTCCGTCTCACTGATAGTCTCTGTCTGTCCCTCTGATGTTCTCTGTCCGTCCCTCTGATGTTCTCTGTCCGTCCCTCTGATGGTCTCTGTCCGTCCCTCTGATATTCTCTGTCTGTCCCTCTGATATTCTCTGTCTGTCCCTCTGATAGTCTCTGTCCGTCCCTCTGTCCGTCCCTCTGATGGTCTCTGTCCGTCCCTCTGATGGTCTCTGTCTGTTGCCCTGATAGTCTCTGTCCGTCCCTCTGTCCGTCTCACTGATAGTCTCTGTCTGTCCCTCTGATGTTCTCTGTCCGTCCCTCTGATGGTCTCTGTCCGTCCCTCTGATATTCTCTGTCTGTCCCTCTGATATTCTCTGTCCGTCCCTCTGATGGTCTCTGTCTGTTGCTCTGATAGTCTCTGTCCGTCCCTCTGTCCGTCTCACTGATAGTCTCTGTCTGTCCCTCTGATGGTCTCTGTCTGTCGCTCTGATAGTCTCTGTCCGTCCCTCTGATGGTCTCTGTCTGTCGCTCTGATAGTCTCTGTCCGTCCCTCTGTCCGTCCCTCTGATGGTCTCTGTCTGTTGCTCTGATAGTCTCTGTCCGTCCCTCTGTCCGTCTCACTGATAGTCTCTGTCTGTCCCTCTGATGGTCTCTGTCTGTTGCTCTGATAGTCTCTGTCCGTCCCTCTGTCCGTCTCACTGATAGTCTCTGTCCGTCCCTCTGATAGTCTCTGTCCGTCCCTCTGATGGTCTCTGTCCGTCCCTCTGTCCGTCCCTCTGATGGTCTCTGTCTGTTGCTCTGATATTCTCTGTCCGTCCCTCTGTCCGTCTCACTGATAGTCTCTGTCTGTCCCTCTGTCCGTCTCACTGATAGTCTCTGTCTGTCCCTCTGATGTTCTCTGTCCGTCCCTCTGATGGTCTCTGTCCGTCCCTCTGATATTCTCTGTCTGTCCCTCTGATATTCTCTGTCTGTCCCTCTGATGTTCTCTGTCCATCTCACTGATAGTCTCTGTCTGTCCCTCTGATATTCTCTGTCTGTCCCTCTGATAGTCTCTGTCCGTCCCTCTGTCCGTCCCTCTGATGGTCTCTGTCCGTCCCTCTGATGGTCTCTGTCTGTTGCCCTGATAGTCTCTGTCCGTCCCTCTGTCCGTCTCACTGATAGTCTCTGTCTGTCCCTCTGATGTTCTCTGTCCGTCCCTCTGATGGTCTCTGTCCGTCCCTCTGATATTCTCTGTCTGTCCCTCTGATATTCTCTGTCCGTCCCTCTGATGGTCTCTGTCTGTCGCTCTGATAGTCTCTGTCCGTCCCTCTGTCCGTCCCTCTGATGGTCTCTGTCTGTTGCTCTGATAGTCTCTGTCCGTCCCTCTGTCCGTCTCACTGATAGTCTCTGTCTGTCCCTCTGATGGTCTCTGTCTGTCGCTCTGATAGTCTCTGTCCGTCCCTCTGATGGTCTCTGTCTGTCGCTCTGATAGTCTCTGTCCGTCCCTCTGTCCGTCCCTCTGATGGTCTCTGTCTGTTGCTCTGATAGTCTCTGTCCGTCCCTCTGTCCGTCTCACTGATAGTCTCTGTCCGTCCCTCTGATGGTCTCTGTCTGTTGCTCTGATAGTCTCTGTCCGTCCCTCTGATGGTCTCTGTCTGTCGCTCTGATAGTCTCTGTCCGTCCCTCTGTCCGTCCCTCTGATGGTCTCTGTCTGTTGCTCTGATAGTCTCTGTCCGTCCCTCTGTCCGTCTCACTGATAGTCTATGTCTGTCCCTCTGATGGTCTCTGTCTGTTGCTCTGATAGTCTCTGTCCGTCCCTCTGTCCGTCCCTCTGATGGTCTCTGTCCGTCCCTCTGTCCGTCCCTCTGATGGTCTCTGTCTGTTGCTCTGATAGTCTCTGTCCGTCCCTCTGTCCGTCCCTCTGATGGTCTCTGTCCGTCCCTCTGATGGTCTCTGTCCGTCCCTCTGATAGTCTCTGTCCGTCCCTCTGTCCGTCTCACTGATAGTCTCTGTCCGTCCCTCTGATGGTCTCTGTCTGTTGCTCTGATAGTCTCTGTCTGTCCCTCTGATGTTCTCTGTCCGTCCCTCTGATGGTCTCTGTCCGTCCCTCTGATATTCTCTGTCCGTCTCTCTGATGGTCTCTGTCTGTCGCTCTGATAGTCTCTGTCGGTCCCTCTGTCCGTCTCACTGATAGTCTCTGTCTGTCCCTCTGTCCGTCCCTCTGATGGTCTCTGTCCGTCCCTCTGATGGTCTCTGTCTGTTGCCCTGATAGTCTCTGTCCGTCCCTCTGTCCGTCTCACTGATAGTCTCTGTCTGTCCCTCTGATGTTCTCTGTCCGTCCCTCTGATATTCTCTGTCTGTCCCTCTGATATTCTCTGTCTGTCCCTCTGATGGTCTCTGTCCGTCTCTCTGATGGTCTCTGTCTGTTGCCCTGATAGTCTCTGTCCGTCCCTCTGTCCGTCTCACTGATAGTCTCTGTCTGTCCCTCTGATGTTCTCTGTCCGTCCCTCTGATGGTCTCTGTCCGTCCCTCTGATATTCTCTGTCTGTCCCTCTGATATTCTCTGTCCGTCCCTCTGATGGTCTCTGTCTGTTGCTCTGATAGTCTCTGTCCGTCCCTCTGTCCGTCCCTCTGATGGTCTCTGTCTGTCGCTCTGATAGTCTCTGTCCGTCTCTCTGATGGTCTCTGTCAGTTGCCCTGATAGTCTCTGTCCGTCCCTCTGTCCGTCTCACTGATAGTCTCTGTCTTTCCCTCTGATGTTCTCTGTCCGTCCCTCTGATGGTCTCTGTCCGTCCCTCTGATATTCTCTGTCTGTCCCTCTGATATTCTCTGTCCGTCCCTCTGATGGTCTCTGTCTGTTGCTCTGATAGTCTCTGTCCGTCCCTCTGTCCGTCCCTCTGATGGTCTCTGTCTGTTGCTCTGATAGTCTCTGTCCGTCCCTCTGTCCGTCTCACTGATAGTCTCTGTCTGTCCCTCTGATATTCTCTGTCCGTCTCTCTGATGGTCTCTGTCTGTTGCCCTGATAGTCTCTGTCCGTCCCTCTGTCCGTCTCACTGATAGTCTCTGTCTGTCCCTCTGATGTTCTCTGTCCGTCCCTCTGATGGTCTCTGTCCGTCCCTCTGATATTCTCTGTCCGTCTCTCTGATGGTCTCTGTCTGTTGCCCTGATAGTCTCTGTCCGTCCCTCTGTCCGTCTCACTGATAGTCTCTGTCTGTCCCTCTGATGTTCTCTGTCCGTCTCTCTGATGGTCTCTGTCTGTTGCTCTGATAGTCTCTGTCCGTTCCTCTGTCCGTCCCTCTGATGGTCTCTGTCTGTCGCTCTGATAGTCTCTGTCCGTCCCTCTGTCTGTCCCTCTGATGGTCTCTGTCTGTTGCTCTGATAGTCTCTGTCCGTCCCTCTGTCCGTCCCTCTGATGGTCTCTGTCCGTCCCTCTGATGGTCTCTGTCTGTTGCTCTGATAGTCTCTGTCCGTCCCTCTGTCCGTCCCTCTGATGGTCTCTGTCCGTCCCTCTGATAGTCTCTGTCCGTCCCTCTGTCCGTCTCACTGATAGTCTCTGTCCGTCCCTCTGATGGTCTCTGTCTGTTGCTCTGATAGTCTCTGTCCGTCCCTCTGTCTTCAGGTACTTGGACTGTCTGAAGAAGAGCATAAAGAAAGGAAGCTTCGACAAACATGAGGTGGAGCTGCTGAAGAAGCTGGTGGAGAAACACGGCGTTGGTGAGGTTCTGATGATGATGATGATGATGATGATGAAGCAGCCTCTGACCCGGGTGTCGCTGTGCCGCAGGCCGCTGGGCAAAGATCGCTGCAGAGATTCCTCACCGCCTGGATGCTCAGTGCATGAGGGAGTGGAGGAAGCTGATCCGACCTCCTGCTCAGGTACCGGCAGGAACCCGGAGCAAAGCCAGGAGGAGCTGAGGGCACCTCCCTGTTGATGCTCCCTCTCCCTCTGTGACAGGGCAGGAAGCAGACCCAGAAGGCCCAGAAGGCCAAAGCAGGACGAGGAGGGTGGAAGACAGCCGCCGCCATCAAGAAGGAGGAGAACACGGATGAGGAGGAACCGGAGGACGAAGATGAGGTGGTCCGGTACATGGATTCTAGTGAAGACTCTGAGGAGGAGCAGGAGCAGGAGGAGGAGTACATCATCCCCCCTATGGAGGAGTGGATCCCCCTGAAGACGAAACCATCGTCCTCCATGCTGAGCTTCCAGCCTGTGGAGCTCCCTCCTTCCTCTGCCGCTCCTGATGGGACCTCCGTCCGCTCCACCGTCCTGGAACGTTCTGGAACTTCTGTCATCATCGGCCCTCCTCCCAGAGTGCTGTCCAGGGAGGAGCGCCACCGCTCCTCTGCCATGCAGATGGTGTCTCAGGAGGGGCTGCGCCTCCACCTGAGCGCCTTGAAGCAGAAGCCCAGAGTGAGGGGGGGGGGGCAGCTGCAGCACGAGCTACAGGCCGCCGTCACGCCGTGGATCGGGAACCTTCTGATGGCTAAAACCCGCAGAGACACGGCCGCAGACGTGCTGAGGGAGCGAGGGGAGCGGGGCGGCGTCTCCACCTCCTCCATGTTTCTGCTGCTCCTCCAAGCCATGAACGTGGACACGCAGGGCTGCAGGGAGATGATAGAGCAGAGGAGGAACCAGGTGGAGCTCCTGGCCCCGCCCCCTGCTCCCAGATCACAGCCCAACCCCTGGCACGTCTCTGAGCTCCTGAAGCAGCAGAGGAGCAGGGGGATGCAGGCTCCTCCTACCAGCCAGGACCTCCTCCCTCAGGCTCCTCCTCCCAGCCAGCACCTCCTCTCCCAGGCTCCTCCTCCCAGCCAGCACCTCCTCTCCCAGGCACCTCCTCCCAGCCAGCACCTCCTCTCCCAGGCACCTCCTCCCAGCCAGCAGCCCCTCCCCCAGACTCCTCCTTCTGGAGGTCCTCGGGTGTTTCCTCAAAGCACCTTCTTTGCTCCTGCCTCCATCTACTTTGCTCCTGCACCTCCAGGCCCTCGGCTGCCAACCTGCCTCTCCTCCTCAGCTCCCCCTCTTGGTTCCAGTCTAACCAGTTTCCAGGCTCCTCCACCCAGTCAGACCCCAGCTGGCAGGGATGAGGCTGCCTGCAGCAGTGAGGGCGGGGCTAAGCTGGATATGGGTGGAGCTAACATCGATGTAGGCGGGTCTAAAGTGGACTTGTGTACAGTCTGGCCTGATGAAGGTGGCGAGAAATCTGATGGGCGGAGCAATCCTGGACTGGTTGGAGGTGTGGAAGGAGGAGCGTTTGAAGAACCCCATCAGCAGGAGGAAGCACCTCTAGATTCTAAGGTAAAGTTCTCAGCAGGTTCCCCTGAGGAACGTTCTCTGATGGTCTGATCCATAGCTGGAGTAACTCGACCAACCGCTACAGCAGAGCCTCACCTTTCCCCTCTGAACCTCAGCAGATGCAGCAGGAGCAGTTCCTCCTCTGCTCCCCTCTGCTTGGCCTCAGAGAAAACTTTTGTCATTTTCGACACAGACTGGATATAAAATGAAGTTTCTTTAGTGCAGCTTCCAGACAGTTAATGAACATTTCCATCCCATAAAGGGCAGCAAATGGAAGCTGTGGGAGAAAAACGTGGTGCAAAAAAATGGCCTGCAGTTACTGTATAGTTAAATTTTCAGCATGACCTTAGTGGTGGGAAAAAAGTATTCAACTATTCATCCTAGTTAAAGAAACAGAGATGGATGGATTTCACTCAGTCGGCACATTTATTCATATCTGTGCAAAGAGAGAACAGTTCATCATGCAGCCCTAATGGCAGCATTCTGCTCTGTTCTGATCTGAGCAGCGTTCGTTCCTCCTTACTGACAACAATGGAAAGGAGTCAAAACTAATTACAGACACTTTGGTTAAACAGAAACATGTTATGAATAAACCTGAGAAAGAATCTGGTTTATTATGGAAGAAGCTCTGTTGGTCTACAAACACCATCCTGCAGGGAATGGAACAGACTGAAAACTTTTATAGTGAGTAATTAGGATAAATTATTATATAATAGAAGAGAAATCTAAATTGTTCAACAACACCTTTCTCATCCTGATGGGAAACTGGTTGTTTTCCAGTGCAACAGCCTCGGATCCAGTTCATCCCAGACCAATCAGCTTCACCCGGTCTGCTTAGTCATAATACTCTTCTGTTCTCCTTTCAGCCTGTATCCATGACGACGGCACGTTCTCTAGAAACACGTCCAGACGTTTACGCCATCAGCAGCGACCATCCGTATGCAGCCGTCAGCTCCTCCACCTCTGCTCCTCAGTCCTCCTGCCCCCCTCGTGTAGCACAGGCTCCGCCCACCTCCGCAGAGACTACGGTTCATCAGAGCGAAGGCAGGAAGAGGAGGCGGGGGGATTTGGGCGGGGCCGATGTGATCCAGCAGGGGAAGAGAGTCCGAAGGCCGACCCCGAAGATCAGGGAATTTGCAGAGATCAAGGTGAGTTCCAGTCTGTGATGTCATCGATGACCTCACAGTTTCCCTCAGACTGAGGTCTGGACTAGAACAGTTGATGAAACCAGGTTCTGGTTCAGGTTAAATGTTCCAGAACAAGCAGACACCAGAACCCAATAGAACCTCCCATCTGATGGCGTTCTGTTTTTCTTTCAAGGCTAAAAAAGAAAAGAAGAAGCGACACGCCTCGTCTGCCAAACAGAAGAAAGCTGGCAGGGCTCCGGCCCCGCCCTCGGCTCAGGCCCCCGGGTTTCATCTCCTCCCTAGTTGGCCCATTTGGGTTATGACACCAGCTGAATCCATGTCCTTGGCTCAGACCCCGGCTCCGGCTCAGGCCCCGCCCCTGGCTCAGGCCCCGCCCCTGGCTCAGGCCCGACCCCGAGCTCAGATCCGACCCCTGGCTCAGACCCCGGCTCCGGCCCCGCCCCTGGCTCAGGCCCGACCCCTAGCTCAGATCCGAGCCCAGGCCCCGCCCCTGGCTCAGGCCCGACCCCTAGCTCAGATCCGAGCCCAGGCCCCACCCCTGGCTCAGGCCCCGCCCCTGGCTCAGGCCCGACCCCTAGCTCAGATCCGAGCCCAGGCCCCACCCCTGGCTCAGGCCCCGCCCCTGGCTCAGGCCCGACCCCTAGCTCAGATCCGAGCCCAGGCCCCACCCCTGGCTCAGGCCCCGCCCCTGGCTCAGGCCCCAGGGGTTCTTCTGCTGCCTAGTCTGCCCCTGTGGGTCATGACCCCAGCTGCATCCATGTCTTTGGTTGCGGCTCTGCCTCCAGATCCTAAAGGTCCGCCCACTCTGACAGCTGGAAGCTCAAAGGTTGTTGGTTTGAATTCTGCTGCTACAGCAGGAGCCCCGCCCCCTGGGAACATGAAGCTGCTCCTCCCAGCAGTCAACCAATCGCCTGAAAAGCCTGTGCTGCCTTACAGCGGGGTGGTCCAGGTGGACCCACTGAAGCCTCCTCCCCTGCGGAGGGTGGGGGTGCACTTTGATCCCTCCCTCATGTTCCTGGAGACCCAAGAGGCAGTGAAGGATTGGCTGAGTGGGGAAGGGGGCGTGGCCATCCCCGGGGCGAGGTCTGCCCTTCCCTACCTGCCGCCGTTCATCAGCACTCTGAACACGCTCAGTCTGCTTCTGGAGTCCAAGAAATCTCTGATGACGGCGTCTCTGAAGCTGCTGGACAGCGCACACACACCTGTAGGCTCTCAGACCAATCCTGGCTCCGCCCCCTCAGTGGGGCCGGACTCCATGTCTGAGCAGAGAGTGGCGCCGGAGCAGCCAGGCGGCGCTCAGGGGTTCGTTCTCTCTGCAGACCAGCAGCAGGTGAAGGAGGTGCGTCAGCTGGTGGCCAAACGTTTCTCCTCCAACCCCGCCTACCAGCTGCTAAAGGCCCGCTTCCTGTCTTGCTTCACCGTCCCTGCACTCCTGGCCACCGTGGAGCCGCTTGTCAACAACAGCGCGGCGTCTGCAGCCGACGAGGAGGAGGAGGAAGAGGAGGTGGAGAAGATGAAGAGAATCCAGGAGAGAGGAAGGAGGAGGAAAGCCGAGGTGAGTTCTGACAGGTAGAGGCTGCTGCTCTTTAGACTGCCACCAGATGGCAGCATTTCACAATGAAACGCTGACTTCATCTAAAGTTTTAGGATTTATAAAAGAAAGGAAGATTGGATATAGGTCTATAATTGACCAAGTCATCTGGGTCAAGAGACGGTTTCTTAAGCAGAGGTTTAATTACAGCAACCTTAAAAGCTTTAGGTACATATCCCTGTAACAGAGATAGATTAATCACATCTAAAATGGAGGAGGAGATCAAAGGGAATACCTCCTTAAATAACCTGGTTGGAACTGGATCTAACATCCAAGTTGAAGGCTTAGATGAAGACAATAATTTTGCTAATTCAGAAAGTTCAACTGGATCAAAGCAGTCTAAACCCGGTTCAGATTCCATGACTACCTCAGATGCTGCCCCCCCCCCCTCCAGAGATAAACCAATCGAGGATAGAGGAGTGCTTATGATCTTATTTTTAATAAGATCAATCTTATTTATAAAGAATCCCATAAAATCATTGCTGCTAAGAGCAGGTGGAATGGACGGTTCAACAGAGCTATGGCTCTGGGTGAGTTTGGCAACTGTATTAAAAAGAAGTCTAGGATTATTCTTATTCTCCTCTATTAATGAGGAGAAATGTGCTGCTCAGATTAGCTCATTCTGATCCGGTCTTCTTTCTTTTCCAGAGATCTCTGCTGCTGTCTGACGAGTCTGCAGCTTCAGCCTGCGACTTCTCTGGGATTGACATTGGCTCCAAGCCCGGTTCCCTCCCAGATCTGGACAATTAAAAAACCTCAGATCAGATGTGAGTTTATCGTTTCTGAACCGGTTCATGGAAAAAGACCCAAAACCGACTGTTACAGAGCAATTCAAGTTCTTCTACTCACTGACCTTCAGATTCAAAGGTAGAAAAATGCTGAAAGTTCTTAATGTTTGCTCTGAAGTTTGGTTCTGCATCAGGTCCAGGTGGAGACGTTGGTGTTTTTATGGAACAGTTTTTGCACTGAAGGTTTGTGTTAAAATGTTTCTTTTTGAAAAATTATTTTTTAATAAAAAATGTTTTGGATATTATGAAAGCTCATTGTGGGGACAATTTGAACTCTATAAACAATTTGGACTTTATGGACAGTTTGGACTCTAAGGACAATTTAAACTCTAGACAATTTGGAATCGGACTCTATGGACAATTTGGACTCTATGGACAGTTTGGACTCTATGGACAATTTGGACTCTATGGACAGTTTGGAATCTATGGACAATTTGGACTCTATGGACAATTTGGCCTATGGACAGTTTGGACTCTATGGACAATTTTAACTCTATAGACAGTTTGGACTCTGGACAGTTTGGACTCTATGGACAATTTGGACTCTATGGACAATTTGGACTCTATGGACAGTTTGGACTCTAAGGACAATTTAAACTCTATAGACAATTTGGACTCTATGGACAGTTTGGACTCTATGGACAATTTGGACTATGGACAGTTTGGACTCTATGGACAATTTTAACTCTATAGACAGTTTGGACTCTATGGACAATTTGGACTCTATGGACAATTTAGACTTTATGGACAGTTTGGACTCTATGGACAATTTTAACTCTATAGACAGTTTGGACTCTGGACAGTTTGGACTCTAAGGACAATTTAAACTCTATAGACAATTTGGACTCTATGGACAATTTGGACTATATGGACAATTTAGACTTTATGGACAGTTTGGACTCTAAGGACAATTTAAACTCTAGACAATTTAAACTCCATAGACAATTTGGACTCTATGGACAATTTAAACTCTATAGACAATTTGGACTCTATGGACAATTTAAACTCTATAGACAATTTGGACTCTATGGACAGTTTGGACTCTATGGACAATTTGGACTATGGACAATTTAGACTCTATGGACAGTTTGGGCTCTATGGACAGTTTGGACTCTATGAACAGTTTGGACTCTATGGACAATTTTAACTCTATAGACAGTTTGGACTCTGGACAGTTTGGACTCTATGGACAATTTGGACTCTATGGACAATTTAGACTTTATGGACAGTTTGGACTCTATGGACAATTTTAACTCTATAGACAGTTTGGACTCTGGACAGTTTGGACTCTAAGGACAATTTAAACTCTATAGACAATTTGGACTATATGGACAATTTGGACTATATGGACAGTTTGGACTCTATGGACAGTTTGGACTCTATGGACAATTTAGACTTTATGGACAGTTTGGACTCTAAGGACAATTTAAACTGTATAGACAATTTAAACTCTATAGACAATTTAAACTCTATAGACAATTTGGACTCTATGGACAATTTAAACTCTATAGACAATTTGGACTCTATGGACAGTTTGGACTCTATGGACAGTTTGGACTCTATGGACAGTTTGAACTCTATGGACAATTTGGACTTTATGGACAGTTTGGACTCTATGGACAATTTTAACTCTATAGACAGTTTGGACTCTAAGGACAATTTAAACTCTATAGACAATTTGGACTATATGGACAATTTGGACTATATGGACAGTTTGGACTCTATGGACAGTTTGGACTCTATGGACAATTTAGACTTTATGGACAGTTTGGACTCTAAGGACAATTTAAACTGTATAGACAATTTAAACTCTATAGACAATTTAAACTCTATAGACAATTTGGACTCTATGGACAATTTAAACTCTATAGACAATTTGGACTCTATGGACAGTTTGGACTCTATGGACAGTTTGGACTCTATGGACAATTTGGACTCTATGGACAATTTGGACTCTATGGACAATTTAGACTTTATGGACAGTTTGGACTCGGGACAATTTTAACTCTATAGACAGTTTGGACTCTGGACAGTTTGGACTCTATGGACAATTTGGACTCTATGGACAATTTAGACTTTATGGACAGTTTGGACTCGGGACAATTTTAACTCTATAGACAGTTTGGACTATGGACAGTTTTGACTCTAAGGACAATTTGGACTCTATGGACAATTTAAACTCTATAGACAATTTAAACTCTAGACAATTTGGACTCTATGGACAATTTAAACTCTATAGACAATTTGGACTCTATGGACAGTTTGGACTCTATGGACAATTTGGACTATGGACAGTTTGGACTCTATGGACAGTTTGAACTCTATGGACAATTTGGACTCTATGGACAGTTTGGACTCTATGGACAATTTGGACTCTATGGAAAATTTAGACTCTGGACAGTTTGGACTATATGGACAATTTGGACTCTATGGACAGTTTGGACTCTATGGACAGTTTGGACTCTATAGACAATTTGGACTCTGGACAGTTTGGACTCTATAGACAATTTGGACTCTGGACAATTTGGACTCTATAGACCATTTGGACTCTATGGACAGTTTGGACTCTATGGACAGTTTGGACTCTATGGGGATGGTAGGAAGGGATGCTACCATGGCGTGGAGGTAGAGGTCATGTCACAGGTCCGAGTCCTAGTCCTGCTGACCTTTGCCGCATGTCTCTCCCTTTCTTCTAACCTTCCAAGTCGTAGCCACTGAGTAAAATTAGCCAATCAAAGCACCTGCTGAGTGAACAGCTGAGATCAGAGCTGCATGCAACATGAAGGATTGCAGCAACGTCTGCTTTTCATCTGCACCCAGCAACACCCAGCAATACCTCACTGCAGTGGGAAAAATATTCAACTATTCACCATTAACCCCATTTTCACATCTTTGCAAAGAGAGAACAGTTCATCATTCGGCCCTTATGGCTCAGTAATCTGCCCTGTTCTGACTGGGCAGCGTTCGTTCCTCCTCATTTACAATAATGGAAAGTAGTCAGAGTCAAAACAAATGACAGACATTTAGGTTAAATAGTAACGTAATGAATAAACCTGGAGAAGAATCTGTTTTGTTATTGGAATAAGGGTTTTTTCTTGTCTACAAACACCCTCACACAGAGGAGTGCTGTGGCCTTGCTGAGTGAAAACTTTTAGAGTGAGTCAGTAGGATAAATTAATATATGCAATAAGAGAAACAAAATTTTTTGACCACACTCACCAAGACCCTGCACAGGCGCTGGACCCGGTTTCTCCATAATTACAAATGTTTTACGAAATTTTAAAGACTCGTGCATCTCTGAAGGAAGACCTCCTCTTGGGAAATCACATCACAATCTTATGGTTTATAAACCACTTTATAAGAGACAACCTGCAATAAAAAGAACCGTAAGAAGATGGTCACAGGAAGCTGAAGAATCCCTGCAAGGTTCTGAGGCTACAGACCTGGATGCTCCGTCAGTCACATGGAGAGGACATCAATGCAATGACTGAGTGACTGATTAACAGCATCCCTACCAGAACAGGGAAACGCTTCCAAATGGATCACAGGTGATCTGAAGGAGCTGATCAACAACTAAAAGCTGTCTTTAAGAAGGACGACTGGGAATGAATGAGGAGAATATCAGAAGCAACTTAAGGTCGAGATCAGAGAAAACGAGGAGAGGAAGAGGCTGGAAAACACGTTCCACCAGAAAAATATCGGAGATGAAGAAGATCTCAGCAGAGCAGCTCTGTGGGATCTAGAGCACCTCTTAACCCATTTCCACTACCTGCGATCGCTCCCAGCACGGTAACTAGCATAACTGGCACGCACAACTGAACCTGACCATGCAGGACCCAACCGAACCGCGCTAAACTGGTACTAGTTCAGTTCTGGCTCGGTTTTCAGATAACATGGAGCGCATGAGCAGACCGCATCATCTCGCTACAGTCAAGCAAATCCACCAAAGCCCGCCGCCTTCGCCTGACCCTTCTAGAACGACGGAATATCACGGTCATAACCAAACTTCCTGAATGTTACGGGTGCCGCCATGTTGGTTTTCTTGTTTCCCTTTAGAGAGCAGTAGTGCCATAGATCGCCACTAGGAGGCGAGGAACCGTGCTAGCATGGTGTGTAAATCGAACCGAGCTGGGCACGGTTAACTGATCCAGGCTAACGTTAGCCTGTCTGCGGCAGCCGAGGCTAACGTGATTTGCCTTTAGGATTAGCAAACAATCGGTACTCTGTAGCTAGCTAGTCAAACAACGCTTTAATTTCCTAATTACAAACATCCTCGTGAATTAGCATTAGCCAACAGTTCAGCTAATGTTAGGGATGCTAGTCCGTTACGGTTTAGCCTAACGATGATTCTAGCTCGACAGTAATGGGTTAGGAGAATATATCACTATTGAGGCGTAAACGTTTTGTTGTATAAAATGTTGTTATTTTACATATTGTTTCATTGAATCATTAAAATGATGAATTCCAATCATCATATTATATACATAAATAGATTAAACATAAATATAGAGATGACATCAGTTTGTATTTAAATTTATATTTAGCATTTGCCTTAAACTGTGAAGAAAAGGACAAACATCTCTCTCAAATTAATATTCTTTATTTGAATATTTAACTGAATATCTTTCGGTTGTTTGCTGAAAATGGTCGTTTTAGATTTAGAAATGCTGATTGATGATTTATTACTGTCAAACCATCATTTTAACTTCTGTTGAGCTGTCAGTCATTAGGAGCTGTAGATCTTTCCCTGAACAGACTTTGCTACTGTCATCATTAAACTTGGCTGAGATATGATAAAGGTCGTTTATATATGATCAAAACATTTTAGGGACCAAAATTGATGGTTGGAGGCCACAACAAGTGATGTACCGTCTTCTAATGAGAATTAAGCTGAACATATTGTTCCCTATTAGTCTTTGAACAAACAGGGAAAGATAAAGAGAAGATAACAGGAAGGCTAGTTTAGAAATGAAGTATAAGTGAAACAGGATAATCTTCCTGCCTGATAAAACATTAATAAACGGCACGGTGAGGTCACCCATTTAGGGTTTGGGTCGGTCCGGACCGGACCACCGTTTAATTTAACGGGTGTTTCTAAAGGCAGAGAGGGAAGCTAAATGTTGTTTATAATACTTTTCCACTCATGTAAGAAGCAACAACTTTAATAAAACTTTATGGCTGAGATGAAACTAAGTTTTCTGTTAGCTTGATCTGTGAAGCTATGAAACATAAACTGTGTTCAGTTATTTATTATAATATTGTAATGGCGCCACTCCCCATGATACTATGGGATGTTTTCCTAGCATCAGATGGCCTCGCTGTTGTTTCATTGATGCTTTGCAAAATGTGTGAATTATAAAATATTAATAATATAACTGCCACATTGATCCGATGGTCGAGTCCTTGGATGATTACGTCTGACTTTGATCTCATTCTGGAAAGATGTTGGTTTCAGGGATGATAACGGTGAACCAGATCACCGTAGAAACCAGGAGCTTCTGTTTGTTCCTGCAGTTCGACTTCATTGGATGGATACCCCCCACCCCAGTCTCTCTAGAACGTTCCACCTCCATCCAGGAAGGGAGCGTCTACAGAGACCGCTCTGCTGGACACGCTTCCTGCTATGAACACCACCTGCATGGGATGCTAACAGTCCCTGCTGTAGTGGGAGATAATGATGGATGCTGACTGAACTATTCCTGAGTCCTGATACCACTTCTCTCTTAGACAGTCATGAGTTCCTTCTATAAACGTCTCTTTGAACAGCTAGAAACAGCCAGATGTGGGTCAGAACCAACCAGAATTGAGAGCCTTCTTGTGGACTCCTGGATCCTGACCACAGTCCAGAGCATAACTGGTACCATGCCAGTAAATCTCTTGGTCCGTCTCCCACTGGTTCCGACAGACCAGGATGCCGGGTTACTTAAAGTCCTCCCTGGAGGTAGATCTGGATCCCAGACCCAGAGGGGGAAGTCTAGTTTTTTCTGAGAGAGATCATATCTCTCCTATCCTGGCTTCTCTTCATTGGCTTCCTGTTAAATCCAGAATAGAATTTAAAATCCTCCTTCTCACATATAAAGCCTTAAATGGCCAAGCTCCATCTGATATCAGAGATCTGATTGTTCCTTATGTTCCTAACAGAGCACTTCGCTCTCAATCTGCAGGTTTACTAGTGGTTCCTAGAATTTCTAAAAGTAGAATGGGAGGCAGATCTTTTAGTTATCAGGCTCCTCTCCTGTGGAACCAACTACCAGTTTTAGTCCGTGAGGCAGACACCCTGTCTACTTTTAAGACTAGGCTTAAAACTTTCCTTTTTGATAAAGCTTATAGTTAGGGTGGCTCAGGTTATCCTGATCTATCTCTATAGTTATGCTGCTATAGGCTTAGACTTTTGGAGGACATAGGGACCCCCATTTCATCTTTCTGCTTCATTCTCTCTCTGTTCTCCTATTCTGCAGAATCTGTTAGTTCAATCTCTAACGTTCTGCTCTCTCTGCTTTTCCTCAGAGTAGCTTTGCCTCGCCTGTTCCTGTTTGGCTGTGACGTCATCCAGGAAAGAAACATCAGCTGTGCTGCTTCCATCAACACCCTTGTTTGTAGATGTTGGAGATCGGCCTGTTTTCCAGTGTGGTCCTGTTTCTCTGGCCGTGGCTGGGTGGATGAGCTCTTTTACAGCTGCTTTTTGTATCTCTGCTTCTGTCTCCTTGAACCCCAGTGGGCCTCAGCAGATGGCCGCTCACACTGAGCCTGGTTCTGCTGGAGGTTTCTTCCTGTTAAAAGGGAGTTTTTCCTCTCCACTGTCGCTACAAGCATGCTTAGTGTGAGGGATTGTATTTGAGTCAATGAGTCAATGCAATCAACTGGTTTTCCTTAGATAGAAAACTTTGTATCAATTTGACTGTATGATCTGGTTGAACTGTAAAGTGCCTTGAGATGACATGTGTTGTGAATTTGGCGCTATATAAATAAACTGAATTGAATTGAATTGAATTGAGTCTCAGCTGCAGACCGATCCAACACATGCTGAACACGTTCATAACGGAGCAGCAGAACGCGTCACAACAGCTCGTCCTTGGATACCACAAACTGTCTGCATTAATGTTCTGCTTTGTGTTCAGAGAAGAAGAAAGCTCCCTGTTACCTTTATTCTGGAAGCTTCCCCCACAAATCCTTAAGGGAAATAATCAGGAGCCTTCTCCAGATCCACAGAACAAACCAACTCCTCAGCAGCTGGCGGTCAGGAAGAATCCCAAACTTTCCCTCCAGGAGTCCATTTCACAAAGCAGGTTTACTGAAAGAGAGTTTCCTCATCCTCTGTTTCTGTTGCCATGGTAACATCCTCCCAGAGTTAACCTGGTCAGCAGCAGGTTTCCTTCAGTAAACTCAGTGTCCTCTGGCTTCACCTTACAGCCAATCACGCTGCTTTAGATCTTAAATTAGTCCGATGTTTAGACTTAGACATGTGATCGGTGGTGAACCTGGGGACGCAGTCGTGAGTCATCAGGGTGAACGGCAGGGGGCTCAGGACGCAGCCCTGAGGGGAGGGGCTTAGACCGATGACATCAGAGGTCCGACCCGGACTGACTGAGGTCTATTGGTGAGGAAGTCTAGCAGCCAATAGCAGAGGGGTGTATGGAAGCCCAGCTGTTCCAGTTTGCCCATCAGATGCTGTGGGATGATGGTGCTGAAAGCTGAGCTGAAGTCCAGGAACAGCATCCATCGTGGGCGTTCTTCTCCTCCAGGTGTGCCAGGCTCAGGTGGAGAGCAGCAGAGACGGCGTCCTCAGTGGAGCGGTTCCGTCGGTAGGCGAACTGGAACGGGTGGAATGTTGGCGGCAGACTGGAGACGATGTGTTCTTTAACCAGCCTTTGGAAGCACTTCATCATGATGGGAGTCAGAGCGACAGGCCGCTAATCATTGAGGGAGGCGACCTGAGGCTTCTGGAATAATGGAGGCAGACTGGAAGCATGCTGGCACTGTGGATTGGTCCAGCCAGGTGTTAAAGATGTCTGTGAGGACACCAGCCAGCTGATCTGACGCTCCTTATACACCTGCCCAGGTGTGTTATCAGGCCCTGGGGCCTTCCTTGGGTTGACTCTCCTCAGAGTTTTCCTCCCTTCAGCTACGTCCAGGTTTAGTGCCTCCCCCCCCTGCTGTGGAACAGCTTTCACTGCTGGAGGCTGTTTAGTGCCTCAAACCTTCCAAAGAAGTTGTTCACTTCATTTAGGAAGTCAGAGTTTGCTGCATCTACTGGGGGGGAGGGTGTGTTGTAGTCTGTGATCATCTGAATGCCTTTCCTCATCCTCCTGGTGTTGCTGTCATTGTGGAAAAGATCCTGGATCTTCTGGCTGTGGTTCTGCTTTGCTGATCTGATGGTTTAAGTTTCCTCTCGCTGTCCTCAGAGCCTCTTTCTCACCACACTTGGAAGCTGAGTTTGGTGCTTTTAGCGATTTCTGAACCTCTCCATTTATCCAGGGTGGGTGGTCGGCCCGGGTGGTGATGTTCTTTTTGATGCTGACGTCCTCAATGCGTTTGGTGATGTAGGCTGACACAGTCATGGCAGACTCATCAATATTTAATAAGTTGTCATATGTCGCTGCAGCCTTGAAGATGTTCCAGTCAGAGCATTTAAAACAGTCTGAGTGTCTCCATGGCGCCCTCAGACCACACTCTGACCTCTTTAACTGTCGGTTTAGCCCTGATCAGCTGGGGTTTTATATACAAGGATAAGCATGACAGAGAGGTGATCTGATGACCCGAGGTGGGGGCGGGGGTGCTGCTCTGAATGCATCTTAGATGTTAGAGTAAACCAGATCTAAACTGTTTTCAACCCGAGTTGCAAAGTCCACATGTTGGTAGAAATGAGGGAGAATCCCTACAAGTCCTTGGTTCCAGGTACTCAGAAATGTACTTCCATACAGAAAGCCCATATTCTGATCTTCAGGTACCATAATAATAATTCAACTTTATTGTCTTTCCACTGTCACAAGTACAGAACAACAAAATGAATTCTCTGCATTTAAGCCATCCCCATGGCGAGCAGCGGGCTGCCAGTGTGCGGCGCCAGTGGAGCAGTGTGGGGTTAAGGGTCTTGTTCAGGGAGCCAGAGTGGCAGTCTGTGGGAGTGGGGGATCAAACTCACAACCTCAGGATTCAAAGCCCTATGCCCTAACCGCTAGACCGCCCCTCTCCACATAGAGTACATGTCAGATTAAATAATACTGCTTATACTTCAGCAATAGAATAAAGGTGTTACTTTACTGTATCTCTTATTCTATATCCAGTGGTTGTTCTGTTCTTTTTCCTTGTCTTTGCAGGTAATGAAGCAGACTGAAAATGTTTTATCATTTCTTTGTTTTTTCTCTTTCTTTCATCTTTTCTCCTGTTTTTCCTTTCCTGTTCTAAATGGTAGATGTCCTGTACCTATATAGAGCCTTTATTCAAGTCAGGAGACTTGACCGAAGCGCTTTACTCTACATTCATTCACCCATTCACACACTCACACACTGATGGTGGTGAGCCACAGCTGCCCCCCCCCCCCCCCCTCCACCACATGGATGCTTCCTGGAGGCTAGCGGAATTAGCCTCCTCTCTTCCTGCCTGATGTCCCCTGGAAGCGATCTGAGAGTAGCTTTCCGCCTTCCTGCCGTCAAAGTGACGGGTGGTGATGTTCTTTTTGATGCTGGCGGTTGGTAAGGCAAGGCAAGGCAAGGCAAATTTATTTGTATAGCACAATTCAGTACAAAGATAATGCAAAGTGCTTTACATGATTAAAATACAGGAAGATAAAACAGAATCAAAGCGAGTAGGAAAAAAATTAAAAATGAATAAAATAAAATAAAAAAAATGCAGAAACAAAAAAGAATATTAAAAACAGTTGGGTTAGTATTTGATCAAAAATTTCTCCTTGTGCAGTTGACAATTCCCCAGAACCTTGCCTTTTGTTCTACTACCATAGAACTGCAAAACCTTTCCCATTATCTACAGGTAATTTAACTCTGCCGGATACACACCAATCCTCTGGTGCCGACCTGGATAACTGGGGGGATCCCACTCTAGATTACCGACGTCTCAGTAAAATGAAATGCCCTCTGGCGGCACCTACAGCCTTCCTCTCAGTCTTAGAGAGAGCCTCACGTTCCTATGTGAGGTCTTTTGGTTCACAGGTGGAACAAAACCTGAACTGCCTTTCTGCTCCCCAAAAAGAAAAGTTCTCTGTTATTTTGTCTTTAACATTTTTGTCTATTGCAACATTAAAAGAACCTTATTTTCTTTGCAATTGATCAAAAATGTCTCCTTGGGCAGTTGACAATTCCCTGGAACCTTGCCTTTTATTCTACTACCATAGAACTGCAAAACCTTTCCCATTATCTACTGGTAATTTAACTCACGTAGTTGGTGGATGAACCGCGTGCAACCACATGCTAGGAGAGGCCGTTTTGTGACTTCATAAGTTAAGATACACTGCTTTTACGTAGTGGAATGTAGTAACATCTGGCCTATCTTGGACAATCTCAGTAGCCAATTAAACGGACTCAGGATTTTGTTCTCTTTCTTTCAAAACTACTCCTTTATGTCGTGTTTATTTTCTAATAGCGTGTTTGCACAGATGTTAGATTTCTGTAATCCTGAATTATTAGAATAAAGGCGTCATTTTTAACTCGCAGTTGTTTGTGATTCATATACGAATGGTTTATCACTCAGGCCAGATCCACTCTCCTTTTGGTAATAGTTTGAATAAAAAGAAATAAAAAGTTCTTTGATTGATAATTAATCGCTCTGCTGATAAACTAGCCTAGATCACTAAATTGGTGGAATACCTGGATTTTAACAGCCGATCCAGGAACCATCCAGAGGTGAAAGGCATAAACCCTGGTTAGTAAGCAAATTAAAGCTACATTTACTCAACTAACAACACCTGATGAATTAAATATCTATTATTCCACAACAGGAGGAACCCGTGAGATGAACAGGTTCTATAAATTAGAACGTTTTTATTGTTCATCTTCACCGGCTGCAAAAAGATTTCAGCCAAATAGATTCATTGATCTACTACATTTAGAGAAAAAAAATGTTATTATGGTCATAACATCTATGGCAAGCCATTTTGATATGTATTAGTTTTACTGAATCTGTACTCCTGATATCTGGAAAAAAAATATATTTTTCAAAATGATCATTTCAAACAAAATGACACTCTCCACATCTGGAATAAACATTCTGGATGTCTAGAAATGAATAGCAGATCTCCATATTCCTATTGTTACTGCTTAGCATTTGTATTTTTTTTACTTAAAAAAAATTTCTGATATCATAAATATTCAGTCAAGCTGATAAATGTCAGAACAGCCACTCATAATGTGTAAACATTTGTAATATAAAATTGATTCTTACTAGTATAATTATTTTTAATATCTGAAATGTCGTTTCTGCTGTAAAAATTGAATTTTTTATTATTCCAGTTCAGTCTAGGAGTGTGATTTTGATCAGGAAGAATCTTATTTTTAGTGATCTACCAATGGAAGAACAGAGAGGAGAGTTATTTTAATAAATGTCAAAATGTTATTTCTAGCATTAAGCAATGAGTGGGAGGAAAAGTTCTGTGATGATATTAATGTCCAGTAGTTTGTTTCAGTTAAAATGTGTTTCCACACAATCTTCCATGAACTTGGGTGAATAACTGTGTCCACAGATCTTCTCAGACCCATTTTATTCCGTACCTTATCTGGATGTTTTCTACCTGTGCTGTCTGAGATGCTGCTGCGCGTGTTTACATGCTGGTGTATCCGTGTACGCCATCACTTTCTGCACCACAGTATCATTCATGACCCAGAAAGGATCAGGTGAGAGGCGGGGGACCCAGCACAGGTCGCCAGTGTCTTGCAGTATAATACCATCTGCTGTTGCCGCCCCAGAAAGACTTCCTGCTACTCTTTACCAGCCCATTAATATTTTCTAGATCCCCCGCTGGCGTAAACAATATGAACCTGTCTTCCAGGTCTACCAGCACAGGGAAAACCCTTGGATATAAAATGAGGCAGAGATGATTTCAGATGCAGGATGTTTATTTAAAGAGAAAATCAGAACAGAGTGATCAAAGAAAAGTCAACAACTTTGTTTGACTTATTCTACATCCAACTTAAAACCTCAGAAATCAAAGAGCTAAAGGATTATGTCATTCCCAAACAAACAAAAATACCCCATCACCAAACTAAAATCCCCGACTGAGCATGCTCAGCTTTGTTACCATGGTGACCCTCACTGATAGAAGCACAGGTACTCTGCCACTCCTTCATTGCCTTCGTTAAGATCCGTTTCCAACAGCTGGACCCCGGCAATTTCATAGGGTTCCTTACCAATCTCCTTGATAATCAGAGA
This sequence comes from Cyprinodon diabolis, assembly GCA_030533445.1. Classification (NCBI taxonomy): domain Eukaryota; kingdom Metazoa; phylum Chordata; class Actinopteri; order Cyprinodontiformes; family Cyprinodontidae; genus Cyprinodon; species Cyprinodon diabolis. Next base: position 49,501,635 of record CM060073.1, on the reverse strand, counting down.
GATGGTTTGGATGGCCTTCTTGCTTTGGTCATCTTTGGTGTAGCAGAGGTATATTGGGGTACCCTTGCCGTCGTTGAGCTTCTGCTCCACCTTAATATAATCTGTTGGACATTTATCGTTACAGATCTTCAGGTCTTTGATGGCCTCCTTTTCATCTGTGGTCAGACGGTACCAGAGGAAAATACTGGGCCCCCCACTACCCCTTTTGATGTCCTCATCCAGACGGATGTAGCCATCTTTGAACTTTGAATGATCATCTTCGAATTTAATAGTGGCGGTGATGTCACTGACGAAGGTTGGTTCAGCTCTCTGTACCCACAGGTAGATCCTGCAGCCTCCATTTCTTCGATTCAAGTTACAGGTGAGCTTCTCCCACCCAAAACGAAAGAGTTGGGCTTCATCTTCTCTTTCAGTGGAGAGGAAAAGATCTTTGATTGGAATATCATGCTTAGTGGAACCCTTATGGTACCACAGGTAAATTTCATCTCCACCTGCTCCTTGGTTCAGATTCTTGTAAACTTTCTGGTACCCTGCATCATGTAGGCCTTTGCACATTTCATCATTAAATGAGGCCTGAATCCTGGTGATTCCGTTGTCATTGCCCTTCTTGTACCAGAGGAAGTTTTTTGCTCCGGTGGATTCTTTGTTCAGATTTACAGGGTTTTGGATGTAGCCATCTAAAAGGAATTGTTTCTCCTCGTCTTGATTGACAGAAACCACGATTTCAGTGATGTAAGACATGTTGACTTCCTGCAACAGAAAAGCATCAAATGTTGGTCAGAGATGGAGATGGACTTCAATGTGAATCAACCAGTCAGGAATCCCTACATTATGCAGCTGAATTAGGGCCAGAAAGTCTGTTTGAAAACCCTTATTTTGAAACTGAAAAATAATATTTGAATTAATAAATGAAAAACCTTATTTTAGAAGGAACAATAAAAAAATCAAATTTGACTAAATTGATAAATGATGTATAATTGTACGTGTAGTTTTGTGTGAAAAGGGGAATGAAGCTTATTTTATTCCTCCTGTAATTTTTAAACACCAGCAATATTATATGAACTGATTGGTCCTCGCTGCTCCAACAGTCCGTTAGGGGAGCAAATAAACGAGTTTATGTAGATATTAACATATTCACACATCTTTAATTATACAATCCTCATTTAAAGCCCCCATGAAAAATAACAACCACTGAGAAATCTGTATCCACCCATCTGCAGTGACTGGAAGAACCCAGTGATGTTCAACGACCTTTTTCTATCTGATCTGTCTGAGAGAAAACGCTTCATGCTTGGACTTCGCTTTAATCCAGGAATTTTACACCATCTGATGATTGTTTTTTCCCATCTTCCCATCTTCCCATCTTCTCAAAGCGGAAGAACGGCTGGACTGCAGCAGAGCTTCATGGTCAGTGGGCACCAACAACCAGCTAATGACGTAAAGGATGGTTTTCTTTCTGTCTCACAGGGAAATAGAGGGAGACATGAAACTTATTACCTTACAATACCTAAAGCAGCTGAGAGAAACCAGCTGCATCTTCTGCTTTACTTTCAAACTGACTGAAAACACTCAGCAAATTGATCAAAATCATAGTTTGTCAGATGCGATGAGTGCAGCCCTGATCAGATCAGTTAGTTTTCTAAATAAACATAGATGTAGATGATCTTCTACAGAAAGTCACCATGGTTCCTGAATGTAACCCCTGGGAACAAATAAGCTGTCAGTCATCATCCCACACCCCATGTCATTTCAGCCCCCATACCCGCCCCAAAAACCACACATCTGAAACTCAAAAAAATGTATGTTTTTTCAGTTTTAACATTATTTTTATCATTTTTATTCTTTCATTTTTTGATATTTAATAAGATCAAACATGGTCCCAGTTTAGCTCCACACTAAACCACCAGTCAAAGGTCAGCATGTGTCTTCTGGACATCGTTCTTCTGAAGACAGAATGGCTCCTGAACCTCTATCTGTTCATCTTTAACAGACGAATGGTAAATGGCCTCTACTTCTAACGGGCTTCAACCGGTCAGGTCTGACCATCGGTCTGGGTGGGCTGTCTTGGCCAACTCTCCTGCATCTGAAGCCACCATCACCACAAGCTGCAGCAGAGGAGAGGAAGTCAGGCTCTCCTCCGTCTGCTTCCTGATTCTGACCCAAACCTCCAGGCAACTGGAATCAAATGTAACCTGAAGCTGCGATGCTGAAGCTGAGCTGCCTAAAGACGCTGTAACCTCATGAAATCAGACCCGATCAGGATGATGGAGACTTACGTGTCTGCAGGCAGAGGTCGGCTGGCTGAGGTCTTCTGGAGGTCTGAAGGCTGCTGTTCCTGAGCTGCTCTCCTGCTCTTTATACACCTGCTGGGAGCTGGGCTGTGGTGGGAAAGCTCCACCTCTCAGGAGAGGCTTTCTCTGGAAACACCCCCCCCCCCTCGTCCCAACGGAAGGTTGGGCTGCTGGCAGCTTTCTCAGGAAGCCAGAGATCTGGCAGGTAGGAGTCCTTTGATGGGGGGGGGGACAGATGGGCGGCTCCACTTCTTTGGAAAGCAGAAAGATTTCTTCACTGAACTCTGGTGGAAACAGCAGTTCTTTGACTAACCTGAATTACAAGATCCAGGATAGTAAAGTACTTTGCTTTAATGTGTTCACCAATCGCTGCAGGTACGGTTTGACAGCAAGCAGCAGCTGATGTAAGAGCTGCTTAGAGAAGAGCCTGCAGCAGGCCGCTCTAAAGGCGGCGACCAGGAGAACAAGGGACACACATGACCTGTGAAATCCATCCAGGAAAGGGCAAAAACACTTTTAGACTTTAAAGGAAATAAAGTTATTATTTCTGATAATCCTAAAATGAACCAGAATCTAGTGCAGCGACTAACAAAGTGAAATCTGTTCAAATGTTTGTGTTGGTCAGAGGAGCAGCAGCACATTGAGGACAGTAGAGATGAACATTAGGGACCTTTGGACACCAGAGCACTTCAATAACGCAGCCGAGTGGCGACAAAGACGACCGAATCAGTGAAGAAATCTTTCTGCTTTCCAAAGAAGTGGAGCCGCCCATCTGTCCCCCCATCAAAGGACTCCTACCTGCCAGATCTCTGGCTTCCTGAGAAAGCTGCCAGCAGCCCAACCTTCCGTTGGGACGAGGGGGGGGGGTGTTTCCAGAGAAAGCCTCTCCTGAGAGGTGGAGCTTTCCCACCACAGCCCAGCTCCCAGCAGGTATATAAAGAGCAGGAGAGCAGCTCAGGAACAGCAGCCTTCAGACCTCCAGAAGACCTCAGCCAGCCGACCTCTGCCTGCAGACACGTAAGTCTCCATCATCCTGATCGGGTCTGATTTCATGAGGTTACAGCGTCTTTAGGCAGCTCAGCTTCAGCATCGCAGCTTCAGGTTACATTTGATTCCAGTTGCCTGGAGGTTTGGGTCAGAATCAGGAAGCAGACGGAGGAGAGCCTGACTTCCTCTCCTCTGCTGCAGAGGATTTATAAACTAGATGTCTATGAAGCTCTTAACTGGTTGATGTTTCTGTGAATAATTGCAAATTTATTTACATTGAAGTTTCTCTGATCAACACTTTGTTGTTTCTGATGCAGGTAGACGACATGCCTTCCAACACAGACAACGATTGCATCACTGAAATCACTGTTAATATAGAAAAGGGTGACCCAACTCAAATAAAAATGGAAGAACAGAAATTATCTAAAGAAGGCTTTATCCAGATCCCTGTCAATCTGACCAAAAGAGCCGGTGGTTATAAAATGTACATGTGGTACAAAAAGGGAAATGATGAACCAATCACCAACATTCAGTTCAGCTTCAGTGATGAAATGTCTAAAGGCCTGGAGGAAGCAGGGTACAACAAAGTTAAGGAAAATCTAAATTACAAAACCGGTGGAGATCCTCTCCGTCTCTGGTACAAACAAGGTCCTTCAAAGGGAGGATCTCCCATTACCGACCTCTTTGTCACCACAGAGCAACAAGCAGCTCCCCAGCTGTATCATCTGGGCTGGGATAGGCTCACCTGCAACATGAAGAGGGGAACTTCAGGAACTCAGATCTTCCTGTGGGTGAAGAGAAGAGAACAAACCTACATCTCTGAGATTGGAGCTACAGCTGGCTTCCAAGATGACGCTAAGCAGTTTCAGGATGGGTTCTTCAGAGTGGATGAAAACACCAACGCGGGTGCTGGAGGATACAAAGTATTCCTGTGGTACAAACTGACCACTAATCCTAACGAAGCTCTCACAGATCTATCAGTCTCTGTCAGTGAAGCGGAGGGGAAGAACCTGCAGGAGCAAGGTTTCCAAAAAGTTATACAGGATCTGAATCAGGAGACCGGAGGAAGCCTGGTAAATGTGTGGTTCCAGAAAAAGGGATCCAAGCCCATCAAGACCTTCACTCTGATTGACGGGCCCCTTTACAAGCTGCCATGTCAGAGGGCGGGGCTCCAGGTCATTGACAAAAATCTCAATGAAGGCAATACAGGAGCTTTTCAGTACCTGTGTTTCTATCAGTGAGCGTCGGCACTGAAGCCAGCGGCCCTGAGGAGGAAAAGAAATGGTTTCATTGCTTTGGTGGTGGTTCTATTGGTCGGGGAAAGAGTTTAAACTCAAATCTTTCCTTTTATTATTGATTCTGGGGTCATTTAAACCAGATTTTCTTTCCTGTAACCCTTGTGTTTTAAAGAATAATAAACGTCTATCATGCATCTGAAAAACTGTCGTTCATTCATTTAACCTCTTGTTTTAAACTCACTTGTTTTATTTATACATTTAAAAGAACCACAGAAAAATAAATAATATATTAAAAACATAAATATCAAACACAGTCAATTGAACCAATCAAACCCTTCCCTGAAAAATAAATCTAAAATGCTCATTTAAAAACTATTTTCACAGTATGTTTTTATGGTATAAATCAGATAAAATAGTTTTTTAAACTGACAACCTGCTGTTTAAACAAAGATGGAGGAACATTCATGGTTTGAACAGCTGAATATTTAGAAAATCTTCAATTCTGACCATAAAAGTACTAAAACCAATCAGTAAATCTACTTTCAAATATCTTTACAGACTAAAGTAAATGATCACTTTGTGCTTCGGCTCCACAATAAGTTGCTAATAGAACAATGTGCCGCTGAACAGCAGCGTTCTGTTTCCACATGAAGGAAAAGTACAGAATAGGAGGAATACGATAAAATGTCCTGTAAACAGGACAGGTGTGTCACCTGTGAGTGGATCACAGAGGAGACAGGTGGACTCCATGATGCCGGAGCTCGTTTATTCACAAGCTGCACGACCAGGACCAGAAAACCGTTTCCATGGTAACGCCCCCCCTGTTAGAACCACAGCGGCTCTGTGTGAGAGCCTCTAAAATGAACAATATATAAAAAATGACAAAAGTCAAGGTTGGATTAAAAACCGGACGAATAAAGTCTCAAAGTTTTATTTTGCTATTTTCCAACCCACTAAAAATATGAACTTTACTTTTACTTCTGACTAAATCATTCATCCCCTTCCAGGAAGAACAAGTTCATGAAAGCTTTCTCAGTTCATTGTTATAATAAACATCCAGTTGTTCATGTTATGCTTTCAATCAGGCTTAGATGGATCTTGGCTTTTGCCACATAGCCAGCTGGGAGGCGGCATATGTCAGTTTCAGCAAAGGTCCCACATCGGCGCTTAATATCCTAACCTGCTTTTAATAACAATATAAATGTAATGTTTATGTCTTTAGGTGTAAATGTGTTGAAAACAACAGTAAACAGTCACACCACCAAATCTTGTTGTTTTTGTTTTGACAATGTGACTAAATGTTCAGAAAAAGCAGCATTCTGTCAGTATTACAATGTGAAATAGATAGTGATCTGCTAAGCATTAGCCTAGCCACCATGTTTAACCTTGGCTCTGGTTGCAAACAACAGGAGGTCAGCCCCCCCCCACCCCCCATGCAGATATTTTCATAGATTTAACAAAGAAAATCTTCACATTAAAAAGCTGTTGTTGATAGACAGAAAACAGCCACTTTATTAAGAAACACGCCAGTTTGAAGCAGGGGCGTTGCTAGGCACCAAGCTTTACTGGGGCACTGGCCCCCTACCGCATGTGCCCCCCCTTCCATACGCAAATACAGACAAGCACACTGCCCCACCCTGATACATTGCTACCAAAATTACCAGTTGAGATATTAATGAGTGTAAGAGCATATTTGTTTTAACAAACATTTTCAACATTGCAATAAGACATCATCAACTTTAAAAATAAAAAGTGTCCTTATACACATTCTGAAGTAATCATTAATTCCTAGGTTTCAGCGTTTCAGTTCAGGGGAAAGTTTAACTCAACCTGAACTAAGTCTTTCTTTTATTTTCTGACCATTAAAGTGTTCCTCCTATTTTTCATTTTTGCAAACGGTCAATCACTAGACTGTGACTCAGCTTAGAAAGTTCTTCCTTTTCAACTTATAAAGTAGCAGGATGATGGAGCCCGTCTCCTCCGGTTGGAATTATCTACATCGATTATTGACAGAATGTATTATTGCTGCAAGTATTCATGAGATTTATACTGGGCCACAGCTCATTATACTGGGCCACAGCTCATTATACTGGGCCACAGCTCATTATACTGGGCCACAGCTCATTATACTGGGCCACACCTCACTATACTGGGCCACAGCTCATTATACTGGGCCACAGCTCACTATACTGGGCCAATTCAATTCAATTCAATTCAGTTTATTTATATAGCGCCAAATTCACAACACATGTCATCTCAAGGCACTTTACAGTTCAACCAGATCATACAGTCAAATTGATACAAAGTTTTCTATCTAAGGAAAACCAGTTGATTGCATTGACTCATTGACTCTTCAGCAATCCCTCACACTAAGCATGCTTGTAGCGACAGTGGAGAGGAAAAACTCCCTTTTAACAGGAAGAAACCTCCAGCAGAACCAGGCTCAGTGTGAGCGGCCATCTGCTGAGGCCGACTGGGGTTCAAGGAGACAGAAGCAGAGACACAAAAAGCAGCTGTAAAAGGCGGCCCCGTCCAGGAAACACACAGCCAGGCAGACGAGCTCCAAGGCAGCTCCCATGCCAGAGGATGAAGAGAGCACATCCACCCAGCCACGGCCAGAGAAACAGGACCACACTGGAAGACAGGCCGATCTCCAACATCTACAAACAAGGGTGTTGATGGAAGCAGCACAGCTGATGTTTCTTTCCTGGATGACGTCACAGCCAAACAGGAACAGACGAGGCAAAGCTACTCTGAGGAAAAGCAGAGAGAGCAGAAGGTTAGAGATTGAACAAACAGATTCTGCAGAATAGGAGAACAGAGAGAGAATGAAGCAGAAAGATGAAAAAGGGGTCCCTATGTCCTCCAGCAGTCTAAGCCTATAGCAGCATAACTATAGAGAGATAGATCAGGATAACCTGAGCCACTCTAACTATAAGCTTTATCAAAAAGGAAAGTTTTAAGCCTAGTCTTAAAAGTAGACAGGGTGTCTGCCTCACAGACTAAAACTGGTAGTTGGTTCCACAGGAGAGGAGCCTGATAACTAAAAGATCTGCCTCCCATTCTACTTTTAGAAATTCTAGGATCCACTAGTAAACCTGCAGATTGAGAGCGAAGTGCTCTGTTAGGAACATAAGGAACAATCAGATCTCTGATATCAGATGGAGCTTGGCCATTTAAGGCTTTATATGTGAGAACATCTATACAGCTCACTATACTGGGCCACAGCCAGTGATGGGACTAACGGCGTTGAAAGTAACAGCGTTACTAACGCCGTTACCTTGTTTTAGTAACGAGTAATCTAACTAATTACTTTGACTGTAACTATAACGCAGTTACCATTGCAGACACCCCGTTACTGCGCGTTACTCAGGTCACACAATGAACCTTTTTTCATGATAGGACTCGTGCGCAGCTGCGTGAAGCTGACACCCCACCCACGTCCAAAAACTCTGCAAATAGACTGAATGGTTAGTGCAACGTTAGTGCAGATTTGTGCAGAAAAAAATATTGTTTGTGCTACTTTTGTTTAAGAGATATTAAAGATTATTTTTTAGGTCATCCAGAGGTGCGCGCCTTGTCATGAGAGAGGGGAGGATGAGAATGGCTGATGTATAGTGAGATTCCGTCTGTCAGTTGGGTAGGTGGGTGTTTCTGCTGGTGGGTGTTAACGTACAGCACACACAGAGAGATGGAGAGTCAGGAGGACTCCAGCAGCAAAACAGCGTTTTCCTGATGGAAATACCGGTGTTACGTCGAGCTGCGTTTCCCCATCAGATACGGTTTCCTCTGCATCTCCGCACAGCGCAGGCGGCAAGATTCACCGCGCAAGCGACAGGAAACGCGCATGCTCGCTAAATGCGCGCAACAGTCGCCCTGTGCTCACGCCACAGGAGAACTATGGAGAGCGTGAACGATCAAATGAAAGGGAGAAATCTGGATGGATGGATGGATGGATGGATGGATGGATGGATGGATGGATGGATGATCGATGGATGATGGATGGATGGATGGATGGATGGATGGATGATGGATGGATGGATGGATGGATGGATGGATGGATGGATGGATGGATGGATGGATGGATGGATGGATGGATGCTCTGCCTTTTCAACCTACTGTATTTTTTATTTTAAACATTATTTGATGGCCTTTGTGTCAGGGATGGAGATCCATATTTTATGTCACACACAGTATAGATCTAGATAGATAGATAGATAGATAGATAGATAGATAGATGTTGCAGTATCTATAACAACCCAAACACACAGGATTTCAGAATTAGACACCCCCAGTTATTAATTTCACCAGATCTGAACGCCCTGTTATAAACTTCACATGGCGTTCCCCCCTGATGTCATTTACATTGAGTTGCAATAAATGCTAAACTCTCTGCAGGTTCTTGTCTTTGTCGTCCGCACTATTCAGCTGGCTTTGGAAACACGCTGCAAGAAGGTGGGGGCTGGGTGGGGAGGGTTACGGGGACGAGAAACGCAAAAGTAACGCAATAGTTACTTTTACTAGTAACTAGTTACCCTTATTGTGGAGTAACTCAGTTAGTAACTCAGTTACTTTTTGGGAGAACTAACTAGTAACTATAACTAATTACTTTTTCAAAGTAACGTGCCCAACACTGGAGATGATCCACTGTGTACGTGGGACTGGATCTAGTTATTCTGGCAGTGCAGTGAAAATATAGTTTGGGTATTTTACTGGTAAAGTCAGGACTTCATTTCCCAGACTGCCCCGTAGGTTAGTTTTGATCAGAGAGACAGTCTGAGGGAAGAAACCGTCTCTGTTTTATCAGGAGCTGAAGCTAAACGTTGAAACTGTTTGTGTCTCAGAAGCTGAAGCATCTAAAAGCTGCAGGACAGCAGCTCTGAAGGACTGGAGCTGGAGACCCCTGGTCCAGACAGAGAGCCTGAGTTAAAGCCTTCATCTGTCACTGTTAATGTGAACGGAGTGTTTTATCTACAATCAGGTGTTTAGCCTTCAAAGGACCTTCATGCTGTGGAGGGAAAGCTCCACCTCTGAGGAGACCGTTTCTCTGGAAACAACTGATTTATCCTCCTGCTGTTATTAACCTGTTCCTCTGAAGCTTTTATGTATTTTGTACAGAAATCTGTGACGTCTGACTACAGACAGCTTCTTGGACTTATTCCAGCTAGAAACCCTGAGGGGGAGAAAGGAGGGGGGGTGTTTCTGTAGAATATTTAGTCAGAAATGTCGCCGTTAGAGAACCACACCTCAGAATCAGAGAAAAACGCAGAGCAGAGCAGAAATCTGGTTTCTTCTCCCACATATTGATGATCTGGTTGATGATGTTTCTTCCTTGTTGCATTAGAAGATAAGAAGATGGACAGATTGTTCTGCTGCAGTAATTTAGAAGAATTTCACTTAGAAATGATCAAATAATCAAACTTCCCTTCAAAGTCTCTATTCTAACTATCTTTCCTAAAAGGCCAAATAATATTTGTTCTGTTTGAATATTTCCTTCAAGCATTAGAGTCAGAAATGAGGGGAGGTCTTTTAATTGTCATCATCTTGTTTATCAGCATCAGAAAGTGTGTGATTAGAGCAGGATGGCAGCATGGATCACTGCTGCTGCTGCTGGAGGCCCTTTATGTCCATCTCTGGGATGTTGATGCTGTTTCCACCTTCAGACCATTACTGCTGGACAGAAGGGAAGAAAAGCTGCAACAATCTCTGTTCTTCACAGGATGCCACACTTTATTCCACCTGAACTGCAGTGAACATCTGACCTTTGTGCTCCAAAGATGGAGGGAGAACAAACAGAACAATGAATCAGACACTGTGGAGTATTTCTGCTTCCGGGGAACTATCATCTCACAGGACCTAAAGTAGGAGCTGAAAAATTCTACCTGCCAAGGACAATGAGGGTGCACCTCACCTCCTCCATCACTGAGTCCATCCTCTCCTCCTCCATCACTGAGTCCATCCTCACCTCCTCCATCACTGAGTCCATCCTCACCTCCTCCATCACTGAGTCCATCCTCTCCTCCTCCATCACTGAGTCCATCCTCTCCTCCTCCATCACTGAGTCCATCCTCACCTCCTCCATCACTGAGTCCATCCTCTCCTCCTCCATCACTGAGTCCATCCTCTCCTCCTCCATCACTGAGTCCATCCTCACCTCCTCCATCACTGAGTCCATCCTCTCCTCCTCCATCACTGAGTCCATCCTCTCCTCCTCCATCACTGAGTCCATCCTCACCTCCTCCATCACTGAGTCCATCCTCTCCTCCTCCATCACTGAGTCCATCCTCACCTCCTCCATCACTGAGTCCATCCTCTCCTCCTCCATCACTGAGTCCATCCTCACCTCCTCCATCACTGAGTCCATCCTCTCCTCCTCCATCACTGAGTCCATCCTCTCCTCCTCCATCACTGAGTCCATCCTCACCTCCTCCTCCATCACTGAATCCATCCTCTCCTCCTCCATCACTGAGTCCATCCTCTCCTCCTCCTCCATCACTGAGTCCATCCTCACCTTCTCCATCACTGAGTCCATCCTCACCTCCTCCTCCATCACTGAGTCCATCCTCTCCTCCTCCATCACTGAGTCCATCCTCACCTCCTCCTCCATCACTGAGTCCATCCTCACCTCCTCCATCACTGAGTCCATCCTCTCCTCCTCCATCACTGAGTCCATCCTCACCTCCTCCTCCATCACTGAGTCCATCCTCTCCTCCTCCATCACTGAGTCCATCCTCACCTCCTCCTCCATCACTGAGTCCATCCTCTCCTCCTCCATCACTGAGTCCATCCTCTCCTCCATCACTGAGTCCATCCTCTCCTCCTCCATCACTGGGTCCATCCTCTCCTCCTCCATCACTGAGTCCATCCTCACCTCCTCCATCACTGAGTCCATCCTCTCCTCCTCCATCACTGAGTCCATCCTCACCTCCTCCATCACTGAGTCCATCCTCTCCTCCTCCATCACTGAGTCCATCCTCTCCTCCTCCATCACTGAGTCCATCCTCACCTCCTCCATCTCCATCTGGTACTCTGGTGCCACCACCAAGGACAATGGCAGCCTGCAGCGCCTCATCCGCTCTGCAAAGAAGCTGATTGGCTGCAATCTTGCAGGATCTGTACGCCTCCAGGACTCTGAGGCGTCCAGGGAAGATCGTGGCCGATCCACAAACTCTGTCACTTCCCTCTGGCAGCAGGCTGCTCTCCATCACAGTTTCTTCCCATCCACTACCAGCCTTGTCAACAAGGCCCAGAGACCCCCGTCACACTGACACTGCCACCCCCCCACCCTAACCCTAACCCTACATGTGATTCTGATTGATAAAGCAGAATAGAAATAATCCCAGATATCTTTTTAATCCAGTTACCAAACTCACCCAGAGCCATAGCTCTGTTTTTCTCTCCAGTGTTTTATTGTCCTTCCACCGTCACAAATACAGAGCAATGGAATTCCCTCTCTGCATTTTCCCATCCCCTTGGGGAACAATGGGCCGCCATTGTGCGGTGCCCGGGGAGCAGGGTGGGGTTGAGGGTCTTACTCAGGGACCCAGAGTGGCAGCTGATTCCCTGCTGCTGAGACACAAACCTTCCTGTTTGCAGGATGGTTAACTTAACGCCTGAGCTAGCCAGCTGATAGCTCAAGTGGTTGAACCATCCATCCCACCTGCTCTGATGATTTTATGGGAGTCTTTGTAAATAAGATTGATGGGAGTGGTGGTCCTGTGGATAGAGCAGTGCACTTGTGCTCTGAGAAGGAGGAAAATACCCAAATCAATCCCCACAGCCTGTACTGTAGGTTCCTGAGCAAGACCATTAACCCTCGACTGCTCCCCAAGAAGTGTGAGATTAATGATGTTCAATTATTGCCATTATTATTATTTAGATTTAGCATATTTTAAAAGTTGCCCTTTTTTCTTTGGATTTGCTGAGGTTAGTTTTGAAGGTTCACTATTTTCTGATTGCAGTTTTTGTTACTGAGTGACTGTCAGTGGATTAAAACTTTATATTTGATAAATATAAAGTTATAATTATGATATAAGCATCACTAATGTCTCTCTCCTCTGTGTCGCTGAGCAGTGCTGCAGAGTGCAAAAGCATAGCTTATTCCCCTTCACAGGTTGATGATTTTGTTGATGGGGTTGCTAGTTCTCTGCGTACTGCCTTAGACAACGCAGCTCCCTTGAAAATGAAAACCGTTAAAAATAGAAAGCTTGCTCCTTGGTTTAATGCAGAGCTGCGTACTTTGAAGCAAAATGCTAGGAAACTGGAGAGAAAATATCGCTCCACAGGCCTGCGGGAGTCCTTCCTAGTCTGGAAAAATGGTTTACTGCTGTATAAGAGGACCCTTTGTAAAGCAAGAGCAGCATACTTCTCCTCATTAATAGAGGAGAATAAGAATAATCCTAGATTTCTTTTTAATACAGTTGCCAAACTCACCCAGAGCCATAGCTCTGTTGAACCATCCATTCCACCTGCTCTTAGCAGCAATGATTTTATGGGATTCTTTATAAATAAGATTGACCTTATTAAAAATAAGATCATTAGCATTCCTCTATCTATGATTGGTTTATCTCTGGAGGGGGGGGCAGCATCTGAGGTAGTCATGGAATCTGAACCGGTTTAGACTGCTTTGATCCAGTTGAACTTTCAGAGTTAGCAGAACTATTGTCTTCATCTAAGCCTTCAACTTGGATGTTAGATCCAGTTCCAACCAGGTTATTTAAGGAGGTATTCCCCTGACTCCTTACATCCATGGTGTGAGAGATTGCTGAACCAATCTGACTGAATGATCTGATTAAATTGTCAATGTAAAGTATCTTGAGATGTCATGTGTTTTGAATTGGCCCTAAATAAGTAGGCTATAACTAAAGCAGTTGAAAACATTTTGAGATGGAAAAAGAATCTTAGGTGGCCCCAAACAGCAAAGCCACAGATTTCTGGTTGTCTACGATCAGTCTAACTGATTAAAAGGTAACCGCAGCTATTGGTCTTTGTGTTGTTACACCGCCCTCTTGTGGGCCAATAATTACACTACAAAATGAACAGAATCAAGACACGCAAATCAAATGCATGCTTCCTGATTTTAAGGTTATTTTATACAGTGGCTTGAAAAAGTATTCACACTCAATATTTTATCACACTACAAAGATGCAAAGGGTGCAAAACTATTCAGACACGTTTTCTCTGAGAGCAACCAGTTGTCTTTAGGAGTTGACTGAATAGAGTTCAACAGTGCGTAATGTGATCTCAGTACAAATGCTGCAGCTCTATGTGTCAGGGTTCTGCCCTATGTTTAAGTTTATTTTTGGTTTCTTTGTACTTTGTGTCTTCATAGTTCTTTTCTAAAAAGTATTGAGTTCTTCATTTGCTCTCTGTTACCCCTTGTGTTTGTTTCCTTTCCCCTTGGCTTCCTTCTAGTCTGTTCCACTCACACCGACTCCATATTCAGCTCATTAGTCCATCCTTTGTTCTGTTCCTTATATTCTATTCAGTTTATTTCTATAGCTCCAATTCACATCATATCATCTCAAGGCACTTTCCAGTTCACCAGATCATCCAGTCAGATTGATTCAAAGTTTCTATCTAAGGAAAACCAGCTGATTGCATCGACTCATTGACTCTTCAGCAATCCCTCACACTAAGCATGCTTGTAGCGACAGTGGAGAGGAAAAACTCCCTTTGAACAGGAAGAAACCTCCAGCAGAACCAGGCTCAGTGTGAGCGGCCATCTGCTGAGGCCCACTGGGGTTCAAGGAGACAGAAGCAGACCTAGAAAAAGAAGCATAGATACAAAAGGCAACCGTCAACCAGCTCCACAGGCGGCCCCGTCCAGGAAACACACAGCCAGGCAGACGAGCTCCGAGCCAGCTCCCATGCCAGAGGATGAAGAGAGCACATCCAGTTAGTCACAGTCAGAGAAACAGGACTACACTGGAAAACAGGCCAAGCTCCAACATCTAGAAACTGTTAGGATCCTCAGGCTTGCCCTCCAGAGGGCGCCGAGGATCCTCTTCTGCTCTGTGTTTTCCCTTAGGGTTGGAGTTACTGTGGGGATCTGGAGACTACCCTCTGTCTCCAGCAGAGTGCGCCGTGGGTCTTCTGGAGCTGGAACCTTCCTGCACACCTGTTGCTAATCCTCTCATCAGAAGACCTCTCCTATATAAGCTGACTTCAGACCTTGCTTCCACGCTGCAGTGTTGATCTTAGTTGGTTAGCAACCTGAGCCTCTGTTACTGGAAGAATCTTGGTTATCTCTAGTGTGAGATCAGATTCTAACTCTTCCTTGCTTCTGCCTCACAGGAATCCTGTCTCTTCGTGAAGCTCTGGATGAGCTTAACCTCCTGTCTCCTCGTGAAGCTCTGGATGAGCTTAACCTCCTGTCTCCTCGTGAAGCTCTGGAAGAGCTGCTCCACTGGTAACCTGTCTCTGGCCTGCAGCTTTGGGAGAGCTGCATCACAGGAAACCTGTCTCTAGCCTGAAGCTCTAGGAGAGCTTAACCTGCTATCTGCCCTGGTGAGCCAACCTGAAGACTTCTATGTGGAGTTTACCTGAAGGTCCCTATGTGGACTCTGCCTGAAGAATCCTATGTGGAAATTCCCCTGTTGTTCTCTGCAATGAGCTGGAAGTTCAGCCTGAAGATTCCTATGTGGTTATTTCCTGTTGTTCTCTGCAGTGAGCTGGAAGCTCAAATCTAGGTCTGCCATGCTAAGCCTGAAGCTAGATGCTTAGCCTCTCATGAACTCTGCTAACCAACAGTCTCCAGTCCCAGTCATGACTCCAGTGAACCAGCCCCTGACCCATTCCAGTCCCAGTGCTTTACCGTGTGTTTCAGAACTTTATTAAACATTTTGAACTTTTTCCCTGCCTCCTCCGTGTGTGTTCTGCATCTTGGGCTTGCCTCCGTTTACCCATCATGACAGAAACAAGGGTGTTGATGGCAGCAGCACAGCTGATATTTCTCTCCAGGATGGAGTCACAGCCAAACAGGAACAGACCAGATGAAGCTACTATGAGAAAAAGCAGAGAGAGCAGAACGTTAGAGATTGAACTAACAGATTCTGCAGAGTGGGAGAATAGAGATAGAATGAAGCAGAATGATGAAAAAGGGGTCCCTATGTCCTCCAGCAGTCTAAGCCTATAGCAGCAGAACTATAGAGATAGATCAGGATAACCTGAGCCACTCTAACTAGAAGCTTTATCAAAAAGGAAAGTTTTAAGCCTAGCCTTAAAAGTAGACAGGGTGTCTGCCTCAAGGATTTAAACTGGTTCCACAGGAGAGGAGCCTGATAGCTAAAAGATCTGCCTCCCATTCTACTTTTAGAAGTTCTAGGAACCACTAGTAAACCTGCAGATTGAGAGCGAAGTGCTCTGTTAGGAACATAAGGAACAATCAGATCTCTGATATCAGATGGAGCTTGGCCATTTAAGGCTTTATATGTGAGAAGGAGGATTTTAAATTCTATTCTGGATTTAACAGGAAGCCAATGAAGAGAAGCCAGGATAGGAGAGATATGATCTCTCTTTTTAATTTTCATCAGAACTCTGGCTGCAGCATTTTGGATCAGCTGAAGGCTTTTAAATACAGTTTGTGGACTTCCTGATAGTAAAGAATTACAATAGTCCAGCCTTGAAGTAACAAATGCATGGACTAGTTTCTCAGCATCACCCCTGGACAGGAGATTGCTCATTTTTGCAATATTCCTCAGATGAAAGAAGGAAATTCTAGAAACCCCTTTGATATGGGATTTAAATGACAGGTCCTGATCAAAAACAACACCAAGATTTTTTACTTTATTATCTGAAATCAGTTTAATCCCATCCAAATGAAGTGACTGGCTAATCAGCTTCTTTTTCAGAGACTCTGGTCCAAAGACTATAACTTCTGTTTTGTCTGCATTCAGAAGCAGAAAGTTAAGAGTCATCCAGGTTTTTATGTCTTCAAGACATGCCTGTAATCTATGTAATGGGTTAGCTTCATCTGGATTATAGACAGATATAGCTGGGTATCATCAGCATAACAGTGGAAATTAATCCCATGCTGTCTAATAACTCTACCAATTGGGAGCATGTATAAAGTAAAGAGAATTGGTCCTAGCACTGATCCCTGTGGTACTCCACAGGTAACCTTTGAGCGTGTTGAAGATCTATCATTAACATGAACAAACTGAATTCGATCAGATAGATAAGATTTAAACCAGTCTAGTGCTGTTCCTTTAATTCCAACAAAATATTCAAGTCTTTCTAAAAGAATATTATGGTCAACTGTATCAAATGCAGCACTAAGATCCAACAGGACGAGCACAGATACAAGTCCATTATCTGAGGCCATGAGAATATCATTAGTGACTTTCACCAGAGCTGTTTCAGTGCTATGATGAGCTCTAAAGCCAGACTGAAACTCTTCAAAAAGTTCATTATGGTGGAAGTGATCGCACACTCGTTTGGCAACTACTTTCTCAAGAATTTTAGATCAGAAAGGAAGATTGGATATAGGTCTATAATTGACCAAGTCATCTGGGTCAAGAGACGGTTTCTTAAGCAGAGGTTTAATTCCAGCAACCTTAAAAGCCTTTGGTAAATATCCCTGTAACAGAGATAGATTAATCACATCTAGAATGGAGGAGGAGATCAAAGGGAATACCTCCTTAAATAACCTGGTTGGAACTGGATCTAACATCCAAGTTGAAGGCTTAGATGAAGACAATAATTTAGCTAACTCTGAAAGTTCAACTGGATTCTAACTCTGACACCCTCGCCTCCAAAGCTACAAAAATACTACACTTATTACACATCCCATTATCACTAAAGGAGGCAGAGGAATAACTGAACATCTGACACAGAGAGCAGGAGAGAGGAGAGGAAGAAGGAAGAGTTGGAAAACAGTCAAGGGAGGGAGAGAGAGAAGCCATAGCAATGCTAAGCTAGCGCTAGCCTAGGCTAGCTACTCCTTACTACCAGAAATAAAACCGTGTGAAACTGATAAGTGCTCACTAGAGAAGTGCAGCAGAAGGCGCTATGTTTTAAAGTAGTTCTGGACATTTAGAGTTACTGAGATCCAGAGATATCAACACCAGAGATGGGAGAACCCGACACGGAGCCCCCAGGCTCTGCTTTCTCATTGGAAGACGTGATGGTGGGATTAAGGAGGTCTTCGAAGTACTCCGCCCACCGACATCCCGAGTTGAGGTCAGCAGCACAACACCCCCACTATGAATAGTGTTGGTGCTGCACTGCTTCCCCCTCCTGAGATGCCGGATTGTGGACCAGAATCGCTTCGAAGCCGTACGTAAGTCTTTCTCCATGGCCTCTTCCCGAAATATTCCCACGCCCGAGTTTTTGCCTCAGCGACCAGCCGAGCCACCTGCCGCTTTGACTGCCGGTACATATCAGCTGCTTCTGGAGTCCCACAGGTCAATAAAGCCTGATAGGACTCCTTCTTAGGCTTGACAGCTTCCCTCACTGCTGGTGTCCACCAGCGTGTTGGAGGGTGGCTGCCACAACATGCACCGACAACCTTGCAGCCACAGCTCCAACTAGCCGCCTCAAGAATAGAGGCACGGAACATGGTCCACTCAGACTCAATGTCCCCCACCTCCCTCAGAACGTGTTCAAAGCTCTGCCGGAGATGGGAGTTAAAGCTCCTTCTCACTGGGGACTCTGCCAGACGTTTTCAGCAAACCCTCACAATACGTTTGGGCCTACCAGGTCTGACCGGCATCCTCCCCCACCAATGGAGCCAACTCACCACCAGGTAGTGGTGGATGGAGAGCCCCGCCCCTCTCTTCACCCGAGTGTCCAAGACATGCGGTCGCAGGTCAGATGAAACAACAACAAAGTCGACCATTGAACTACGGCCTAGGGTGTCCTGGTGCCAAGAGCACATATGGACACCCTTAGGCTGGAACATGGTGTTTGTTATGGACAATCCATTACAAGCACAGAAGTCTAACAACAAAACACCACTCGAGTTCAGGTCAGGTGGGCCATTCCTTCCAACCACGCCTCCCCAAGTCTCACTGTCATTGCCCATGGGAGTGTTGAAGTCCCCCAGAAGAACAAGGGAGTCCCCAGGAGGGGCACTCTCCAGTACCCCCTCTAAAGACTCCAAAAAGGGTGGGTAATCTAAACTGCTGTTTGGCACAACAGTCAGAACTCGTACCCCCACACGCGTGCGGATGGAGGACACATACTTGTTGCCCCAAGATGTGGGGCAACAAGTATGCCCACTCCTGCTTGGCGCCTCTCACCACGGGCAACTCCAGAGTGGAAGAATGTCCAACCCCTCACAAGGAGACTGGTTCCAGAGGCAGAGCGATGCGTCAAGGTAAGTCCAACTATCTCTAGTCTGAACCTTTCAACTCAGTGAAATTTAAGGACAGCCAAAGAGGAGGCCTGTCGAATACTTAAGGACAACGGTTTCCACCATGTAGGAGCTGCTACAGCAAACACTGTGTCCCCTCTGCTTCTAAGGACGGTCAGCAGCAGCCGATCAGCAGACCTCAGTGATGGAGGAGGCAGGAAGGCTGAAGCAGCTCAGATAGATATGGTGGAACAAGGTTGTTCAGACACTGAAAATGAATTGTATAATAAACAGGGAGCCAGTGAAGGGAGCCCAGGATGGAGGAAATACGCTCATGTCTGCAGGTCTGAGTTATAAAGTCAGCAGCAGAGTTCTGCATAAGCTGCTTTCTCACCCTCAGAGTTCCTAGGAACCACCATGGAGGAACCAGGATCCACAGAGACACTTTCTTCCTGAGCCTGTCTGAGTGATCATCACCAACCAGTCAGAGGGCCGAGATGATCCACTGTGTACGTGGGACTGGATCTAGTTATTCTGGCAGTGCAGTGAAAATATAGTTTGGGTATTTTACTGGTAAAGTCAGGACTTCATTTCCCAGACTGCCATGGTCCAGTTTACCTTCCAGCTTTCCAGACAAAGTCTAGATGGGCGCCTTGTGCTGTTTCTCCTCCTGCGGCCCACCTGTCAGTGAGGCAGAGAGAGCGGCTGGTTCCTGTCACTGGCTGCTCTCAACTCTACCAATTGGGAGCATGTATAAAGTAAAGAGAATTGGTCCTAGCACTGATCCCTGTGGTACTCCACAGGTAACCTTTGAGCATGTTGAAGATCTGTCATTAACGTGAACAAACTGAAATCTATCAGATAGATCAGATTTAAACCAGTCTAGTGCTGTTCCTTTAATTCCAACAAAATATTCAAGTCTTTCTAAAAGAATAATATGATCAACTGGATCAAATGCAGCACTAAGATCCAACAGGACGAGCACAGATACAAGTCCATTATCTGAGGCCATGAGAATATCATTAGTGACTTTCACCAGAGCTGTTTCAGTGCTATGATGAGCTCTAAAGCAAGACTGAAACTCTTCAAAAAGTTCATTATGGTGGAAGTGGTCGCAAACTTGTTTTGCAACTACTTTCTCAAGAATTTTAGATCAGAAAGGAAGATTGGATATAGGTCTATAATTAACCAAGTCATCTGGGTCAAGAGACGGTTTCTTAAGCAGAGGTTTAATTCCAGCAACCTTAAAAGCTTTAGGTACATATCCCTGTAACAGAGATAGATTAATCACATCTAGAATGGAGGAGGAGATCAAAGGGAATACCTCCTTAAATAACCTGGTTGGAACTGGATCTAACATACAAGTTGAAGGCTTAGATGAAGACAATAATTTAGCTAACTCTGAAAGGTCAACTGGATCAAAGCAGTCTAAACCCGGTTCAGATTCCATGACTACCTCAGATGCTGACCCCCCCCCGGAGACAAACCAATCATAGATAGAGTGCTGATGATCTTATTTTAAAGAATCCCATAAAATCATAGCTGCTAAGGGCAGGTGGAATGGACGGTTCAACAGAGCTATGGCTCTGGGTGAGTTTGGCAACTGTATTAAAAAGAAATCTAGGATTATTCTTATTCTCCTCTATTAATGAGGAGAAGTATGCTGCTCTTGCTTTACAAAGGGTCCTCTTATACAGCAGTAAACCATTTTTCCAGACCAGGAAGGACTCCCGCTGGCCTGTGGAGCGATATTTTCTCTCCAGTTTCCTAGCATTTTGCTTCAAAGTACGCAGCTCTGCATTAAACCAAGGAGCAAGCTTTCTATTTTAACGGTTTTCATTTTCAAGGGAGCTGCGTTGTCTAAGGCAGTACGCAGAGAACTAGCAACCCCATCAACAAAATCATCAACCTGTGAAGGGGAATAAGCTATGCTTTTGCACTCTGCAGCACTGCTCAGCGACACAGAGGAGAGAGACATTAGTGATGCTTATATCATAATTATAACTTTATATTTATCAAATATAAAGTTATAATCCACTGACAGTCACTCAGTAACAAAAACTGCAATCAGAAAATAGTGAACCTTCAAAACTAACCTCAGCAAATCCAAAGAAAAAGGGCAACTTTTAAAATATGCTCAGAATCTGCAAAGATATTTGGGAAGTAAAGTCAAATATTTTTCAAACATGAAATTAGATGAACTAACATACGTATGTCTGTCTGCGTTAGAAGTGCTTCCTTTTCATCAATGACATTTGCAGCATCAGAAACCAAACTGTCTGTCTATGCTGGTTGAAGGACAGGTGCCTCAGTGAGGTAAGATCTGGGAAGCCATTTTTGTTTTTTATCCAGTACACCATGGGGCCCTCAGACCATGGAGCGCTGGGCTCTGACAGATAGACTTGGATCTAAATGAGTAGAACAAAAACTAAATTATATATTTCACTCTATTTGATATTCTTGTGTCAGAAAGTTAAAGCTTTTCTGAGACAATAAATAATAACCTGTCGATCTGATTGGCTTTGGTCGGTTCTTATGGGTTGTTTTCTTGCATCTCTTCATACATTGTCAGCAGTGAGATGTTGTTGTCATCTTCCTCGGTTTTCTTCTCCTGTGGCTCATCAACATTTTCTGCTGATTTTTTCACTTTTTATTGCTTCCTGTTTCGTTGTTTGGTCAAAATAGCAGTCCTTATCTCTGGGATCCAAGTTGTAGCAGAAAACAGGGCGTCCATGCAGATGTGACTGAAATGCTGCTCCATGGCTTGCAGCAGGGCTCTTTGAAGTTTAAACTCTACGATCTGAAGCAACCTTCCTATTTAACAGGTTTTAAGGCTTCGATGTCATCAGCTGCAATGACTGAAGCTGAACTTATGTCTCCTGTAGGCTGTTCTCAGCGGGCAGGTTTAGTAAGCATGTTTTCAATTATAGTCCATTTATCATTTTTCACTTCTTAACTAATGTTCCTAAAATTAAATTAAAATCTCCTTCATAACTTGGTCGGATTTTGTAAAGTCTAAATCAAACAAAGACTTTTCTGAAATATAAAGACAGCAGCTCTGAGCTGCCTGTCAGTCTAAATACAAATCATTTGCCTGCTGCTTGAAAGGTTAGGCTACATGTCCCACATTGTCCCTCCTATATCTTCATTGTTCTGTTTGTTCTCCCTCCATCTTTGGAGCACAAAGGTCAGATGTTCACTGCAGTTCAGGTGGAATAAAGTGTGGCATCCTGTGAAGAACAGAGATTGTTGCAGCTTTTCTTCCCTTCTGTCCAGCAGTAATGGTCTGAAGGTGGAAACAACATCCAACCCATCCAACAGCATCAACATCCCAGAGATGGACATAAAGGGCCTCCAGCAGCAGCAGCAGTGATCCATGCTGCCATCCTGCTCTAATCACACACTTTCTGATGCTGATAAACAAGATGATGACAATTAAAAGACCTCCCCTCATTTCTGACTCTAATGCTTGAAGGAAATATTCAAACAGAACAAATATTATTTGGCCTTTTAGGAAAGATACTTAGAATAGAGACTTTGAAGGGAAGTTTGATTATTTGATCATTTCTAAGTGAAATTCTTCTAAATTACTGCAGCAGAACAATCTGTCCATCTTCTTATCTTCTAATGCAACAAGGAAGAAACATCATCAACCAGATCATCAATATGTGGGAGAAGAAACCAGATTTCTGCTCTGCTCTGCGTTTTTCTCTGATTCTGAGGTGTGGTTCTCTAACGGCGACATTTCTGACTAAATATTCTACAGAAACACCCCCCCTCCTTTCTCCCCCTCAGGGTTTCTAGCTGGAATAAGTCCAAGAAGCTGTCTGTAGTCAGACGTCACAGATTTCTGTAGAAAATACATAAAAGCTTCAGAGGAACAGGTTAATAACAGCAGGAGGATAAATCAGTTGTTTCCAGAGAAACGGTCTCCTCAGAGGTGGAGCTTTCCCTCCACAGCATGAAGGTCCTTTGAAGGCTAAACACCTGATTGTAGATAAAACACTCCGTTCACATTAACAGTGACAGATGAAGGGTTTAACTCAGGCTCTCTGTCTGGACCAGGGGTCTCCAGCTCCAGTCCTTCAGAGCTGCTGTCCTGCAGCTTTTAGATGCTTCAGCTTCTGAGACACAAACAGTTTCAACGTTTAGCTTCAGCTCCTGATGAAACAGAGACGGTTTCTTCCCTCAGACTGTCTCTCTGATCAAAACTAACCTACGGGGCAGTCTGGGAAATGAAGTCCTGACTTTACCAGTAAAATACCCAAACTATATTTTCACTGCACGGCCAGAATAACTAGATCCAGTCCCACGTACACAGTGGATCATCTCCAGTGTTGGGCACGTTACTTTGAAAAAGTAATTAGTTATAGTTACTAGTTAGTTCTCCCAAAAAGTAACTGAGTTACTAACTGAGTTACTCCACAATAAAAGTAACTAGTTACTAGTAAAAGTAACTATTGCGTTACTTTTGTGCTTCTGGCCCCGTAACCCTCCCCACCCAGCCCCCACCTTCTTGCAGCGTGTTTCCAAAGCCAGCTGAATAGTGCGGACGACAAAGACAAGAACCTGCAGAGAGTTTAGCATTTATTGCAACTCAATGTAAATTACATCAGGGGGGAACGCCATGTGAAGTTTTTAACAGGGCGTTCAGATCTGGTGAAATTAATAACTGGGGATGTCTAATTCTGAAATCCTGTGTGTTTGGGTTGTTATAGATACTGCAACATCTATCTATCTAGATCTATACTCTGTGTGTGACATAAAATATGGATCTCCATCCCTGACACAAAGGCCATCAAATAATGTTTAAAATAAAAAATACAGTAGGTTGAAAAGGCAGAGTATCCATCCATCCATCCATCCATCCATCCATCCATCCATCCATCCATCCATCCATCCATCATCCATCATCCATCCATCCATCCATCATCCATCCATCCATCCATCCATCCATCCATCCATCATCCATCCATCCATCCATCCATCCATCCATCCATCCATCCATCATCCATCCATCCATCCATCCATCCATCCATCATCCATCCATCCATCCATCCATCCATCCATCATCCATCCATCCATCCATCCATCCATCCATCCATCCATCCATCATCCATCCATCCATCCATCCATCCATCCATCATCCATCCATCCATCCATCCATCATCCATCCATCCATCCATCCATCCATCCATCCACCATCCATCCATCCATCCATCCATCCATCCATTCATCCCTCCATCCATCATCCATTCATCCCTCCATCCATCCATCCATCATCCATTCATCCCTCCATCATCCATCCATCATCCATCATCCATCCATCCATCCATCCATCCATCCATCCATCCATCCACCATCCATCCATCCATCATCCATTCATCCCTCCATCCATCATCCATTCATCCCTCCATCCATCATCCATTCATCCCTCCATCCATCATCCATTCATCCCTCCATCCATCCATCCATCATCCATTCATCCCTCCATCATCCATCCATCATCCATCATCCATCCATCCATCCATCCATCCATCCATCCATCCATCCACCATCCATCCATCCATCATCCATTCATCCCTCCATCCATCATCCATTCATCCCTCCATCCATCATCCATTCATCCCTCCATCCATCATCCATTCATCCCTCCATCCATCCATCCATCATCCATTCATCCCTCCATCATCCATCCATCATCCATCATCCATCCATCCATCCATCCATCCATCCATCCATCCATCCATCCACCATCCATCCATCCATCATCCATTCATCCCTCCATCATCCATCCATCATCCATCATCCATCCATCCATCCATCCATCCATCCATCCATCCATCCACCATCCATCCATCCATCATCCATTCATCCCTCCATCCATCATCCATTCATCCCTCCATCCATCATCCATTCATCCCTCCATCCATCATCCATTCATCCCTCCATCCATCCATCCATCATCCATTCATCCCTCCATCATCCATCCATCATCCATCATCCATCATCCATCCATCCATTCATCCATCCATCCATCATCCATCCATCCATCATCCATCCATCCATCCATCATCCATCATCCATCCATCCATCATCCATCCATCCATCCATCCATCCATCCATCCATCCACCATCCATCCATCCATCCATCCATCCATCCATCCATCCATCATCCATCCATCCATCCATCCATCCATCCATCCATCCATCCATCCATCCAGATCTCTCCCTTTCATTTGATCGTTCACGCTCTCCATAGTTCTCCTGTGGCGCGAGCACAGGGCGACTGTTGCGCGCCTTTAGCGAGCATGCGCGTTTCCTGTCGCTTGCGCGGTGAATCTTGCCGCCTGCGCTGTGCGGAGATGCAGAGGAAACCGTTATGTGATGGGGAAACGCAGCTCGACGCAACACCTGTATTTCCATGTGGAAAACGCTGTTTTGCTGCTGGATCCTCCTCACTCTCCATCTCTCTGTGTGTGCTGTACGTTAACACCCGCCAGCGGAAACACCCACCTACCCAACTGACAGACGGAATCTCACTATACATCAGCCATCCTCCCCTCTCTCATGACAAGGCGCGCACCTCTGGATGACCTAAAAAATAATCTTTAATATCTCTTAAACAAAAGTAGCACAAACAATATTTTTTTTCTGCATAAATCTGCACTAACGTTGCACTAACCATTCAGTCTATTTGCAGAGTTTTTTGACGTGGGTGGGGTGTCAGCTTCACGCAGCTGCGCACGAGTCCTATCATGAAAAAAGGTTCATTGTGCGACCTGAGTAACGCGCAGTAACGGGGTGTCTGCAATGGTAACTGCGTTATAGTTACAGTCAAAGTAATTAGTTAGATTACTCGTTACTAAAACAAGGTAACGGCGTTAGTAACGCCGTTACTTTCAACGCCGTTAGTCCCATCACTGATCATCTCGGCCCTCTGACTGGTTGGTGATGATCACTCAGACAGGCTCAGGAAGAAAGTGTCTGTGTGGATCCTGGTTCCTCCATGGTGGTTCCTAGGAACTCTGAGGGTGAGAAAGCAGCTTATGCAGAACTCTGCTGCTGACTTTATAACTCAGACCTGCAGACATGAGCGTATTTCCTCCATCCTGGGCTCCCTTCACTGGCTCCCTGTTTATTATACAATTCATTTTCAGTGTCTGAACAACCTTGTTCCACCATATCTATCTGAGCTGCTTCAGCCTTACTGCCTCCTCCATCACTGAGGTCTGCTGATCGGCTGCTGCTGACCGTCCTTAGAATCAGAGGGGACACAGTGTTTGCTGTAGCAGCTCCTACATGGTGGAAAGCGTTGTCCTTAAGTATTCGACAGGCCTCCTCTTTGGCTGTCCTTAAATTTCACTGAGTTGAAAGGTTCAGACTAGAGATAGTTGGACTTACCTTGACGCATCGCTCTGCCTCTGGAACCAGTCTCCTTGTGAGGGGTTGGACATTCTTCCACTCTGGAGTTGCCCGTGGTGAGAGGCGCCAAGCAGGAGTGGGCATACTTGTTGCCCCACATCTTGGGGCAACAAGTATGTGTCCTCCATCCGCACGCGTGTGGGGGTACGAGTTCTGACTGTTGTGCCAAACAGCAGTTTAGATTACCCACCCTTTTTGGAGTCTTTAGAGGGGGTACTGGAGAGTGCCCCTCCTGGGGACTCCCTTGTTCTTCTGGGGGACTTCAACACTCCCATGGGCAATGACAGTGAGACTTGGGGAGGCGTGGTTGGAAGGAATGGCCCACCTGACCTGAACTCGAGTGGTGTTTTGTTGTTAGACTTCTGTGCTTGTAATGGATTGTCCATAACGAACACCATGTTCCAGCCTAAGGGTGTCCATATGTGCTCTTGGCACCAGGACACCCTAGGCCGTAGTTCAATGGTCGACTTTGTTGTTGTTTCATCTGACCTGCGACCGCATGTCTTGGACACTCGGGTGAAGAGAGGGGCGGGGCTCTCCATCCACCACTACCTGGTGGTGAGTTGACTCCATTGGTGGGGGAGGATGCCGGTCAGACCTGGTAGGCCCAAACGTATTGTGAGGGTTTGCTGAAAACGTCTGGCAGAGTCCCCCGTGAGAAGGAGCTTTAACTCCCATCTCCGGCAGAGCTTTGAACACGTTCTGAGGGAGGTGGGGGACATTGAGTCTGAGTGGACCATGTTCCGTGCCTCTATTGTTGAGGCGGCTAGTTGGAGCTGTGGCTGCAAGGTTGTTGGTGCATGTTGTGGCAGCCACCCTCCAACACGCTGGTGGACACCAGCAGTGAGGGAAGCTGTCGAGCCTAAGAAGGAGGCCTATCAGGCTTTATTGACCTGTGGGACTCCAGAAGCAGCTGATATGTACAGGCAGTCAAAGCGGCAGGTGGCTCGGCTGGTCGCTGAGGCAAAAACTCGGGCGTGGGAATATTTCGGGAAGAGGCCATGGAGAAAGACTTACGTACGGCTTCGAAGCGATTCTGGTCCACAATCCGGCATCTCAGGAGGGGGAAGCAGTGCAGCACCAACACTATTCATAGTGGGGGTGTTGTGCTGCTGACCTCAACTCGGGACGTCGTATGTCGGTGGGCGGAGTACTTCGAAGACCTCCTTAATCCCACCATCACGTCTTCCAATGAGAAAGCAGAGCCTGGGGGCTCCGTGTCGGGTTCTCCCATCTCTGGTGTTGAGGTCACTAAGGGGGTTAAAAAGCTCCTCGATGGCATGGCCCCAGGGTTGGATGAGATTCACCCTGAATACCTTAAGGCTCTGGATGTTGTGGAGCTGTGTTGGTTAACGCGGCTCTGCAACATTGTGTGGACATCAGGGGCCTGGATTGGCAGACCGGGGATGATGGTCCCTCTCTTTAAAAAAGGGGACCGGAGGGTGTGTTCCAACTACAGAGGAATCACACTCTTAAGCCTCCCTGGTAAGTTCTATTCCGGGGTTTTGGAAAGGAGGGTCCGTCGGATAGTCGAATCTCGGATTCAGGAGGAGCAGTGTGGTTTTCGTCCTGGCCGCGGAACACTGGATCAGCTCTATACCCTCAGCATGATTCTGGAAGATGCATGGGAGTTTGCCCAACCACTCTACATGTGTTTTGTTTATCTGGAGAAGGCATCCGACCGTGTCCCTCAGGGGGGTGGGGTGCAGGGTGGGGGTGTCCTGTGGGGGGGTACTCCAGTAGTATGGAGAACCGGGCCCTTTAATAAGCGTTGTTAGGTCTCTGTACGACCAGTTTCAGAGCCTGGTCTGCATTGCCGGCAGTAAGTCAGACTTGTTTCCGGTGATGGTTGGACTCCGCTAAGGTAGCCCTTTGTCACCGATTCTGCTCATAACTTTTATGGACAGAATTTCTAGGTGCAACCAAGGTGTTGAGAGGATCTGTTTTGGTGGCCTTAGGATTGCACCTTTGTTATTTGCAGATGATGTGGTTCTGTTGGCTTCATCAGGGCGTGATCTACAGCTCTCACTGAAGCGGTTCACAGCCGAGTGTGAAGCGGCCTGGATAAGGATAAGAGCCTCTAAATAGGAGACCATAGTCTTGTGCCAGAAAAGGGTGTAGTACCAGTGGTGTAGTCTACATTATTGTAGTGGGTATACTGTGCTTAGAAATATGCACCCTAGTAAGTGCAATGTAATTAACCATTTTTTTTAAGCATATTTAACATTGCTTCATTTCTCCGTTGCTTACATTTGAATCAATGAACAACAAACTGTACTACAGTCGGCTTTGTATTGAAAAGACGTAGAATCTATAAAACAGTACAACAAAACATGCTTAAGTATCAAGTACTACATGTAAGTACAGAAGTACTTTGCAGGTTAAAACTGTCTCTATAAAATGTTCCAGACATGTTTGTTTTGAGGCTGTTTCACTTGTCTTCTTGTTTCTGTTGCAGAGCGCTGGTTTCTTAACCATGTTGTCACAAACTTCCTAGGTTCAAGAAGATTAACAGGAGGCCCATTTATACTGATCATCATGAGATGACTTATATTTGGCAACAACAGAGAAGATCGTTTATCTGTACAGATATTGTTCATTAAGCTGAACCCTCTTCCACACTCAGCTGTGCTACATGCAATGGTTTGCATGCAAGTGATCAGTGGTTTAAGGTTTTCAGGCTCCCTGCTCTATCCTTTCTTTGCCTTGCAGCTGTATTTGCTGTGATCAGTGGGAATAAAGTAGTTTTATCTGTTTTTAAGTGGGAAAATCCACCTTAAAACTTCATCAGTGCAGTCAGTTCTTTCAGATTACCATCCTGCCTTGCAGTATTATTTCTGTCAGAGCCGCTCAGACCCCCCATACCGGCGGTGCGCTGACAGTAGGAATCCCATTCAACAGCAGCCTCTGGCCCACACACATGAAATTCACACTGGTAGCTCAGTACATACGTGTAAACATGTAGAAATTGTTACATCTGCTACAACTGTATATTTCTGTAAAAAAGCAGGGGATGCAATTTTTGGCAAGGACCTGCTGTTAAGGTAATCAAGATTTACATCTTACATCCGACCTAAATGTTTACATTTAGGTCGGATGGCACAATTCTTTGGTTAAAAACAAGGGGGATGCATTTTGTGGCAGGTCCTTGCCAAAAATTGCGTCCCTTGTTATCTCAGAGGAGTTAACACTTGTATTCCTGTACATCCATCAGTAGTTAAAGGACAAGAATCAGCAGATGCTAATTCTGCCTGTAAAACAATGACAGCGCAATTGTAGCTGTATGAACTGAAGTCCCATTTGGAGCTTTTAAACAGGCTTTTGAAAATGTTTGATAATTTGCTGCTGTAATATTATATTTTATTTTAGAATAAAAACCTAGCAAATGTGCCTAATCAAAAAAAACAAAAACAGAAATACAATACAAGCCATATCACACTGGTCTGTGAACGCTGTGCTGGGTAGATGCGCATTTGATTTTACCCTTAAGAGAAAGCTTTGTAATTTTAAAACTCACGTCGGCTACCACGGTGTATTGTTGTGTGTAAATAACAAGAGAATTAATCTTTGGAATTAATGTTATTTTAAAAAATCGGTATTTTTGTAGATGAATCTGCCAAATAACCACATTTATTTTCCACGAGAGGTATATTTAAACGTTTTTATATTAGTAATATAAGAACCCAAGCTCCATTGGTCGTATTTGAATCAGTTTTCCTTGTCGATATGCAGTTGAACAGAGCGATGCGCGCTCCCGCGACTGGGGATGTATATCTCAGCAGGCATGCATTTTTGGGCATAGCACCTGTTGCCTCCTCACGGTTCGCTGCGGCGGCTGGAAGCGGTTTTCATCAACGTAATCCAAACTGCAGGCACCAGGATAATAAAAGAAAACACGCTTTGTCGGCAGGTTTCAGCATTTTCAGTCAATTTAGGCGTTAATAAACTGTTCCAGAGGAGTGATCATAGTGCTGTGTCATCTGCGATGTGTTTGTCTTCCTGCCAGCTCCCAGATCAGCGTCTCTGATTGGTTGACGCGCCGCGTCGAGCAGCAAAAGTTCAATTTTTCCATCTCGAGCAGCAGAGCGTTTGCGCGCGCGCTTCAGATGCTCAAAAGAGCTGCGGGACCTTTTGATGCGTCTTGACGCGCGTCAACCATTGACTTTGCATGTAAACTTGCTGCTCCTGCTGCGCCTGCTGCGTTGGGCACTTTTAAGTGGTTATACGGAAATTCACAAGCTTTTCTAGTGGGTATACAGCGTAGATCGATAGGCGGATTGGTGCGGCGTCTGCTGTGAAGCGGGCGCTGTACCAGTCTGTTGTGGTAAAGAGAGAGCTGAGCCAAAAAGCAAAGCTCTGGATTTACCGGTCGATCTACGTTCCTACCCTGATCTATGGTCATGAACTCCGGGTCATGACTGAAAGAACAAGATCCCACATCCAAGCGGCCGAAATGAGTTCTCCGTAGTGCTTCTGGGCTCTCCCTCAGAGATAGGGGGAGGAGCTCAGTCATCTGGGGAGGACTCAGAGTAGAGCCGCTGCTCCTCCACATGGAGAGGAGCCAGTTGAGGTGGCTCAGGCATCTGGTTAGGATGCCTCCTGGACGTCTTCCTGGTGAGGTGTTCCAGGCACGTCCCACCTGGAGGAGACCCAGGGGGAGACCCAGGACACGCTGGAGAGACTATGTTTCTCTGCTGGCCTGGGAGAACCTTGGGATTCCCCCGGAGGAGCTGGACCAAGCGGCTGGAGAGAGGGACGTCTGGGCCTCCCTACTGAAGCTGCTATCCCCGCGACCCGACCCCGGATAAGAGGAAGAAGATGGACGGACGGACGGATGGACGGTCTGTCTGTCTTAGAAGTAATTATGGATGATCAAAAGAAGCAGTTTGTATGTTAAACGGCCGCCATAAGCCTGCGAGCCTGCGCTCAGGGCAGCGAATAAAGATATTACAAATGAATCCTCTCTACGCATTTGCAGATCTCACGCGGCAGAAGTGTAGCAAAAATCCTGTGTGTAAAGAGAGCCAACCACTTGACTTGTAACCAATGATTGGTCTGTATTTTTGGTTGTTGAAGCAAAACTACATCAGACTTAAGTGATGTGTCTGTGTTTACAGACTGATCTACACATTTGCAAATATTTTACACATTGGCAGATACTCTTAAAGACCAACAAACCAATAATCCAAGCCGTGGTCAGAAGACGGGTCCAAGGTCGGCAACAGGTAGAATCCAGAGAGACAGAACAGGCAAAACAGAGCAGAGCAGGGCGGCCAAAACTCAGAAGTCCGGGGGCAGAAACAGGTCAGTATCACATAGAACAAACACATACAGAGAAACGCTACAACTAGACTCGCTGGAAGCTTGAATAATCTGGCACCATGGGCTGGGAACAGATGCATAAATAGGAGAAGAAACAGGTGGATCTGATAAGAGATAATTAGGCCGGGGAGGAGCAAAGCAGATAAGAGGAGAAAGAGTAAAACCCAGCCTACGGTCATGACAGAACCCCCCCCCCCCCCCCCCCCTCAAGGGCAGATACCAGACGCCCCACCGGGCTGATCAGGGTGAGCTCTATGGAAGGCCCTAATTAGGTCTTTATCCAGAATAACCCAGACAGGGACCCAGGACCTCTCTTCTGGTCCATAACCTTCCCAGTCCACCAAGTACTGGATTCCCCTGCCCCTTTTCCTAGACCTCAGAAGGTGGTTGACTGCGGAGGGGGTCTGGAGGGCACAAACCTAGATGAGACCACAGGTTTGACCCGGGACACATGAAAGGTAGGGTGTACTCCAAGTGAGCGAGGGAGCTGGAGGCGGACTGCCACCAGGTTCTCCAGCTTAGAAATGGAAAAAGGGCTGATAAAGCGAGGGGCCAGCTTTCTGCTATCCACCTTTAGGGGCAGATCCTTGGTGGAGAGCCAAACCTTCTGGCCCACCTGGTAAGTGGGACCTGGAACCCTCCGACGGTTGGCGGCTTTAATTTGACCAACCAAGGATCTTGCAATGGCCTTCCTGGCTCTTCTCCAGGCCCGCTGGCACCTGAGAGCAGACAGGCGGGCAGAAGGAACCTTACTGTCCCCCTCCAGCACCACTGGACAGGTGGAGGAGAGTTAATAGCATGCTCCACCCAGGAGAGTTGACTGGCCCACTTTGTGGGATCAGCCTCACAGAGGATACGAATTTTTGTCTCAATGACCTGGTTGGCCCTCTCTGTCTGTCCATCAGTTTGGGGGTGAAAGCCTGAAGACAAACTAACAGAGATCCCTAACAAGGAGCAGAACTCCCTCCAGAATTGAGAGACAAACTGGGGGACACCTGTCAGAGACAATGCCAGTGGGTAGGCCATGGAGACGAAAAACTTCTCGGATGAGGACCTCCCCCACCTCCCTGGCAGAGGGGAGTTTGGGCAGCGGAACCAAGGGGAACATCTTGGAGAACCAGTCAATAATAGTGAGGATGACAGTGTTACCATCAGAACTAGGTAACCCAGTGATGAAGTCCATGGCAATACGAGACCACGGCCGAGACGGGATGGGCAGAGGTCGGAGAAAACCAGATGGATGTTTTAGACTGGTTGCAAATGGGGGAGGCTGCCACAAACTCCCGCACATCTGGAGACAGAGAAGGCCACCAAAACTGAGACCGAACAAAGCTGATGGTTTTGGAAACACCAGGATGACAGAAAAACCGAGAACCATGGCAGAAATCCAACAATTTCTTTCTAAGACCATCAGGAACAAATAAACGACCACTGGGGCAACTGCTAGGAGAAGGTTGGTTAATGAGAGCTTGCCTGACCTCCTTCTCAATGTCAGCCTATGGTGCCAAGATCATGACAGTGTTCATGGGCAACAGCCCAGGATCCAAACCTTTGCATAGCAGCAATAGCCATGAGATGAAACGATACATCAGCACATTGAAGGCCCCAGCATTTATTGTTTTATTAGGGAAGATTTAAATTCAGGCATCTTTCCAGAGTTATTGTCCCTCCTATATCTTCATTGTTCTGTTTGTTCTCCCTCCATCTTTGGAGCACAAAGGTCAGATGTTCACTGCAGTTCAGGTGGAATAAAGTGTGGCATCCTGTAAAGAACAGAGATTGTTGCAGCTTTTCTTCCCTTCTGTCCAGCAGTAATGGTCTGAAGGTGGAAACAGCATCAACATCCCAGAGATGGACATAAAGGGCCTCCAGCAGCAGCAGCAGTGATCCATGCTGCCATCCTGCTCTAATCACACACTTTCTGATGCTGATAAACAAGATGATGACAATTAAAAGACCTCCCCTCATTTCTGACTCTAATGCTTGAAGGAAATATTCAAACAGAACAAATATTATTTGGCCTTTTAGGAAAGATACTTAGAATAGAGACTTTGAAGGGAAGTTTGATTATTTGATCATTTCTAAGTGAAATTCTTCTAAATTACTGCAGCAGAACAATCTGTCCATCTTCTTATCTTCTAATGCAACAAGGAAGAAACATCATCAACCAGATCATCAATATGTGGGAGAAGAAACCAGATTTCTGCTCTGCTCTGCGTTTTTCTCTGATTCTGAGGTGTTTCTCTAACGGCGACATTTCTGACTAAATATTCTACAGAAACACCCCCCCTCCTTTCTCCCCCTCAGGGTTTCTAGCTGGAATAAGTCCAAGAAGCTGTCTGTAGTCAGACGTCACAGATTTCTATAGAAAATACATAAAAGCTTCAGAGGAACAGGTTAATAACAGCAGGAGGATAAATCAGTTGTTTCCAGAGAAACGGTCTCCTCAGAGGTGGAGCTTTCCCTCCACAGCATGAAGGTCCTTTGAAGGCTAAACACCTGATTGTAGATAAAACACTCCGTTCACATTAACAGTGACAGATGAAGGCTTTAACTCAGGCTCTCTGTCTGGACCAGGGGTCTCCAGCTCCAGTCCTTCAGAGCTGCTGTCCTGCAGCTTTTAGATGCTTCAGCTTCTGAGACACAAACAGTTTCAACGTTTAGCTTCAGCTCCTGATAAAACAGAGACGGTTTCTTCCCTCAGACTGTCTCTCTGATCAAAACTAACCTACGGGGCAGTCTGGGAAATGAAGTCCTGACTTTACCAGTAAAATACCCAAACTATATTTTCACTGCACTGCCAGAATAACTAGATCCAGTCCCACGTACACAGTGGATCATCTCGGCCCTCTGACTGGTTGGTGATGATCACTCAGACAGGCTCAGGAAGAAAGTGTCTCTGTGGATCCTGGTTCCTCCATGGTGGTTCCTAGGAACTCTGAGGGTGAGAAAGCAGCTTATGCAGAACTCTGCTGCTGACTTTATAACTCAGACCTGCAGACATGAGCGTATTTCCTCCATCCTGGGCTCCCTTCACTGGCTCCCTGTTTATTATACAATTCATTTTCAGTGTCTGAACAACCTTGTTCCACCATATCTATCTGAGCTGCTTCAGCCTTCCTGCCTCCTCCATCACTGAGGTCTGCTGATCGGCTGCTGCTGACCGTCCTTAGAATCAGAGGGGACACAGTGTTTGCTGTAGCAGCTCCTACATGGTGGAAAGCGTTGTCCTTAAGTATTCGACAGGCCTCCTCTTTGGCTGTCCTTAAATTTCACTGAGTTGAAAGGTTCAGACTAGAGATAGTTGGACTTACCTCGACGCATCGCTCTGCCTCTGGAACCAGTCTCCTTGTGAGGCGTTGGACATTCTTCCACTCTGGAGTTGCCCGTGGTGAGAGGCGCCAAGCAGGAGTGGGCATACTTGTTGCCCC
Source organism: Cyprinodon diabolis (assembly GCA_030533445.1). Taxonomy (NCBI): domain Eukaryota; kingdom Metazoa; phylum Chordata; class Actinopteri; order Cyprinodontiformes; family Cyprinodontidae; genus Cyprinodon; species Cyprinodon diabolis. Next base: position 49,466,645 of record CM060073.1, on the reverse strand, counting down.
ACATCTTGGGGCAACAAGTATGTGTCCTCCATCCGCACGCGTGTGGGGGTACGAGTTCTGACTGTTGAGCCAAACAGCAGTTTAGATTACCCACCCTTTTTGGAGTCTTTAGAGGGGGTACTGGAGAGTGCCCCTCCTGGGGACTCCCTTGTTCTTCTGGGGGACTTCAACACTCCCATGGGCAATGACAGTGAGACTTGGGGAGGCGTGGTTGGAAGGAATGGCCCACCTGACCTGAACTCGAGTGGTGTTTTGTTGTTGGACTTCTGTGCTTGTAATGGATTGTCCATAACGAACACCATGTTCCAGCCTAAGGGTGTCCATATGTGCTCTTGGCACCAGGACACCCTAGGCCGTAGTTCAATGGTCGACTTTGTTGTTTCATCTGACCTGCGACCGCATGTCTTGGACACTCGGGTGAAGAGAGGGGCGGGGCTCTCCATCCACCACTACCTGGTGGTGAGTTGGCTCCATTGGTGGGGGAGGATGCCGGTCAGACCTGGTAGGCCGAAACGTATTGTGAGGGTTTGCTGAAAACGTCTGGCAGAGTCCCCCGTGAGAAGGAGCTTTAACTCCCATCTCCGGCAGAGCTTTGAACACGTTCTGAGGGAGGTGGGGGACATTGAGTCTGAGTGGACCATGTTCCGTGCCTCTATTGTTGAGGCGGCTAGTCGAAGCTGTGGCTGCAAGGTTGTCGGTGCATGTCGCAGAGGCAACCCTGGAACACGCTGGTGGACACCAGCAGTGAGGGAAGCTGTCGAGCCTAAGAAGGAGTCCTATCGGGCTTTATTGACCTGTGGGACTCCAGAAGCAGCTGATATGTACCGGCAGTCAAAGCGGCAGGTGGCTCAACTGGTCGCTGAGGCAAAAATTTGGGCGTGGGAATATTTCGGGAAGAGGCCATGGAGAAAGACTTTCGTACGGCTTCGATGCGATTCTGGTCCACAGTCCGGCGTCTCAGGAGAGGGAAGCAGTGCAGCACCAACACTATTCATAGTGGGGGTGTTGTGCTGCTGACCTCAACTCGGGACATCGTATGTCGGTGGGCGGAGTACTTCGAAGACCTCCTTAATCCCACCATCACGTCTTCCAATGAGAAAGCAGAGCCTGGGGGCTCCGTGTCGGGTTCTCCCATCTCTGGTGTTGAGGTCATTGAGGTGGTTAAAAAGCTCCTTGTTGGCAAAGTTTTGTTATTTATTCATTATTAAGTGAAATTCTTCTAAATTACTACAGCAGAACAATCTGTCCATCTTCCTATTGTCTCATGCAATAAGTAAGAAACATCATCAACCAGATCATCAATATGTGGGAGAAGAAACCAGATTTTTGCTCTGCTCTGTGTTTTCCTCTGATTCTGAGGTGTGGTTCTCTAACGGCGACATTTCTGATTGACTATTCAGTCGCCCCCCCCCCCCCCCCCCCCATTAATGGAAAAGCAGTCAGAGTCAAAACTAATTACAGACATTTTGGTTAAACAGTAACATGTTATGAAGAAACCTGGAGAAAGAATCTGGTTTGTTATGGGAAGAAGCAATGTCTGCTCTACAAACACCATCACACAGGAGATCTGTGTGGCCTTGCAGGTGAAACAGGCTGAGTTAAAACCTTTATAGTGAATAAATAGGATAAATTAACATATGAAATAAGAAAAACAAATTTTTCCAATCACAGCTTGTGAATAAGTTAAAAAATAAACAGGCTGCACAGTAGTTGCCATTAGTTATTGTCATGGAACGGGGACAGATGGACCCAGTATTCAAGGAGAGACAGTCAGTAGGCAAGTTCAAATCGTTTATTAAATGAACAAGACTAAAAGCGGAGCTGCTAGGATCTGTGACTCTCGGATGCTGCAGGAAGGGGGCGGGGCACTCTGTTGTGGGAGAAAGACAGGTGAGTGACCATGATCATCTGACAGAAGATTATTATCTGAGTTGGTCACTTACCTGCTTTAACTGTCCAGTACAAGAGTGTCCCCGGTGCTGCAGTCCCAGAGGTCTTGCAGGAAGCCGATCATGGTCAGGGATCCAGAACAGGCAGGATCTAGGCCTCCAGGCCTTGCAGAGCTCCCAGGCAGGTTCAGAGTCCAGCAGAATCCGAAGCGTGACCAGGCGGTCACGCACAGGAGCAGACAGGATCAGGTGCAGACGGGGAGGCTCAGTGGAAGAGGCTAGCCGAGACAGGACGTGGAACCAGAACTGAATGCAGGACCTTTAAACTGGTCTCCAGCTTGGAGCCAGGCTTACTTGGATAAAAGCTGAACCTCCCTGGGTACAGAGCCAAAAAGCCAGAGGGCTCAGCAGGGGAGGAACATTGGACGAGCAGGAGACGAGACAGACACAAAAACCTCCTTCCACGGGCCACCAGGATCCAGGACAAGAACCAGCAGAACAGACAGGCTAATGGAAAAGCAAATAATGATCTGGCCCCGAATGCTCAGGCTGAACTGAATATTAACCAAAAGAAACAGGTGAGAGGAATAAATGATAATTGCAGCAGGGAGGGAAAACGACAGGTGAAAGAAATAACCAATTAAGGGAGAGCAAACAGGCCAGATCATGACAGTTATGGCACATTGAGAGGGAAGAATATTGCTCATGAGTGACAAAAGGTAATAGTTTGAATAAGATGTCCAAGGAGGGGGGGCGTTCCCTTGTCCCTCTTCCTATCACCTCCTTCTTCCCCCCAGTGAGGAGTTGTACATCTTGATGGCTTGAGGAACAAAGGAGTTCAGCAGTCTGTTGGTCCTGCGTTTGGGGAGCAGCAATCTCCCACTGATCAGGCTCCTCTGACTGGCAGAGGGTGGCTGGCATTGTTCATGATGTCCAGCAGTTTCTTAAGAATCAATGTAAAGGTCTGTGTCCTCTTCACTGCCCAGAACAGCATCAACCACCTTGTCGGTCTTGTTTCTGGGAGTTTTGTCTGTGGGGTGAACCAGTTTTTTTCTCAGGGTGTTGCCGGGTTTAAAGTGCACAGGGATCCGGTGCTGGTTGAAAGAGACTCCTGGAACATCTGGGCTACGATGTTCCTTCTTCTGTTTTCCTCCCTCTCAGCAGGCCTCTTGTTATGGTTTCTTAGAAAACCCATCTGGGATATCCACAGTTCTTTAGGGATGTCCTAATGTCTTCCTGTTCTCTCATCCTCCCTCTATTGGTGGAGGGAAAGGTTTCTGTTTGTGTCTGGAGGGTTCTGATAAAACCTAGTTTGTGTTCCAGTTGGTGGTGTGAGTCAAAACAGAAGTACTGGTCGGTGTGTGTGGGTTTCCTGTAGACTTCCATGTTGAGTTGTCTGTCTTCCATGATGGGAACCGGCAGTCTAGGCAGGTGTTCTTATGCAGTGACTATTGTAGGAGTGTTTGGGCGTTTGGTGTAACCCCCGGTTCACACCGACTCCGGTCTTACCGTTGCGGTGCGGTGGGTGCGGCGCCGCAGTGATTCCAAGTCATTAAAAAGACGTAAACCTCTCTCACCGGCTGCTGAGCTGTCTGGCTGCGGTTACCGAGACACTCCGGCGCTGCAGAAAATTCCGCAAGAAAGCTATCCTTGCGGCGGGCCGGAGCCCTCCGCAACAAGCTCTCGCAAATATCCTTATTTGGGCCGTGTTATCGCGTGAAGTTACGTGAACTCAAGTGAACTTCTGTTAAATCTCCGGACCTGTTGCCGGAGCCGCAGAGCCGCACCGCACCGTAGTCAAAAGGGCGGTGTGAGAGGGGGTGTGCGGGAGTTGCGGTCTCCGTCGGCTCGGTAACCGCACCGGAGCCAGTGTGAGCAAGGGGTAACAACGCTTCCTGGGTCTCAGTCACTGCTCTGCAGACATTGAACTCCTGACTGTGAGATGCCGACCCTTTTACCTGCCACGTGAATTCACCAGCGTCACCATTGTTGCTCTTTACATCCCACCCAGCGCCAACCCAAAGAAAACCCTCAGTGTTCTCTACCATAACATCACAGACATGCAAGCCACACAGCCGGAAGGTGTTTTTATTGTTGCTGGCGACTTCAACCAGGCCAACATGAAGACCGTGCTTCCAAACTTTTACCAACACGTGGACTTTGCTACAAGAGGGGAGAACACGCTGGACTTTGTTTACACCAACATAAAGAAGGCATACAGAGCACCCCCCCGCCCCCACCTGGGCTCCTCAGACCATCTCTCTGTCATGCTAATTCCTGCATACCAGCCCCGGCTCATCAGAGAAAAACCTGCAGTGAAGAAGGTGCTGGAATGGACTGAGGGAGCGATGTCTGCACTGCAGGACTGTTTTCAGTGCACTGAATGGAGCATCTTCAAGGAGGCTGCAACTGACAACCAGCGCACCAACGTGGAGGAGTACGCTGCAGCGGTGTCCGACTACATCAGTTGGTGCATGGATAACGAGACGGCAACAAAAACAATAATCACTCAGGCAAATATATCTGTCTATAATCCAGATGATTATAGACAAACTCTTGGTGTTGAATTGGAGCTATAGAAATAAACCGTATAGAATTGTTAAATGACAATTTAGCTGTTTTTTATCTGGGGAAAATAGAGGTTAGCAAATAGTTAAGGTCAAACTGTAAAATAAGGACAGTTTCTGTGGCTCATTCTTTCCACTGACCTGTTTTCAAAACAAAGCAGGAGTTAAATGTGTTAAAGGTTCATGAACAGCAGTTTAATTTAGTAATAAGGGGATTGATATGAGGTTCTGATATCACAACAAATAAAGGTTAATGAAACAGTTTAAAAGAATTAGCAGATTGTGTTTGTTTGGCAATAAATGGGCATTTCTTAATATGAGCAGCGAACTATGTCATTATTTAATGCTAAAGTAACATTTTTTATCTTGATTATTAAGGTTTAGATGTAACTTTTGTAAGGGAAATAAATCTATATATGTGTAAAGCAAAATAACTTCATTGAAATTTTATTAGGCTGACACTGCCATTGAATTTGCTTTGAAATTACTGACAATTCATTGAGAAGTAAATGTATCTTAAGCTGATCTGGAATAAATATAATTAACATAATTATACGGTGTTCCAGTGACTCAATTGGAAATAATATTATTTTACAACAATGTTAATGATTAAAGGGACAGAGGATATAGATTACAGGATTGAATTCCTACGTTAAGCTGAATTGTGGAGGTTTTAAAATAAAAAAATTCTTAATGAATAGACAGCTGCTGGGGATTCCCAGTGACAGCGCAGCGCCGGTATGTGGGGGTCTGAGCGGCTCCCACAGAGAAATAATCTTTGAAGGCAGGATGGTAATCTGGATGAACTGACTGCACAGACCATGTTTTCAGGAGGACTTTCTCACTTCAACATAGATTCTAACTACTTTCTACCCGCTGATCACAGCTAATATAGCTGCCATTGTTCCAGGCAGAGAAAGGATAGAGTAGCTCCGCCCACCGAGCATCAGACCCACTTAACCACCGCGCAGCAAAGATGCTGCAGCCGTGCATCAGAACTAAACTTGAACGAGCATCAGAAACGAGGCAGCAGACGCGTTTTTGCCGCTCCTGCTGCTGCTTTAGGTGTGAATAGGGCGGCTAGCAGGCGGGGAGAAGCAAGGGGCCTCCAGGGTCCAGGCTACAGTCACCAGGGCGGGTTGGTCGCTCCGTCCCAGTCCAGTCCAGTCAGCGGCCCCAGCAGCCCCCCCCCCCAAAAGAATAAGTGTCCTCCTTTTCAGAAACCCAAGTCAGGTGAACGTAGCATGACAGTGGCTAGCTTCCAGCCATGGCGTCCTGCACGAACATTGGGGGGTGGACTCGTTCAGGTGTGCACAGGGTGGAGGGACAAGCAGCCTACCATGATTGACGTGTCAGGAGCCAATCATGTACAACATCCCGTCTTTTGTGATTGGTTGAGCTTATTCATTGATTTCTCCCCATTTATTTTAGTTTCACTTCCAGACCTTCTATTTCACTGCTTGCTAAGCAGCTGAGGGCAGAACTTTAAGCCACGTGGTAAAAAAATACGTCAGAAAAGATCTACTGCACCTTTAATGTTGAATGATTCCATGTTTATGTGATGTTCATTTATTATGAGTTATCCAGCCATGCAGTCAATGTGCTGTGACAATGTCTCTTTTATGGAAGAACCCTGGTCAGTAAGCAAGTTACAGTTATTATCATTCAAATATTGTTTATTGTTTATTTATTTGGATCCCCATCAGCTGTCAGTAATTTGACAGCTACTCTTCCTGGGGTCCTTTTAAAATTATACAGATACACAAAACATATCAAATGATGGCATCATAAAGCAACTATACATTTCCAATTATATCACATTACAGTCCATTATGTTACACAAATATTCATATATTAAGGCTTTCAACAAAGTGTTTTTTTTTAAAGTGTTTTAAATGCACCTTTCGTAGTAGCAGTCGACATGTTATGAGGCAGTTTGTTCCACAGAGTCACCGCTCTGAACAACACAGACCTGCACACTGCTTCTGTTCTCGGAATGGGTCGAGTCAAATGACCAGAAGCTGCCTGCCTGGTTGAATAATTGTGCTCATTTCTCACATAATGTAACAAACTGAACAAAAGAGGTTTTCCACAAACAATAATATTCCTCAGAAAACACAAAACATTACATATTAGTCTCTCCTCTACTCTGAGCCACGACAGACGCACATGCAGCTCAGCAGAGCTCTGAGTCCTCACCAGTGCCAGCCTGGCCGCTCTGTTCTGTGCCGTTTGTAGTTTAGCCAGATGTTTCTGAGCTGCACCTGACCACACCACAGAGCAGTAGTCCAGGTGAGACAGCACTAACCATTTAACCACCAACATTCTAGAGGCTGAGGTCATGAAAGATCTAATTCTTTTAATACAAGTACAATATTTTTGACCACCATATCTACATGTTTTTCCCAGGATAGCTGCTCATCAAATGTTACTCCAAGTAGTTTCACCTCTTGAACCTGTTCTATGTCCATATCCTTAGCACAATATCAAGTTTATCATCACATTTTTTATGCCTAGCTTTAAATAACATACACTTTGTCTTTGAAACATTCAAGGTTAGTCTGTTCTCATTAATCCAGGCAAGAAGCACCTGCAGAATCATCTGCATAAAGAGTTATGTTGCACCTTTTTAGGACAAATGGCATGTCATTAATAAAAATTGAGGAAAGCAATGGTCCTAGGCAACTGCCTTGTGGTACACCACACTGCATTTGTTGAGGTGATGAGAAGCTTCCATTAAAAAACACACATTGTGATCTAGATGTTAAATAGTTTTGTATCCATTTCAGAGGAGTGGCACCAAATCTGTATGCCGATAACTTTTCAGGTAACATTTGATGATGCACTAAATCAAATGCAGCACTAAAATCCAGAAACACTGCACCAACTATCAGTTTTTTGTCTATGCTAGACAACCAATTCTCCGTCATTTCTGTAAGGGCTGCACATGTCGAGTGATTTTCCCTATATGCAGAGATGGCAAAAGTACTCACTTTCCGTACTTGAGTAAAAGTACAGATACTTGTGTTAAAAAATCCTCTGGTAAAAGTGGAAGTACTGATTAAACTTCTTTACTCAAGTAAAAGTAACAAAGTACAGGCTTGTAAATTTACTTAAAGTATAAAAGTAAAAGTAGAAACCACTTTTTTCATGCCGTCGCCTACATTTTAAATGGATGTCTGCCAATAGGACTAGATCTCCGTTGTGTTCATTTTCAATCATCTCGTCGTCCATGCTACTATGCTAACGCCACTGCCACCAAGCTGCAATGATTTGCCGCGAATGAATACCGCCAAATCTGTCGATTCATCTTTGTGAGATAACGGCTCGCCAGCTCCCGTCTCACGTTAGAGGAGGTGTAAGCAGATGACTTGCAAAAAGGTGGTAAGAACCAGCGGACGACAAAATTCCAGTTCAAAAGCGTGTAGCAGTTTATTTACTGGTGTGATGGTGAAGACAAAAAAACCCCAAAACAAACAAAATACTTTCAAATAAAGAAAACAAAACTGGCCATTGCAGGCAATACAAAACACTGACAGCCTCACAGCAAGCTGACTTTAAATATAGTCTCTCTAAGCAGACCTTCAAAAGCAGTTTCTCCAACCAGTCTCTCCAAGCAGCCCCCCTTAAATAAACCCACCAATAACCAGCCAATTGGGACAGCCCGACTAAACAGGAAGGCAAATCCCCAATAAAGCACAGTTAACATTGTAGAAAACAAAATACAGACAATAGCATCATTCATACAAAAAACATACATAATTATGAAATAGTTTAACCATGCTAACAGTCCCAATTCACCTACTAATTACCATGCTAACAATTATTACATACATTGAAATCCCACTTAACACCCCTGTCCCCACAAAGTATTTTCCAATGCCCTGGGAAAATGGATAAGAGACTGGCTCCGATGCGGTACGTGTTTCCACACGGACCAGTATGCTGACGGACTAAGGGAAGAGAATGTGTAATTTGACTGGGAAGTATATTGTATATTGTATATTGAAGCTGTCGCAGTGGGTACCTTCAGAGTTTGCTACGCTGGTGAGTAAGTGAAGTGTTGAATGAAAGGTGACGTTGTAATTTCGGAACTAGTGTAAATTACCGGGTGAATTGTTTGGAACTGCCGCCGCCATGACGGCCGGTCTGTGGTGCATGCTGGGAAATGTAGTAAAGGACGCGACGCTGTGTGTGATAGATGGCGGCTACACTTCATGAACATAGGGGGAAAACGGCTCCGTTTTCACAATCTTGTTCCATTGAAATGATTCAAAACTAAAGTAACGATACAATTTTTTAAAATGTAAGGAGTAGAAAGTACAGATATTTGTGTAAAAATGTAAGGAGTAGAAGTAAAAAGTCGCCATAAAAATAAGTAGTAAAGTAAAGTAAAAATATCAGAAAAATCTACTTGAGTACAGTAACGAAGTATTTGTACTTCGTTACTTCCCATCTCTGCCTATATGCATGCTGTGATTCAAAAATCAATTTGTTACAGTTTAAATACGTTGAAATCTGTCCAAAAACAACCTTTTCCAGCAATTTACTAAGTATAGGCAGAATACTAATGGGCCTACTATTGACTGCAGAGAGGCTAACATTGGTAGTTTTTGAAAGAGGAAGTATTTTAGCAGATTTCCACATTTGAGGGAAGACCCCTTCTGTCAAGCTTAGATTAAACAAATGGCAGATGGTGAAGCTATCACACTTGCAGCCATTTTCAGTAATCTGCCATCAATCTCATCCATTCCTGATGGTTTGTTTTCATGCAAACTTTTAACTTTCTCTGTGCTCAACAATTGAAATGTGAAATGACAGTTTTTATTCTTAACAATCAAATCATTGATTATTTGAGATGAAGTGCCCAGATTGCTATAAAACTTTGTGTCATTCATTAACTTATATATTTTATCATAATAATATTTACCAAAATGGTCTGCGATATCTTTACCTTTTGTTAAAAAAGTCCATTCACTTCTAAAAATGCCGGTGTCTTAATTTTGCTTCTGCCCATTAACTCATTCCAGGTATTCCACAGTTGTTTACCATCATTTTTCCTTTGGTCTATCGACTTTCTATAATAATCCTTTTTTTTCTTTCTATTGAGCGTAGTCACTTTATTTCTCTCTTTACAATAAGCTTTCCATTTCACAGGAAATGCCACTTAGCCTAAAACACAGGCTTCTTTTTTCAGGGAGTCTCTATGTGCCCTGCTCTGTCTGAGCTCATCTTCAATCCATGGGGCTTTGTTTGCTCTTACTGTGAACTTTTTAAGTGGTGCATGCTTATTTACTACTGAGAGAAACAAATCACTGAATAATTTAACGGCCATATCCACATATTTTGTACATAGTGTTGGGATCTGGAGATCTGCCACCTTTCTCCAGCAGAGGGCGTCCCGGGGTCTCCTGGGCTGAAGCCTCCAGCACACCTGCGGCTGATCATCTCATCAGGAGACCAGCTTTATAAGCAGCGGCTGAACTTCCCTTCAGTGCCAGAGTGTTAAACAGTTATGGTTAGCAAGCATGAGCCAAACCTGTTGCCTGAATCTCTGACTACTCTGAAAGCCAACCTGATTCTAACTTGCCTTTGTCCTCTTACCTTCCTAGGAAGACCTTATTCACTCAAGAGCTCTTAGAGAAGCTCACATTCCAAGACCCGCCTGCCTGCTCTGTGAAGCCAAACCTGAAGATCAAAAGCCTTAACCTGCAAGCTAGTTCTCAGGAGAGAACTAGGGAAACAACTCAAGGTCTGAACCTCTCAAGTCTGAAGTCAAGTCCTGCCGCTGCTAAATTCTCTGCTGAACCCTCAGTCTCCGGACCCTTCTGGTTCCCTCTCTGCAGAGAGCCCTGTTTCCGGTCCCGGACCCGTTCCAGTATCAGTGCAAATAACTTTATTGTGTGAATCTCTCAATAAACAGTTGTTTACTTTTACTCTGTCTCCGTGGTGTTCTGCGTTTGGGTTGAGCTCCTTAGACCCAACATGACAGAACACTCTGGCCACAAACAAAACCCAGCAGATCACCTCCGGAGGATGATTGAGGAACAAGCAACTCAGATCCGCAGACACGAACTAACCCTCCGTGAGTTAAACACACGTTTTGAACATCACAATCGAGCTTTTCAGGAATTTGCAGGCTATGTGAGAAATGCTAACGTTGCGCCTGCTCAACTTCCGGTTCCGGAGCCAAGTCCGTCTCAAAGGTCAGAGCCCGTCTCGTCACTTCCGGAATTCCGTCCGTCACTCTCCGGAGAAATTCTCAGGTATTCCAAACAAATGTAAAGGATTTTTGTTCCAGTGCAGATTAATTTTTGAACCCTCACCTTCCAGTTTTTCAAATGATAGGAGAAAGATTGCCTTTATTCTTTCTCAACTTACCGGAAGAGCTCTTGAATGGGCAGAGGCTAGGTTTGCCTCAGAATCCAGTTTTCGGTGCACGTTTGTGCAATTTTTAAATGAGTTTTCACAAGTCTTTAAACAAGATTCGGATCAATCCATTGACTCTCGAGCTCTACTCAGTCTAAGACAAGGAAATCAGACCGTGGCAGATTTTTCTATTAACTTCCGGGTCAAAGCCGCAGCTTCTGGATGGAATGAATGTGCTCTTAAGAGCGCCTTTTTCATGGCTTTAAATGAGGATATCAAGGACGAACTTGCCACACTCGATGAACCAACTAGTCTGGAAGATTTAATCAGGCTAACTATTCGTCTGGACAATAGACTTAATAGCCAGAACCAGGTCAAGGCAAAGAAGCCACATTTTTTCTGTAGCTGCTTCAGCAACTAACAGCTCTTCTTTTTCTTCTGAATCCCCAGACTCCAGCTCCAGACCAAGAAATAATAATCAACCTGCATCTGTTCCTGTTCACGTTGCTCACTTTGTCTCCCCGTCCACAGAGAGGTCTGAGGTCGAACCGATGCAGATTGGTCATACAAGACTCTCTAACAAGGAGAGACAACGAAGATTCAAGGGTAATCTTTATTTGTACTGTGGTGAGCCCGGCCATTTTATTTCTTCCTGCCCGGCTAAATCAAAAGCTGGGGTCCGTCAGAGGATGTGAGGAGTCTGACGGACGATCTACAATCTGAGAAATCTCCTCACCTTTTGCTTCCAGCTACCCTGTTCTTTTCTAACCAGACTCTCACTCTATCCGCCTTCATTGATTCTGGTTGTGAGAGAAACCTAATCGACTCTAATCTGGTTCAACAGCTGAAAATAGAGACTACCCCTCTGAAGAAACCTCTCCGAGTCTCAGCCATTGATGGAAAGAAGCTACATCAAGTTACACATCAGACACGGCCTCTAGAACTCCTGATCTCTGGCAATCACAGGGAGACTTTAACTTTTTTTGTTTTTCCCTCTGCCTGTTCGTCTCTAGTTCTGGGATACGAGTGGTTAGAAATTCATAATCCTCACATCAACTGGGCAAAACGTCACATTGAGTCTTGGTCGGCCTCCTGTCACGTCTCCTGTCTCCATTCTGCAGCACCTGCTGTTCAGTCTCCAAGGGGTAGGGGGGAGATGGACCCTCCTTATCTTTCTTCTGTCCCGTCCAAATATCATGACTTGGCACCAGTCTTCAGCAAGGTCAGTGCTATGTCTCTTCCACCTCACAGGTCATACGACTGTGTCATAGATCTGTTACCAGGGGCTCCCCTTCCCAGCAGTCGACATTTCAATATCTCCAAACCTGAGAGAGAGACGATTGGGAAATACATCAATGAGACACTAGCTGCTGGAATCATCCGACCGTCTTCATCCCCTCTCGGTGCTGGCTTTTTCTTTGTGGGTAAGAAGGATGGTTCTCTTCGACCCTGTATTGACTACAGAGGGTTAAATCAAATAACCATCAAAAATAAGTATCCCTTACCACTGCTAGCATCTGCTTTTGAACCTGTCCAGGGAGCTACGGTGTTTACCAAGCTTGATTTACGGAACGCCTATCATCTTCTCAGAATAAGAGAGGGAGATGAATGGAAGACGGCTTTCAAGACCCCCATCGGCCAATTCGAATATTTGGTTATGCCTTTTGGCCTGACAAACGCTCCTGCCTGTTTTCAAGCTCTTGTGATGAAGTTTTAAGAGATTTCCTCAACGTTTTTGTTTTTGTGTACATCGATGACATCCTGATCTACTCCAAGAACCTGTCTGACCATAAGAAGCATGTCCGTCTGGTCCTCCAAAGACTGCTTGAGAATAAACTTTTCGTAAAAGCTGAGAAATGTGAGTTTCACCAACCTTCTGTCACTTTTCTAGGGTTTGTGCTCCAGGGTGGGCAGGTGAAGCCATCTGAAGACAAAATAAGAGCAGTCCTGGACTGGCCGACACCCGAGAATCGCAAGCAGCTTCAAAGATTCCTGGGGTTCGCTAACTTCTATAGAAGGTTTATCAGGAACTACAGCCTAGCTGCTCAACCTCTCACAGCTCTGACTTCGGTTAAGAAAACTTTCCACTGGTCTGCAGAGGCCGATGCTGCATTCAATAAATTAAAGCAGGGGTGTCAAACTGGTTCCAGAAAGGGCCGTGTGGCTGCAGGTTTTCTTTCCAACCAAGCAATGGCACACCAGACTCCAGTCATCTCATCAAGGGAGTCCAATCTGAGCATGATGACTTGATGAGATAAATGGAGTCTGGTGTGCCATTGCTTGGTTGGAAAGAAAACCTGCAGCCACACGGCCCTTTCTGGAACCACTTTGACACTCCTGAATTAAAGACTCTTTTTTCCAGCGCACCCATACTCATCCAACCTGACCCCTCTAAACAATTTATTTTAGAGGTGGATGCTTCTGACTCTGGAGTGGGTGCTGTGCTATCTCAACAGTCCGATTCAGACCATAAAACTCATCCATGCACCTTTTTCTCACGCAGGCTTTCTCCAGCAGAGCAAAACTATGATGTTGGTGACAGAGAGTTACTAGCTATTAAGCTAGCGCTGGAGGAGTGGCGACATTGACTTGAGGGCGCGGAACACCCTGTCTTGGTTTGGACTAGTTTGGACAAGGTCTAATCCACGCCAGTCCCGATGGTCCTTGTTCTTTTCAAGATTCAACCTGATTATCTCTTACAGACCCGGATCCAAGAACGTTAAACCCGACTCTCTTTCTCGCCTGTACTCTCCCGATAAGCCTGATACTCCTGAACCTGTTGTTCCTGCCTCTTGCACAGTGGGAGCCGTTACCTGGGAAATCACTGACCTGATTAATCTGGCCTTGGCTTCTGAACCTGACCCAGGAAATGGACCTCCTAACAAGACGTATCTACCCACCTCTGTCAGATCCAAACTCATCCAATGGATGCATGCGTCTAAATTCTCAGCCCATCCAGGAATCAGTAGAACCATCTCTCTTATCACTCGGCATTTCTGGTGGCCGTCCCTTCACAAAGATGTAAAGGAGTACATGTTGGCCTGTCCCATCTGTGCCAGAAACAAGCCAACCCATCAACCACCTTCTGGTCTGCTTTAACCCCTGCCTGTTCCGTCCCGTCCCGTCCATTGTCCCACATTGCAGTGGATTTCGTTACCGGTCTCCCGTGTCCAAGGGTATGTCTACTATCCTCACCATAATTGACCGTTTCTCTAAGGCCTGTCATCTGGTTCCCCTTAGGAAACTCCCAACTGCTTTCCAGACCGCTCAGCTATTGGTCAAGCATGTGTTCCGACTTTATGGGATACCACAAGAGATTCTGTCCGATCGAGGTCCCCAGTTCATCTCCCAGGTTTGAAAAGGTTTCTGTACTGCTCTCAACTCTAAAGTCTCTCTCACTTCAGGATATCACCCACAATCCAATGGCCAGACTGAAAAGATGAATCAGGAGTTAGAATCCACTCTCCGTTGCCTGACATCCACTAACCCGACTGACTGGAGTCAGTATTTATCATGGGTGGAATATGCCCACAAAACTCAGAAATCTGCCGCTACCGGCCTGTCTCCTTTTCAGGTATCTATTGGTTATCGACCACCACTCTTCCATGCAGACGAGAAGGAAATTTCAGTACAATCCATCCATCAACATATCCGCCGTTGCCATAAGGTGTGGAACGAGACAATATCTGCTCTGAACCGGACTGCTGCCCAAAATAAGAGATTCTCGGACAGAAAAAGAGGCCCTGCACCCGAATACTCACCTGGTCAAGAGGTATGGCTTTCCACACGTGACATCCCGCTAAAATCTATGTCAAGAAAACTATCCCCTAGATTCATTGGACCATACAAGATCGCCCAAGTCATCAACCCATCTGCTGTCCGCCTGCACCTGCCACCTTCTCTCCGCATTTATCCCACCTTCCACGTCTCCCAGATCAAGCCCGTTCTGACCAGCCCACTTTGCCCTCCGTCCGACTCCCCTCCACCCGCCCGGGACATTGACGGCCATCCGGCTTTCACCGTTCGCCGGATCGTAGACTCCCGTCGCCGGGGCCGTGGTTGGCAGTACCTCGTCGACTGGGAGGGCTACGGTCCCGCACCTGGGTTCCGGGGTCCTTCATTCTGGATCCGTCCCTAATCGACGACTACAAAAACTCTCTTCCGTCCACTTCCTCTGGACCGCCAGGAGGCGGTCGTTGACGGGGGGGGGGGTACTGTTGGGATCTGGAGATCTGCCACCTTTCTCCAGCAAAGGGTGCCCGGGGTCTCCTGAGCTGAAGCCTCCAGCACACCTGCGGCTGATCATCTCATCAGGAGACCAGCTTTATAAGCAGCGGCTGAACTTCCCTTCAGTGCCAGAGTGTTAAACAGTTATGGTTAGCAAGCCTGAGCCAAACCTGTTGCCTGAATCTCTGACTACTCTGAAAGCCAACCTGATTCTAACTTGCCTTTGTCCTCTTACCTTCCTAGGAAGACCTTATTCACTCAAGAGCTCTGGAGAAGCTCACATTCCAAGACCCGCCTGCCTGCTCTGTGAAGCCAAACCTGAAGATCAAAAGCCTTAACCTGCAAGCTAGTTCTCAGGAGAGAACTAGGGAAACAACTCAAGGTCTGAACCTCTCAAGTCTGAAGTCAAGTCCTGCCGCTGCTAAATTCTCTGCTGAACCCTCAGTCTCCGGACCCTTCTGGTTCCCTCTCTGCAGAGAGCCCTGTTTCCGGTCCCGGACCCGTTCCAGTATCAGTGCAAATAACTTTATTGTGTGAATCTCTCAATAAACAGTTGTTTACTTTTACTCTGTCTCCGTGGTGTTCTGCATTTGGGTTGAGCTCCTTAGACCCAACATGACACATAGCACAAGGCTCCAATCTATCTCCTCCAAATCACTGATGAATTCCTCCACCTTGAAATTTTTATAGCTTCTTCTAAGTATCATTTTTGGCCCACTTTTCGGCGCTTTACCTTTTCTGGCTAAAGCCACTATATTGTGATCTGAAAAACCAACTGGAACAGAAACTACCTGAGAGCAACTAGAGCTATGGTGTATGAATATGTGATCAATGCATGTTGAGGGCATATGCCCAGATTCATTACAGAATGTTCTAGCTGGTTGTTTGACAAGCTGTTTAAGATTACAGATTCTTAATGTGCTTTTTAGCTTTTTCTTAAGATGACAAGTTTTTGAGAGCCAGTCAATATTACAATCTGCCAACACATACATCTCATAACCCAAATTAGACATGTTTGACAGAATAGAGCACATTTCATCAACATACAGTGCACTCGAATATGGCGGCCTATAGATGCATCCAACAATAATTGGTCGACATATAAAGGAATATGTACTTCTAAGCATAAACATTCAACCGTAGGAACCATTAGGTCCGTCCTAATCTTAGCAGGGATTTGGCTTTGTATGTAAAAAGCAACTTCACCTCCGAAGAGATTCCGATCACGTCTATAAATATCGTAGTCAGACATAGCCACACAATTATCAACAATCGTCTGATCCAAATGGGTCTCCGATACAGCCATAATATTTATTCCTTCCTTATGAACATAACTGTATAATTCGTGTACTTTGTTTCTTAAGCTCCTTACATTAATATGAGCAATTCTCACACCTTATTCAGGTAGATTTAGATCCATGAGTCTGTTTGAGGTACATTATAGCATATTTAAGAATGTGATGCCATCATATTGCATGTTTCAATCCCTGCTTTTGGGTTTAACAATCAAGCGATCATAACTGATGACTGCAGAGTCACCTCTCGCTCTTGCCTCTCTTAGAGCAGGTAACAGCTCTGCTCTCTTCTTCCTCAGTCCCTCTGAAAGGTCCTCATTAATGCATATGGAGGAGTTTTTCAGCTGGGCTCTTGCTCGCGCCATGATCAGCTGTTTGTCTTTAAAGCGCAGCAGATTTACCACTATGGATCTGGGTCTATCATTTCCACCCCTGAACCTTCCATTTCTGTGAGCTCGCTCAATCTCTACTGGGGCCTCCATTTTCAGTTGTTCAGTGAATAACTTTTTGACTTTGATTTCAGTGTCCTCCCAGGTCTCCTCAGGCTTATCTGGACCCAGTCCTGTGATCACAATGTTTCTCTGATTGGAATTACCTATTAATTAACTAAAACTTCAAGCTCTAGTTAAATAATATAGTCACAATCTTCTGGTGAACAGTGGTAGGAGGATGCAGTGAGGGGATTGGATGCAGAACAGGGTGCTAGGAAATAAAAAATAATTAGAGATACGTGTCTTAAATATTTCATTAAGTGTTCCAGGGAGCCTATGTGAAATGACACGGTCCAGTGAGTGGCCATGATTGTATGTGGGTTCATGTCCTGACTGTGACAGGTCAATAGTGTTAAACAGACACAGGAACTCAGATGCTTCATGATTAGATGGAGGGAACACATGAATATTAAGATCCCCACAAATTATAATACTGTCTTATAATGGGACAAATTCAGATGATGACATTTAAAACATTCCCCATTATTTCTGCCAGTAATGCTTGTAATAAAACAAGGAAATATTCTAAGAGAGCAAATATTATTTGGCCTTTTAGGAAAGATAGTTAGAATAGAGACTTTGAAGGGAAGATTGATTATTTGATCATTTCTAAGTGAAATTCTTCTAAATTACTGCAGCAGAACAATCTGTCCATCTTCTTATCTTCTAATGCAACAAGGAAGAAACATCATCAACCAGATCATCAATATGTGGGAGAAGAAACCAGATTTCTGCTCTGCTCTGCGTTTTTCTCTGATTCTGAGGTGTGGTTCTCTAACGGCGACATTTCTGACTAAATATTCTACAGAAACACCCCCCCTCCTTTCTCCCCCTCAGGGTTTCTAGCTGGAATAAGTCCAAGAAGCTGTCTGGAGTCAGAGATAACAGATCTATCAGCAGATCAGCTTTCTGTAGAAACTCATAGATGACAGCTTCAGAGGAACAGGTTTATAACAGCAGGAGGATTAATCAGTTACTTCCAGAGAAACGGTCTCCTCAGAGGTGGAGCTTTCCCTCCACACCCCCCTTCCAGCAGGTATATAAAGACCAGGTGAGGAGCTCAGGAACAGCAGAAGCAGCCTTCCTCCATCCAGAAGAAGCAGTCTTCCTCCATCCAGCAGCCTTCCTCCATCCAGCAGCCTTCCTCCATCCAGAAGAAGCAGTCTTCCTCCATCCAGCAGCCTTCCTCCATCCAGAAGAAGCAGTCTTCCTCCATCCAGCAGCCTTCCTCTCTGTCTACAGACCTGTAAGTTTCCACCATTAAATGTCCTCCTGGTTTCATCTGCAGACCTGTAGCTTGTGTTCTCTTTGTTGGCAGCATATTGTTGTTGATAATGTGAGGACCATCACTGAGATATAGATGCTTTCCATGAGAGCAGATCTGGAAGCTCTATTGTCGATTCTCACATCAACATGTTGATGCTTTCAATACGTCAGTAATTTAGGGTAAAAAAAAAGAATCTTTAACTGGAACATAAACCATTGAGATTTCCTCTAAATTCTCTGTATCTGTGGTTTTATGTCTCATTTATATCTCTATATAAATATATTGTAGTCTTTAAAGTATTAAATGCTCCATTTATGTCCTTTAATAATTATTATGCAATATTTTGCAATACTTTTCTGTAGCTGATCTATGAATTGTTTTCTGCAGCCAGCTGCCTCTTGTATCCTGCAGTCAGATGTAGTTTCTGCCTGAGTTTATTTATGGTCTGTTTTCCTTTGATGCAGGAACTGAAGATGGCCAAGTACATCACTGATATCCAGGTTTCTCTGAATGAAGCTGAGGAGGTTCAGCTAAAGAAATACGGCTACAAAAAAATCCCGTTTGATCTTGGAGCTCTGAAAATTCACATATTCCTCTGGTTTAAAACTGGGGATTGTAATCCAATCACCAGGATCCAGTTTTCCTTTAAAGATAAACAAGACCAAGGTCTGATTGACACAGGCTATGAAAAGGTCAACAAGAACCTTAATATAGCTGCTGGTGGCAGCCCCATCTACCTGTGGTTCTTCAAAGGAACCACTGAGTATGATGTTCCAATAGTGGAGCTGGATGTTTCCCCTGATGTAGCAGGAGATGCTGCAAAGCTTCAGCCTCAGTGGGAGAGGTCTGCATTTAATCTGAACCATAAGGGTGGAGGAAATCAGGTCCACCTGTGGATGAAGAGGGAGAAACAGACCTACATCTGTGACATCACCGCCACCTGTGACCCTGCTCACGATGCTGGCATGTTCAAAGAAGGTTACATCCGATTGGATGAAGACACCAGCAGAGGGGCAGGTGGGGATTACGTCTTCGTCTGGTACCGACAGACCACTGAGAGTCAGAAGGCCGTCAGAGATCTGCAGGTCTCCACCAATCAGGAGGATGAAGACAGCTATAGGATTCAAGGCTACAATCAAGTGATGACAAGGCTGAATGGGGGAATCCAAGGACCAAAAGTCTTCCTTTGGTACAAGAAAGATAATATCAGCCAAGGTCCCATTAAGATGGTCACCCTGCTCTCCAAACAATCAGCGCGTCCATTTAGGGACACTGGTGCTGAGGTCATAGAAAAGAATATCCACCCAGAATCTAACTGTATAGCAGATTACCTGTGTTATAGTAGAATCTGAGCGTGCTCAGTGAGAAGAAATTATCACTGTTATTCTGATCATATCTTCCATGAAATAATATCTTTGTCTTTTACATCTTCTCTTCTTTCTGTTGATTTCCCTGTTTGAATAAATACAAGCATCTGATCCTGTTTGCTACCAATTCTTTCATTGTAAAATGAATAAAACTAGACACCAAGGGTAGAACGAAAGCATCTGGAGAAATAAGGCAGAGCTTCCTCCTGGAACAACAAGGTTTTTATCCCTCTGACGCTCTAAGAAGGTCATGTTTAAGCACCTAAAACATTTATCAACACATAAGGAAGGAAAGACACGAGCATTAGACTTTTTCAGGTGAGAACAGACAGATATGTGATTGGTTACCCTTTCGAACCCGATCTGAGGAAACTCTGCCACTCCTCTCATTTTATTTCATTAAAGGATATCCCTAATCACAAGAATGTTGCTGCTCTAAAGAGAACGGGAAAAACAGCTGCAACACTATCTTCATGACATATTTACACAAGAATAAGGACATTAAAGGGCATATTATATATATTTCACCCTCTGTTTAGAGTGGGGAGACAACTGCCCTCTCTAATTATTTAACACTTCTGGCTAATCTATGGTTTAAATGCTATGGCATTTGTGAAGTCCAAACATTTATCAAATATAAAGTTATAATCCACTGACAGTCACTCAGTAACAAAAACCGCAATCAGAAAATAGAGAACCTTCAAAACTAACCTCAGCAAATCCAAAGAAAAAAGGCACCTTTTAAAATATGCTCAGAATCTGCAGAGGTATATAAATATATATTAATATTTTCCAAACATGAAATTAGATGTATTAACATACGTATGTCTGTAGACACCCTGTCTACATGCTGAAATCAGCAGAAAATGTTGATGAGCCACAGGAGAAGAAAACCGAGGAAGATGACAACAACATCTCACTGCTGACAATGTATGAAGAGATGCAAGAAAACAACCCATAAGAACCGACCAAAGCCAAACAGATCGACAGGTTATTATTTATTGTCTCAGAAAAGCTTTAACTTTCTGACACAAGAATATCAAATAGAGTGAAATATATAATTTAGTTTTTGTTCTACTCATTTAGATCCAAGTCTATCTGTCAGAGCCCAGCGCTCCATGGTCTGAGGGCCCCATGGTGTACTGGATAAAAAACAAAAATGGCTTCCCAGATCTTACCTCACTGAGGCACCTGTCCTTCAACCAGCATAGTCAGACAGTTTGGTTTCTGATGCTGCAAATGTCATTGATGAAAAGGAAGCACTTCTAACGCAGACAGACATACGTATGTTAGTTCATCTAATTTCATGTTTGAAAAATATTTGACTTTACTTCCCAAATATCTTTGCAGATTCTGAGCATATTTTAAAAGTTGCCTTTTTTCTTTGGATTTGCTGAGGTTAGTTTTGAAGGTTCTCTACTCTCTGATTGCAGTTTTTGTTACTGAGTGACTGTCAGTGGATTATAACTTTTCACTCAGTCGGCACATTTATTCATATCTGTGCACAGAGAGAACAGTTCATCATGCAGCCCTAATGGCAGCATCTGTTCTGATCTGAGCAGCGTTCGTTCCTCCTTACTGACAACAAATTAAAGTAGTCAGAGTCAAAACTAATTACAGACACTTTGGTTAAACAGAAACATGTTATGAATAAACCTGAGAAAGAATCTGGTTTGTTATGGAAGAAGCTCTGCTGCTCTACAAACACCATCCTGCAGGGAATGGTGCTAACCTGACAACAGCCAGATGCATGTGTCGCTCCGCCTAGCTCCACTCACATATGTGAGTGGAGCTAGGCTGTTGTCACGTTAGAATTGTTGCGGCCTTCAAGGTGAAACAGACTGATTGAATTATTTTATAGTGAGTAATTAGGAATATTAATATATAATAGAAGAAAGACAAAAAAAATTCCGGTTAAGGGAGTGAGGACTTCTGGCATCGAGGTCCCTGGAGGTCAGCAGGAGGATCAAAACAAACCATTATTTTGAGACGGTGAGATGAATCTTTTGTCGGCACAATTTAAATTAAATTTCTAAAACTAAATTACAAAACAACAGGTTGTTAACAGATTTAAAGATAATTAGAAATCAAATACTGGAAAATTAGTTCAAACAAAGTCCTCTTCTTCTCCATAAAAATAATCAAATAAATAAATGTAATCTAACAAAAATCTAACCAAATTAAAGATTAATCATTTCAAAAGCATTACCATTAGTATAATACTAAAGAATATACGTACAAAATAAAAGATAACTTTTCTTTTTGGGGAGCAGAAAGGCAGTTCAGGTTTTGTTCCACCTGTGAACCAAAAGACCTCGCATAGGAACGTGAGGCTCTCTCTAAGGGTGAGAGGAAGGTTGTAGGTGCCACCAGAAGGTACTTAATTTTACTGAGACGTCGGTAATCTAGAGTGGGATCCCCCCAGTTATCCAGGTCGGCACCATAGGATTGCTGTGTATCGGGCTGATTAAATTACCTGTAGATAATGGGAAAGGTTTTGCAGTTCTATGGTAGTAGAACAAAGGCAAGGTTCTAGGGAATTGTCAACTGCCCAAGGAGACATTTTTGATGAAATGCTAAGAACATCAGGTTCTTTTAATGTTGCAATACAAAAATGTTAAAGATAAGATAAAACAAATATCATGAGAAGTTAGAGGCTAAAAGAAGGTAAGGTAAGAAATTTACAGATTTTGAAAAAAAAAGAAAAAAGAGAAGAAAACTGTTTAAAATGATGGATGGTTAAAATGAGAGTTCAAAGAAACTCTCAGCTTAAAAAAGAAATGGGTTAAAATAAGAAGTCAAAAAAGGCAGAGTTTAAACCTGATACTAAACACATTTACACTGTATTACATATTAAACTTACACTATACTAAGTTATAATAATGAATTTTAATTTCAATGATGCTTTTAAAGAAACAAAACTCTAAACTCTTACAGGAAATTAATAAACTCATAGCTAAAAAAAAACAAAAAAAACAATTAAATTATAACAGAAAAAAGTAAGAAGGGCATAAAATAAGGTCAAAATTAAAAGTTGTAAAAGAGTAAAAAACTTGTAAATTGGAGGAATTAACCTAAAAATGAAATAATAATAAAAAAAAAACTAAATTGTGAAAAGTATGTTGAAAAAAAAAGGCAAACTAAGTTGATAAAAAGGCAAAAGTATGTTGATGATAAAAGCAAATATGAGAAAATTAGATGAGGAAAGTTTGTGACGAGAGGGAAAGGTGACTTAAAGTGACTAAAGGATGAAGTGGGGCGACTGACAAGATGACATTTCCTTCCTGAAAAAGGCTTCTTCTTTTATATGGTAAAGATCAACAACTTTATACTATTTTTTTATCCTTTTAAACCATTGAAACTCTTCCTTAAACTAATCATTGTTTTTTTACTCCCTGCCCTTCAAACATGGACTCCCTGATCGGAGCCGCTCCTTGTGGATTTCAGACCTGGAGGAGTTGCCCCCCCTCCCATCAGCCCGCCGGAGAAAGGCAGCCTGCTTCAAGCATCAATCTCCCCCCACCCCCCAACGCACACACACCGACACAGCAAGGATGGAAATGATGGGTTAAAATCTGGGGAAAACAACACAAAAGGATTTTCATCTGCTCTGAACCCCCGACCCTAATAGCTCACCTGAGCTGCAACCTGCGCCACAATGTGTGTGTGAGCAAAAACCATGAGGACAGAGACACTGGGGGGAAACCAGGAGGAGGTGCACCAACATGAGGCTTTCCTTCTCTTCGGTTCTAAATTATTTTTTAATTATTGAATTATTTGTTTTTGTTTGAGGAGTGGCTGACCTTTTTGGACTGAGGTGGTGGAGCTCCAGGACTGAAATGCCTGTTGGCAGCAATCAGTAAAGGGTAAAGTGATAAACCATATATTTTATTTTATTTTCCAGTTCCATAGACTTCCAACTATTCAAGAAAAGTTTGATAACTTTCTCTTATTAGATTCCTTTCTGCATCTTGCAATGAAGAAAATGCTGCTGACAGACTGACTTTCTTTATCTAAGGGAAAATGTCTAATGAGGGTGATAATGTACGGCCTGGTTGGCTTTCACTAAACCATGATTGTTTTAGAGTAATTTTTGATCAAATTAGAACCAACCTTAAGTATCTAAACCAAAAATTATCTTTTAAAAGAGAAAAACTCAGCAGCAACTGTCTTTTCCTGTCGGCTTCAGGACTGGAAAACCAAACGTTTGTTATCAGGCCTGTGGTTGTTTAAAAACAGGACGGGTCTGGTTTTGTTCATTTCCTGCTGTCACCATGTTCCATAATGTTATGGACGGACCTGGAGATGAAAACTGAGGCAAATCCAGAGAGAGAAAAGGTTCCAAACATGGTCTGACACAGTAGTAGTAAAATGTGCACAGGTTTTAGTCACAAACCAAATTCTCTATTTCCACAGCAGCCACTCGGAGAGATTAGCTTCATCTCTGCAGGATTTGGTGGGATGTTGCTTTGTCCCTGTGCCATGAATGTCTGAGGTTCTGACTAAGACAGAGAAAAGGTGATGGTTGCTCTGACTTATGAAAATGTAAACAAAATAGCACCTTATAGAGGAAAAAGAATGAATAATATAATCCAATAGGATAAAATCTAAAGTTATGTGTCACTTTAATCTGAATTAGATTTTACTAAATGAAAACTAAGAGAATTTGATTTTCCTTTCCTCCAAAAATATATGAATACACATGTATATCATTTAAAACATATAAACAATGAAATCAGCAATTTTCATCACTTAAGTGTTTAAAATAAATAAACCTTACAGTTAACCAAATATATGGGATGTAGTTTGGGAAAATGCAACTAAAATTATAAAGCTATGAGTTTATTAACTAAAATTATAGATTTGCAAAAAATAAATAATTATTTCCTGTAAATTTTGAATCAAAATGGCATATTTTCCTGAGAGAGTGAAATAATAATAATTCTTTTTGTGCACATTTAAAACAAGTATGTTTAAAAATGAATAAAACCTAAAACCTGCTTAATGTATTTAAATCAAGTATGATAAAAAAAAAAAAAAAAAACATCCTAACTTTCAGAATTAGGACTGAAATAGCCCCTGACATAAAGTTATAAATGTCTGGCTTACAGCAGAATAGTAACTGATTCGCTGTTTAGAGGTAAAGTACCTGCGTATAAATAGACTGAAAGCGTCCATTTTACCGTTGAACCAGTTACAGGAGGTTCGGTAAAGATGGGCGGGCTAAGGGTTCCAGGAATCTGCCTAACCCCCCCCCCCCCCCCCCCCCCCCCCAATGAGAGAAAAGGGCCTGACACACATGAAGGTTTGCATGCAACAATTACGTTTAATCATTTATGTTATGGCCATTTGTTTGTGTTTTGTTTTTCTTATCTGTTTGTCTTATCTGTTGTCTGTCGTTGTGGATCCACTCTACCTATTCTATGTTGTCCATTTGTGAAATGATAGTTTAGTTATTTTTGTCTTGGTAAAATAGAAATGAGTGAATAATTAAGGTTAAACTTTAAAATAAGGACAGTTTCTAGTTTCTGTGGCTCATTCTTCCCCCTAACCTGTTTTCAAAACAAAGCAGGAGTTAAATGTGTTAAAGATAATGCACAGCTGTTTAAATTGGTGATAAAGGGGATTGATATAAGGTTCAAATATCACAACAAGTTTAATGAGACAGATTTTTAAAATTACATCAAATGAACAGATTATGCTTGTTTAACAATAATTGTGCATTTCTTCAAATAATCAAGGACCTGTGTCATTATTTAAATGCTAAATGCTAAAGTTTAATTTGTCAACCTTAATTCTTTAGGATTTAGATTAAACTTTAAGGGTAAATAAATCTATATGTGAGTAGCACAAATAACTTGTATAACAATAAATTAGGCTGATTGAATTTGCTTTTAAATTCTTTAAGCAGTAAATCTATCTTAAGCTGATCTGGAATAAATGTGCAAATTTATTTAAAATAATTATTGGTTAATAATTATACGGTGTTCAAATGATTCAATTGGAAATAATGATGATAATAATATTATTTAATAATAATGATAATGATAACATTAATAATAATGATTACAGTGATAGAGGATATAAATAACAGGATTTAATTCCTACATTTAGATGAATGGTGGAGACTTTAAAATGATCTATTCTCAATTAATCCATAGCTCAGATATATCTGGAGGTTAAATTCACTGAAACTTTATGGTTTTTCTTCAACAGAACATTTATAATTTGTTCTGATGAAGAAAAGGGTGGAAAGAAGAAAAAACAAAAGAAAAACAGCAAAGCTAAACTAATAAGGATCCATATAGATGCTGTTTATTTTTCCATCTGGAACAGTCTATGTGGAATTTGGGTTGATAATTGAGAGCAGAATAAATAAACAACCTAAATAAAATACTAATTATGACTAAACCAGTGAAGTAAATAAATAAGGGAATAAAATGGCCTTATAAAGGAAAACGATCTATTAGGTAATTGTTAGCAGCAGAGGACAGAAGCGACTGCTAGACTGCTGGATGAAGTTTGAACACCTCAGCCTGACTGTCTGATGAGCGTTTGGGAAAACCAGCTTTGTTGATGTTTGTTGATGGTTCAGCTTCTTGCTCCCCTGGTTCGCTGTTTCTTCACCTCATGAAATGAATGTTTCTGGTTCTTTGGTTTTGCTTCGCCTTGGAAACATCGTTCGTTAAATCGGATGGAAAGCCGATATTCTTCTTCCACACATCATGTCTGGTGGAAGCAGCAGAAGGCTGTGCTGCAGTTTCTCCCCTTGTTTACAGCGCTGCAGGTCCTCCCTCCCTCCTCTGCTGAGGAGACGTTCGTTTGGATTTCTGCAGAAGTGATAAAGAGAACCGAACACTAAGGAGGTAAATTTACTGGGTAAGTTTGAAATTATGGAATAATTCAATGATTTGTGACAAAGTTTAAAGTTGAACTTATTTTATCTACTATTGTTTGTGAAAGGCTAAGATAACATCTGATCTGTCTTTCCCTCAGCTCCTTTAATTCAGAGTGTTGGTAACTTTGACGCCCAGTTTTCCTCCCCATGAGCTCATGACGGGTCGACCCGTTCCTGGACCACAGAACGGACCTGACCTCTGACCTCTGGCCAGACTGGGACTGACAGGTGACACATTAAAATGACCTACAAGACCTTTTTTCCCTTAGAGACGGCTTTACAGAGGGACCAAGGTGCCTGGAGATCCTGATGGGGGACCTTCTCAGCCATCCTTCCATCCTTCAGCAGGAGGAGGTGTGGCTCAAAGTCATCAAAAGAAAGTGATCAGAGCTCATCTGAGCTCATCTGGAACCAGGAAAAGCTTCAACAATCAGAATAAAGGGGCAGAATAATCCCCTCTGATTGGTTAATTAACACATCAGTCGTCCACCTGATGTGTTGAGGACCAGCTGCTCTGCAGACCACCCATTGAACCGCGTACAAAATGTCGCCTGTATGAGGGACCAACATCAACAGAAAGATGAAGACGCCCACCTGAAGATGTCTGACATCAGCTCTGGCTTTTTGATTTTTAATCATACAACATGAATGAGAAGGGAAATGTGTTGGATTTTAATGTTTGATATTACTTTTCTTGATAATAAAAGAAAGTCCAAGTGTTAGATGAGCAGCTGATGGCTGATGGTCAGTATAGATGAGCAGCTGATGGTCAGTATAGATGAGCAGCTGATGGTCATTATAGATGAGCAGCTGATGGTCAGTATAGATGAGCAGCTGATGGCTGATGGTCAGTATAGATGAGCAGCTGATGGTCAGTATAGATGAGCAGCTGATGGTCATTATAGATGAGCAGCTGATGGTCAGTATAGATGAGCAGCTGATGGCTGATGGTCAGTATAGATGACCATGATGGCTGATGGTCAGTATAGATGACCATGATGGCTGATGGTCAGTATAGATGAGCAGCTGATGGTCAGTATAGATGAGCAGCTGATGGTCAGTATAGATGAGCAGCTGATGGCTGATGGTCAGTATAGATGAGCAGCTGATGGCTGATGGTCAGTATAGATGACCACCTGATGGCTGATGGTCAGTATAGATGAGCAGCTGATGGCTGATGGTCAGTATAGATGACCATGATGGCTGATGGTCAGTATAGATGAGCAGCTGATGGCTGATGGTCAGTATAGATGAGCAGCTGATGGTCAGTATAGATGAGCAGCTGATGGTCAGTATAGATGAGCAGCTGATGGCTGATGGTCAGTATAGATGAGCAGCTGATGGCTGATGGTCAGTATAGATGAGCAGCTGATGGCTGATGGTCAGTATAGATGAGCAGCTGATGGTCAGTATAGATGAGCAGCTGATGGCTGATGGTCAGTATAGATGACCATGATGGCTGATGGTCAGTATAGATGAGCAGCTGATGGCTGATGGTCAGTATAGATGAGCAGCTGATGGTCAGTATAGATGAGCAGCTGATGGCTGATGGTCAGTATAGATGAGCAGCTGATGGCTGATGGTCAGTATAGATGAGCAGCTGATGGTCAGTATAGATGAGCAGCTGATGGCTGATGGTCAGTATAGATGAGCAGCTGATGGTCAGTATAGATGAGCAGCTGATGGCTGATGGTCAGTATAGATGAGCAGCTGATGGCTGATGGTCAGTATAGATGACCATGATGGCTGATGGTCAGTATAGATGAGCAGCTGATGGCTGATGGTCAGTATAGATGAGCACCTGATGGCTGATGGTCAGTATAGATGAGCAGCTGATGGCTGATGGTCAGTATAGATGAGCAGCTGATGGTCAGTATAGATGAGCAGCTGATGGCTGAAGGTCAGTATAGATGACCATGATGGCTGATGGTCAGTATAGATGAGCAGCTGATGGCTGATGGTCAGTATAGATGACCACCTGATGGCTGATGGTCAGTATAGATGAGCAGCTGATGGCTGATGGTCAGTATAGATGACCATGATGGCTGATGGTCAGTATAGATGAGCAGCTGATGGCTGATGGTCAGTATAGATGAGCAGCTGATGGCTGATGGTCAGTATAGATGACCATGATGGCTGATGGTCAGTATAGATGAGCAGCTGATGGCTGATGGTCAGTATAGATGACCATGATGGCTGATGGTCAGTATAGATGAGCAGCTGATGGCTGATGGTCAGTATAGATGAGCACCTGATGGCTGATGGTCAGTATAGATGAGCAGCTGATGGCTGATGGTCAGTATAGATGAGCAGCTGATGGTCAGTATAGATGAGCAGCTGATGGCTGATGGTCAGTATAGATGACCATGATGGCTGATGGTCAGTATAGATGAGCAGCTGATGGCTGATGGTCAGTATAGATGACCACCTGATGGCTGATGGTCAGTATAGATGAGCAGCTGATGGCTGATGGTCAGTATAGATGACCATGATGGCTGATGGTCAGTATAGATGAGCAGCTGATGGCTGATGGTCAGTATAGATGAGCAGCTGATGGCTGATGGTCAGTATAGATGACCACCTGATGGCTGATGGTCAGTATAGATGAGCAGCTGATGGCTGATGGTCAGTATAGATGACCATGATGGCTGATGGTCAGTATAGATGAGCAGCTGATGGCTGATGGTCAGTATAGATGAGCAGCTGATGGCTGATGGTCAGTATAGATGACCACCTGATGGCTGATGGTCAGTATAGATGAGCAGCTGATGGCTGATGGTCAGTATAGATGACCATGATGGCTGATGGTCAGTATAGATGAGCAGCTGATGGCTGATGGTCAGTATAGATGAGCAGCTGATGGCTGATGGTCAGTATAGATGACCATGATGGCTGATGGTCAGTATAGATGAGCAGCTGATGGCTGATGGTCAGTATAGATGAGCAGCTGATGGTCAGTATAGATGAGCAGCTGATGGCTGATGGTCAGTATAGATGAGCAGCTGATGGCTGATGGTCAGTATAGATGAGCAGCTGATGGTCAGTATAGATGAGCAGCTGATGGCTGATGGTCAGTATAGATGAGCAGCTGATGGCTGATGGTCAGTATAGATGACCATGATGGCTGATGGTCAGTATAGATGAGCAGCTGATGGCTGATGGTCAGTATAGATGAGCAGCTGATGGCTGATGGTCAGTATAGATGAGCAGCTGATGGTCAGTATAGATGAGCAGCTGATAGCTGATGGTCAGTATAGATGAGCAGCTGATGGTCAGTATAGATGAGCAGCTGATGGCTGATGGTCAGTATAGATGACCATGATGGCTGATGGTCAGTATAGATGAGCAGCTGATGTCTGATGGTCAGTATAGATGAGCAGCTGATGGCTGATGGTCAGTATAGATGAGCAGCTGATGGTCAGTATAGATGAGCAGCTGATGGCTGATGGTCAGTATAGATGACCATGATGGCTGATGGTCAGTATAGATGAGCAGCTGATGGCTGATGGTCAGTATAGATGAGCAGCTGATGGTCAGTATAGATGAGCAGCTGATGGCTGATGGTCAGTATAGATGACCATGATGGCTGATGGTCAGTATAGATGAGCAGCTGATGGCTGATGGTCAGTATAGATGAGCAGCTGATGGTCAGTATAGATGAGCAGCTGATGGCTGATGGTCAGTATAGATGAGCAGCTGATGGTCAGTATAGATGAGCAGCTGATGGCTGATGGTCAGTATAGATGACCATGATGGCTGATGGTCAGTATAGATGAGCAGCTGATGTCTGATGGTCAGTATAGATGAGCAGCTGATGGCTGATGGTCAGTATAGATGAGCAGCTGATGGTCAGTATAGATGAGCAGCTGATGGCTGATGGTCAGTATAGATGACCATGATGGCTGATGGTCAGTATAGATGAGCAGCTGATGGCTGATGGTCAGTATAGATGAGCAGCTGATGGTCAGTATAGATGAGCAGCTGATGTCTGATGGTCAGTATAGATGAGCAGCTGATGGCTGATGGTCAGTATAGATGAGCAGCTGATGGTCAGTATAGATGAGCAGCTGATGGCTGATGGTCAGTATAGATGACCATGATGGCTGATGGTCAGTATAGATGAGCAGCTGATGGCTGATGGTCAGTATAGATGAGCAGCTGATGGTCAGTATAGATGAGCAGCTGATGGCTGATGGTCAGTATAGATGAGCAGCTGATGGTCAGTATAGATGAGCAGCTGATGGCTGATGGTCAGTATAGATGAGCAGCTGATGGTCAGTATAGATGAGCAGCTGATGGCTGATGGTCAGTATAGATGACCATGATGGCTGATGGTCAGTATAGATGAGCAGCTGATGTCTGATGGTCAGTATAGATGAGCAGCTGATGGCTGATGGTCAGTATAGATGAGCAGCTGATGGTCAGTATAGATGAGAAGCTGATGGCTGATGGTCAGTATAGATGAGCAGCTGATGGCTGATGGTCAGTATAGATGACCATGATGGCTGATGGTCAGTATAGATGAGCAGCTGATGGCTGATGGTCAGTATAGATGAGCAGCTGATGGTCAGTATAGATGAGCAGCTGATGGCTGATGGTCAGTATAGATGACCATGATGGCTGATGGTCAGTATAGATGAGCAGCTGATGGCTGATGGTCAGTATAGATGACCATGATGGCTGATGGTCAGTATAGATGACCATGATGGCTGATGGTCAGTATAGATGAGCAGCTGATGGCTGATGGTCAGTATAGATGAGCAGCTGATGGTCAGTATAGATGAGCAGCTGATGGCTGATGGTCAGTATAGATGACCATGATGGCTGATGGTCAGTATAGATGAGCAGCTGATGGCTGATGGTCAGTATAGATGACCATGATGGCTGATGGTCGGTATAGATGAGCAGCTGATGGCTGATGGTCAGTATAGATGAGCAGCTGATGGTCAGTATAGATGAGCAGCTGATGGCTGATGGTCAGTATAGATGACCATGATGGCTGATGGTCAGTATAGATGAGCAGCTGATGGCTGATGGTCAGTATAGATGAGCAGCTGATGGTCAGTATAGATGACCATGATGGCTGATGGTCAGTATAGATGACCATGATGGCTGATGGTCAGTATAGATGAGCAGCTGATGGTCAGTATAGATGAGCAGCTGATGGCTGATGGTCAGTATAGATGACCATGATGGCTGATGGTCAGTATAGATGAGCAGCTGATGGCTGATGGTCAGTATAGATGAGCAGCTGATGGTCAGTATAGATGAGCAGCTGATGGCTGATGGTCAGTATAGATGACCATGATGGCTGATGGTCAGTATAGATGAGCAGCTGATGGTCAGTATAGATGAGCAGCTGATGGCTGATGGTCAGTATAGATGACCATGATGGCTGATGGTCAGTATAGATGACCATGATGGCTGATGGTCAGTATAGATGAGCAGCTGATGGCTGATGGTCAGTATAGATGACCATGATGGCTGATGGTCAGTATAGATGAGCAGCTGATGGCTGATGGTCAGTATAGATGACCATGATGGTTGATGGTCAGTATAGATGAGCAGCTGATGGCTGATGGTCAGTATTGATGAGCAGCTGATGGCTGATGGTCAGTATAGATGAGCAGCTGATGGCTAATGGTCAGTATTGATGAGCAGCTGATGGCTGATGGTCAGTATAGATGAGCAGCTGATGGTCAGTATAGATGAGCAGCTGATGGCTGATGGTCAGTATAGATGAGCAGCTGATGGCTGATGGTCAGTATAGATGACCATGATGGCTGATGGTCAGTATAGATGAGCAGCTGATGGCTGATGGTCAGTATTGATGAGCAGCTGATGGCTGATGGTCAGTATAGATGAGCAGCTGATGGCTGATTCTCAGTATAGATGAGCAGCTGATGGTCAGTATAGATGACCATGATGGTTGATGGTCAGTATAGATGAGCGGCTGATGGCTGATGGTCAGTATAGATGAGCAGCTGATGGTCAGTATAGATGAGCAGCTGATGGCTGATGGTCAGTATTGATGAGCAGCTGATGGTCAGTATAGATGAGCAGCTGATGGCTGATGGTCAGTATAGATGACCACCTGATGGCTGATGGTCAGTATAGATGAGCAGCTGATGGCTGATGGTCAGTATAGATGAGCAGCTGATGGCTGATGGTCAGTATAGATGACTATGATGGTTGATGGTCAGTATAGATGAGCAGCTGATGGCTGATGGTCAGTATAGATGACCATGATGGTTGATGGTCAGTATAGATGAGCAGCTGATGGCTGATGGTCAGTATAGATGACCATGATGGCTGATGGTCAGTATAGATGAGCAGCTGATGGTCAGTATAGATGAGCAGCTGATGGCTGATGGTCAGTATAGATGACCATGATGGTTGATGGTCAGTATAGATGAGCAGCTGATGGCTGATGGTCAGTATAGATGACCATGATGGCTGATGGTCAGTATTGATGAGCAGCTGATGGCTGATGGTCAGTATAGATGACCATGATGGTTGATGGTCAGTATAGATGAGCAGCTGATGGTTGATGGTCAGTATAGATGAGCAGCTGATGGCTGATGGTCAGTATAGATGAGCAGCTGATGGCTGATGGTCAGTATTGATGAGCAGCTGATGGCTGATGGTCAGTATAGATGAGCAGCTGATGGTCAGTATAGATGAGCAGCTGATGGCTGATGGTCAGTATAGATGAGCAGCTGATGGCTGATGGTCAGTATAGATGAGCAGCTGATGGTCAGTATAGATGAGCAGCTGATGGCTGATGGTCAGTATAGATGACCATGATGGCTGATGGTCAGTATAGATGAGCAGCTGATGGCTGATGGTCAGTATAGATGAGCAGCTGATGGTCAGTATAGATGAGCAGCTGATGGCTGATGGTCAGTATAGATGAGCAGCTGATGGCTGATGGTCAGTATAGATGAGCAGCTGATGGTCAGTATAGATGAGCAGCTGATGGCTGATGGTCAGTATAGATGAGCAGCTGATGGTCAGTATAGATGAGCAGCTGATGGCTGATGGTCAGTATAGATGACCATGATGGCTGATGGTCAGTATAGATGAGCAGCTGATGTCTGATGGTCAGTATAGATGAGCAGCTGATGGCTGATGGTCAGTATAGATGAGCAGCTGATGGTCAGTATAGATGAGCAGCTGATGGCTGATGGTCAGTATAGATGACCATGATGGCTGATGGTCAGTATAGATGAGCAGCTGATGGCTGATGGTCAGTATAGATGAGCAGCTGATGGTCAGTATAGATGAGCAGCTGATGTCTGATGGTCAGTATAGATGAGCAGCTGATGGCTGATGGTCAGTATAGATGAGCAGCTGATGGTCAGTATAGATGAGCAGCTGATGGCTGATGGTCAGTATAGATGACCATGATGGCTGATGGTCAGTATAGATGAGCAGCTGATGGTCAGTATAGATGAGCAGCTGATGGCTGATGGTCAGTATAGATGAGCAGCTGATGGTCAGTATAGATGAGCAGCTGATGGCTGATGGTCAGTATAGATGACCATGATGGCTGATGGTCAGTATAGATGAGCAGCTGATGGCTGATGGTCAGTATAGATGAGCAGCTGATGGCTGATGGTCAGTATAGATGAGCAGCTGATGGTCAGTATAGATGAGAAGCTGATGGCTGATGGTCAGTATAGATGACCATGATGGCTGATGGTCAGTATAGATGAGCAGCTGATGGCTGATGGTCAGTATAGATGAGCAGCTGATGGTCAGTATAGATGAGCAGCTGATGGCTGATGGTCAGTATAGATGACCATGATGGCTGATGGTCAGTATAGATGAGCAGCTGATGGCTGATGGTCAGTATAGATGAGCAGCTGATGGTCAGTATAGATGAGCAGCTGATGGCTGATGGTCAGTATAGATGACCATGATGGCTGATGGTCAGTATAGATGAGCAGCTGATGGCTGATGGTCAGTATAGATGACCATGATGGCTGATGGTCAGTATAGATGACCATGATGGCTGATGGTCAGTATAGATGAGCAGCTGATGGCTGATGGTCAGTATAGATGAGCAGCTGATGGTCAGTATAGATGAGCAGCTGATGGCTGATGGTCAGTATAGATGACCATGATGGCTGATGGTCAGTATAGATGAGCAGCTGATGGCTGATGGTCAGTATAGATGAGCAGCTGATGGTCAGTATAGATGAGCAGCTGATGGCTGATGGTCAGTATTGGCAGAGATTTCTGGATCAGAGAATGAACTCTAAGGATCGGGTCTCAGCTACCGTTGGGAAAGAGGAGCGCTGAGATTAAATCCTCCAACCTTTCAATGTGTGCTTTGACTGACCCTGATTCATTCATTCATCTGCGTGAAACATCTTTGTGTTTTGATTTTAACATTTTGCATAGAGATTGATCTTTTTACTTTTAATGAAGCTCAGATTAATAATTTGACTTACAGTTTGTAGACATGAAGGGGTCTATTGATTTGACTGATTTGAACTTTTCTCTTTCCAGGGAAACAAAAAGGGTAACTGATAATGATAAGAACTAAAAATTTACATTTTCAGCAAATAGATATTTTACCATAAAAGTATCATAATGGGGAAAAACAGTAAATATTTTTGCCAACTAAGATGTGATTCCAGGGCTCCTTTTATTGGCAACATATTTTAGCTATCATAATCCTTTCCATAATTTTTCCATCTATTATAATCATTTAACATTGTCCACCAACTTAATGCAGTTGTGGATTTTTGATTTATTATTTTTAAATTATCATTATTTTTCTTCTTCTTATTATTATTATTATTATTATTTTTTAATATTTTTAGTGTTTTAGTTTTTAGCTTTCTTTATATATACTCACAATTTTAGTTTCTTAGTTTTTTATATTCATAAATTTTGCTTTTTTTATGATATCGATTACACAAGGATAATATCCTTTTATAATCGAAAGGGTGGACTGTTGTGGGAAAATTTATATCTTTCTCCTATTATATATTAATCTTCATATTTACTCACTATAAAAGTTTTCACTCAGTCTGTTTCTCTCTCAAGGCCGCACCGTTCCCTGCAGGATGGTGTTTGTAGAGCAGCAGAGCTTCTTCCCATAACAATCCAGATTCTTTCTCAAGGTTTATTCATAACATGTTACTGTTAAGCAAAGTGTCTGTAATTAGTTATGACTCTGACTGCTTTCCATTGTTGTAAGTAGGGGGGGACGAACGCTGCTCAGATCAGAACAGGGCAGAATGCTGCCATGAGGGCTGCATGATGAACTGTTCTCTCTTTGCAAAGATGATTAATAAATGTGTCGACTGAGTGAAATCCATCGATCTCCGTTTATTTAACTAGGATGAATAGTTGAATACTTTTTTCCCACGACAAAATAAAAACAAATACCAGCTAAAAACGCAAATAGGACAAATAAAGACTTATAACACATCCCCTAAAGAATTAAAGATAAAAGCAACAACAAGCAGAACATGAAACCATTCTCACTTCCTGTTTCCCTTACAGATCTATTTAAAGCTTTGATCCATATTTCTGATGGAGGTGGATATAAAGGAGGATTTAAAGCGGCTCAGTTTGGTTTTTGTGATTCTGAACCTTCTGCCAGAAGGAAAGGATGATGAAGGATGAGGGACGGGTCCAGACTGAAGGGACGGATGTTCAGTCGTCCCTTCAGTCTGCACCAGGACCAGCATATAGAACACTGCACTAAGCCGAACCCTGATCACAGGAAAGGGAGAAAAGGTTTATAACCTTTCTAAAAGACTGAGCTTTTCTAAAGGATTTGAAACCAAGATACTATTTCTGCATTGGCCAGTAGAGGGTGCTGTTGCTCTTTCTTAAGAAAACGTTTAAAATCCTTTCTGGAGGTGCAACATATCAATGTTCTCCATCACAACCATACTGATCAGGGTCACTAATAGCAGCCATGACCTCTATCTCCTTACCCTAAAGGCCTAATGTTCAACCCTGATCTGAATTTTAACCCTGATTCTAAAGTTTAGTCTCTTACCAGGACTTTTATTTCCCAACCCTAAACCCTAGACCTCAATGCCTAACCCTAATCTTGCCTCCAAAAATGAATCCTTCACTATGACCTCTTATTCCTTACTTTAAATCCTTTGTTTCTAAGCCTAATTCCAACCCAGTCAGTGGCTGCGTCTCAATTCGCAGGCTGCGTACTTGGGAGGACGCATTTTGAGGCCGGTGACGTCACAACGCTGCGCGGAGGCCGTCCCATTTGGCAGAAATTCTGAGGACGCTTAAAATGCAGCCTTAAAATGCGTCCTCCTTTTCCCCGAATTCTATTTTAACCTACATCTTACTGTACTGATAGCCGTATCCCTCACTAATCAGATCATTTTATTCTCAAACAGTTTATTACAAAGGATTAGAGCTGTTAAAGCTTAATGCAGCTGAAGAAATAACATTAGTCCAGCTGTACTGGGCTGTTAATACTGCAAACGTTTTGTTTTAATACTCAATAATGTATAGTTAATTTACAGTACAGTATAATAAGGTTTAAAGTATAATTCACTTGAAGAACAATACCAGCGTAATTATACAGAACAGTCATTTTGCCTGTTGACATAACAGAAATATGCTTTACATGTCATTTTGTTCCAGGGAGCAGACAGATGATAAAATGACCACCTTATCATCAGGGCCTAAAATACTGCTGCAGTCAGATGGAGGGAAGAGTTGAGGCAGAATTCCATCTACATGTTGCATTTCTATGTAAAAGTCACACAAGTTAAAATAAGTCCTGTTCAAACACCAACGTACAAAGATAATCTTTTGATCACAACAAATGATGCTCAGATGCCACTTTTTGTTAATCTCATATTTGTGATAGAAGTGATCCTTGTGTGGGACAACTTAAAAAAAAAATACAAAGTATGTTCAGGTTTGGATAATTTAATGAAACACATACATATATATATATATATATATATATATATATATATATATATGTATATATGTATGTATATGTATGTATGTGTGTGTGTGTGTTTGTAGGTAAATGACATCTTACATTTATTATATTCATGTTAATTTCCACTTTGAGTAAGCTTAAAAAAGTAATCTCCAGGTTACCATTCCAAAGTCTTTTTCTGTAGAATTTCATTAATCCATCCAAATCCTGAAACCTTCCTTTTTTCTGGCATCTGTTGACACAAATAGTTTTCCTCTACTTTAGGAAGGCAAAGATCCAGGGACAGAGCAGGGGGGGGGGGTCAGTGGGAAGCCTGCTGCCACCTGGCCCTGGTTTGTCCTCATGGATGAGGTATTAGGACAGCAGCCCTCTGTTGCCCCACCTGTCCTAATTGCCTCCATCCCTGAGGACACAGCAGGGCCAGATGCTGCAGAGGCTGGGCAGCATCGGGGTGACGATGAGGAAGAGAATGAGGATGAGGGAAAGGAGGAAGAGAAGAAGGAGAGACGAGTTGGTGGATTTAATCAGGGAGGATATCAGATGGCAGAGGAAGGCGGGAAAGGATGGACCGATTATTTCATTTATTGGAGAGGATGGTGGACAGACATTATCGTTTTGGTGGGTTTTTTTTTTTTTAACAAGTTGAGGTTCTGTGTTGCTGTTATTGTTAAATTAAATTATTAAATTGTTTATAAAAGTTATTGTTGTCTGTGTGTTCTTAAAATCTTTTAACCTTTTTACATTATCTGTTTAATCACTTCTTTATAATTTAAGTAAACTTAGAACAACTTCTCAGTGACATCAGTTAATTTTTAGAGAATAAACAATAAACTATTAAAAACATTTTTAACTATTGACATTAGATTTTAAAATTAACTACTACAACTATTTACAGAAGATATAAAATAAATATTACTAGAGAACATAAATATATATATACATAAATGACTGAGCAGGAGTCCCTGGTGGTGCTGCTGGACTGGATGGGACGCCACACAGACGACCTTGGAGTCTTCTGACTGCGAGTGGGACATCATCTGGGGGGTCGGGGTGCCTCTCTCCACTGTTCACCACATCGTCCATCAGGGTTTGCAGGGCTGACCCAATCAACGGCTGCCATGTTACTAAAAAAGTTTAAAAAGACGCAGAAAATAATGACTTTACTAAAACTGTTTTCATAACCCTGAAATGAGAACAGCTAAAATGTGATTCTACTTGCCATCTAAATGTAACAGTGGTCGGGTAGACCCTCCTCCAGGGTAGACCCTCCTCCAGGGTAGACCCTCCTCCAGGGTAGAACCTCCTCCAGGGTAGACCCTCCTCCAGGGTAGACCCTCCTCCAGGGTAGACCCTCCTCCAGGGTAGAACCTCCTCCAGGGTAGACCCTCCTCCAGGGTAGACCCTCCTCCAGGGCAGACCCTCCTCCAGGGCAGACCCTCCTCCAGGGCAGACCCTCCTCCAGGGTAGACCCTCCTCCAGGGTAGACCCTCCTCCAGGGTAGAACCTCCTCCAGGGCAGACCCTCCTCCAGGGCAGACCCTCCTCCAGGGTAGAACCTCCTCCAGGGTAGACCCTCCTCCAGGGTAGAACCTCCTCCAGGGCAGACCCTCCTCCAGGGTAGACCCTCCTCCAGGGTAGAACCTCCTCCAGGGTAGAACCTCCTCCAGGGCAGACCCTCCTCCAGGGTAGACCCTCCTCCAGGGCAGACCCTCCTCCAGGGTAGAACCTCCTCCAGGGCAGACCCTCCTCCAGGGCAGACCCTCCTCCAGGGCAGACCCTCCTCCAGTGCAGACCCTCCTCCAGAGCAGACACCTCAGCAGACAGCTGGTCCCGCCATGGAGCACCACTGACTGCCTCCAACACCTTCTCCCCTCCTCATCCTCTGGGGCCGTGATGTTACCGGCTCCCAGGCAGATGTTGTGCAGGACAGCACATGCTGTTATGACCTGTAGAAAAAAAAAGACAAACATATTTACTTTTATTCAGTCATCTATCTTTTTTACATTATCTTTATTACATGATTTATTAGAAATTAAATTTTACTTCATCTAGATCCACTTTTTAACTTATTTTTTCGTTTTTATATTTTAATTTTTTTTCCTGTATTATGTTATATATATATATATATATATATATATATATATATATATATATATATATATATATATATATATATATATATATATACATATATATATATATATATATATATATATATATATAATTGCAAATAAAACCAGGCAGTAAGGGGATAACAATTTAGACAAAAAATGATTTATTTCTCAACAGTTTGGCTTCTCAACACAACATTAGTGATGGTGAAAGTAGTGATTTAAGTCAGTTATTTACAGGGTTTCTACACATTTAACTATTCAATTCAAATTACTAAAGTTACAAACAAATAAATTACAAACTTACAAATAAATATAAAATGTAATATTTAAACATATTCATCAATCTGCTGACAAGCGTTGAAGGCCCCTGTGGGTTAGAATAACAGCAGGTAGATCTTACCTCTCCACTGTGCTCTGCCAGCCTGAGAAAAATCAGTCGCCGGTTTTGCTGCCGCCGAAGCCGTCAAAGCGACTCTCCTCCTCCAATAACAAGTCAATTAAAAAAAATAAAAAAATGTCCATATCTATTTTTTTGTTTTTGTGGTTTCTTTCCGTATTTCTCGAGCTGTCGGATTTTGTTTGCCGCTGCTTTTGGGATAGACGTGATGACGTCGTGTCGCAACCAGGAAGTGCTCCAAAGGCTACAGTAGACCGTCCCATTTACCAACGGCTGAGGATCCTCCGGAGCAGCCTTACCAAGGCTGCGAATTGAGACGCAGCTACGGTGTGTACGGAGGTCATCTAATCAGGACAGCCTTCGTGTCTTTAAGAATACACAGGATATGGGAGCATCTTGGAGCCGGTCTGATAGAGGAGAGCTACTGTATCTGTAACCCTGAAGCATAGAAGCAAGCTGCATGGAGTTCAAGACATGGATGGCGTGTCAGTTTCTGATATGGACAGCTCAACATCAACATGATGCAACACATAGACTCATAAGGTATAAGAAGCAGGTGATGACGTTGTTCGGGGCTCAATCTTTGCCGGACGCTCGTGGACGTGATTTCTGAGCCCACAGCTGTGCAAACTCCAAGCATTTTCTCTGTCCTGTAACGACCTGATCTGGAATAAACTCTGTTACTTTTTTACTCCTGTTTTATTGTCCTTTTAAATGGTTTTACCCAGTTTGAGTTAAGAGCAGTAAATAACTTGCTCCCAGGAAAAGAAGCGTGAGGAAGCCCCCGAGGCGCACCGGCTTTTTTAGGGGACATAACTTCCTCATTTTAACAGTGAAATGATTAAGCCACTCATCAGCGCCAACATCATGACATGTGGAGGTTTTAAAATGAATACTTCTTAATGAATCCATGGCTCGGATATATCTGGAGGTTAAATTGACTGAAAATTTTATGTTGTTGTTTCTTCAATAGAACATGGGTTAATTTTTCTGTTGAAGAAAAAGGGGGGAAGAATATAAAAGAAGAAAACTAATAAAGATCCATATAGATGCTGTTTATTTTTCCATCTGGAACAGTCCATGTGGAATTTGGGTTGGTAATTGAGAGCAGAATAAATAAACAACCTAAATAAAATACTAAATTATGACTAAACCAGTAAAGCGAATAGATAAGGGTATAAATGCCTGTCTAAAGGAAAATGATCTATTTAGGTCATTCTTAGCATCAGAGGACAGAGACGACTGCTAGACTGCTGGTTTGAACACCTCGGCCTGACTGTGTGTGTTTGGAAAATCCAGAGTTGTTGACGTTTGATGTTTCAGCTTCTTGCGTCCCTGAAACTGGTGTTAACCAGGTTGGGTTTGCTGTTTGTTCTCTTCATGAAACTCTTGCTCCTGATTCTTTGCCAAAAACCTTCTCAGCTCAAACTGCTGAACTTGTTGCTTTAACAGACAGCTGTCAGAGTGGTTCCAGAAAGGGCCGTGTGGCTGCAGGTTTTCTTTCCAACCAAGCAATGGCACACCAGACTGCATTTATACCACCAAGTCATCATGTTAACACTGGACTCACTTGATGAGATGAATGCAGTCTGGTGCTATTGCTTGGTTGGAAAGAAAACCTGCAGCCACACGGCCCTTTCTGGAACCACTTTGACACCCCTGCCTTAACAGAAGCTGTCAAGATTATTTATTAACTCGAACGTAACAGAAGCAAGCTGCTGTGGATCTGTGGCTCGCGGCTGCTGCAGGGGGTGGGGGGTGGGCACCACCCAATCACTGACACTCTGGTTACGGGAGAAACACAGGTAAGTGACCACGATCATCTGAACAGAAGATGATTATCAAAGTGAGTCTCCTACCTGGTTTAACAGATCAGTCCATCTTCTCCATCATAGACATGATCAGCCAATGAGAAGCGGGTCTGAGCCCTCCAGAGCACAGATTCTTGTTCCAGGAATCCATCAGAACGTGAAGGCAGGTTCATATTCCCGTGCGTTGAGCATCCATCTCAGACAGAAATGCACAGAGAGGCAGAATCCAGCAGGAGTCCAACCGTGGATCAGGCCAGCAGATCAGGCAGGGACAGACAGGGCCAGTGGGTGAGAGGGAACGGAACCAGGAAGACAGAACCCCTAGGGAAACGCTCTCACCACTGGTTAGGGAATAACTCGACTGAGGACACTGGCTAGAGAATAAACTCCTCACTGGAACATGAACCTTAGAAATAACTAAAACTAAGTAAACTGACAGACAGAACACTAACAGAAATCAAACAATGATCGGCCATGATAGCTGGAACTGAGTCCAATATAAGGGAAACCAGCAGGTGGATGAGGTGAGTGATGATTAGAAGCTGGACAGAGTTAAGCAGGTGAAAAGCAGGAGCAATAAAGGTGAGCTATCAGGGCAGATCATGACAGAAGCCTTTAGTTTGCTGAAGGGAAAGCTGTGATTATTATACTGCTTTTGATTGTGATTGTGCATCACCTTGGAAACATCGTTTATTCTTGAAATCAGATCAAAGGAGCATTTTGAATGGCAGCAAGGTTCTGATCTTTTGGATGCAATTTTCTTACCTATAAGGCTATTTCTGTGTGTAAATGTAAGGCACACTCTTCTTCCACAGACATTGTTTCACTTATACCAACGACATTTCAAACGTTTTCTGCAGAAAAGCTGGTCTTCAACACATCAGGTAGACTACTGATGTGACTACTTATTTTATCTACTTCCTTCAGGAGTACCGTAGATAAAATAAGTTCCTGGAGCTCAAAGAACTTTAGATTAACATTTGAACTTTGTCATAAACCATTGATCATCCTTTTTCTTCATCAGAACAATTGCTATATGTTCTATTGAAGAAACAACAACATAAGAGTAAGGACCTGGTGGACGATACAAAGTTACAAAAAGAAGAGGTTTTCTTGCCTTGAAATTTGGATGAGGGAAATTAAAGGTTAAATGTTCAAAGAGTTGTAGGTATTAACTGTTTTGGGAGTAATCAGTAAGTCAGACTGGAAGATTGTTGCTACTCCTCCTCCTCGCCCAGAACTTCTGGGTATGTGAAAATTTAAATAGCTTGAAGGAGTTGCCTCATTTATGCTCACATAATCCTCTTGCTGCAGCCAGGTTTCTGTAAGGCAAAACAAGTCAATGTGATTATCACAGATCAAGTCATTAACTAGCAGACTTTTAGAGGAAAGAGATCTTATGTTAAACAGACCGCATTTAATTGTTTTAACTTTTTTTTTGGAGTTATTTTGATTTTATTAGATTATCATGATTTACTCCTTTGGGAATCTTTGCTAATTTATTAGATTTTGAGCTATCTCTATAGTTCTGCTGCTATAGGCTTAGACTGCTGGAGGACATAGGGACCCCTTTTTCATCATTCTGCTTCATTCTATCTCTATTCTCCCACTCTGCAGAATCTG
Organism: Cyprinodon diabolis; assembly: GCA_030533445.1. Lineage (NCBI taxonomy): Eukaryota > Metazoa > Chordata > Actinopteri > Cyprinodontiformes > Cyprinodontidae > Cyprinodon > Cyprinodon diabolis. Next base: position 49,423,380 of record CM060073.1, on the reverse strand, counting down.
TTAGTTCAATCTCTAACGTTCTGCTCTCTCTGCTTTTTCTCATAGTAGCTTCATCTGGTCTGTTCCTGTTTGGCTGTGACTCCATCCTGGAGAGAAATATCAGCTGTGCTGCTGCCATCAACACCTTTGTTTCTAGATGTTGGAGCTTGGCCTGTTTTCCAGTGTAGTCCTGTTTCTCCAACTGTGACTAACTGGATGTGCTCTCTTCATCCTCTGACATGGGAGCTGGCTCGGAGCTCGTCTGCCTGGCTGTGTGTTTCCTGGACGGGGCCGCCTGTGGAGCTGGTTGACAGTTGCCTTTTGTATCTATGCTTCTTTTTCTATGTCTGCTTCTGTCTCCTTGAACCCCAGTGGGCCTCAGCAGATGGCCGCTCACACTGAGCCTGGTTCTGCTGGAGGTTTCTTCCTGTTCAAAGGGAGTTTTTCCTCTCCACTGTCGCTACAAGCATGCTTAGTGTGAGGGATTGCTGAAGAGTCAATGAGTCGATGCAATCAGCTGGTTTTCCTTAGATAGAAAACTTTGAATCAATCTGACTGGATGATCTGGTTGAACTGGAAAGTGACCTGAGATGACAGGATGTGAATTGGAGCTATAGAAATAAACTGAATAGAATATAAGGAACAGAACAAAGGATGGACTAATGAGCTGAATAAGAAGCAGGTGTGAGTGGAACAGACTAGAAGGAAGCCAAGGGGAAAGGAAACAAACACAAGGGGTAACAGAGAGCAAATGAAGAACTCAATACTTTTTAGAAAAGAACTACGAAGACACAAAGTACAAAGAAACCAAAAATAAACTTAAACATAGGGCAGAACCCTGCCACATAGAGCAGCAGCATTTGTACTGAGATCACATTACGCACTGTTGAACTCTATTCAGTCAACTCCTAAAGACAACTGGTTGCTCTCAGAGAAAACGTGTCTGAATAGTTTTGCACCCTTTGCATCTTTGTAGTGTGATAATATTGAGTGTGAATACTTTTTCAAGCCACTGTATAAAATAACCTTAAAATCAGGAAGCATGCATTTGATTTGCGTGTCTTGATTCTGTTCATTTTGTAGTGTAATTATTGGCCCACAAGAGGGCGGTGTATCAACACAAAGACCAATAGCTGCGGTTACCTTTTAATCAGTTAGACTGAATCGTAGACAACCAGAAATCTGTGGCTTTGCTGTTTGGGGCCACCTAAGATTCTTTTTCCATCTCAAAATGTTTTCAACTGCTTTAGTTATAGCCTACTTATTTAGGGCCAATTCAAAACACATGACATCTCAAGACACTTTACATTGACAATTTAATCAGATCATTCAGTCAGATTGGTTCAATGTCTTCCATCTAAGGAAAACCAACTGATTGCACCCAGTCAGTGACTTTGCAGGATTCTCATCTCCTCATCTAGGGAGAGTAGATATCCACTGGAAACCACAGCAATCTCTCACACCAAGTATGCAAGGAGTCGAGGGGATACCTCCTTAAGTAACCTGGCTAAACGGAATACCTCCTTAAATAACCTGGTTAAACGGAATACCTCCTTAAATAACCGGGTTAAACGGAATACCTCCTTAAATAACCTGGTTAAACAGAATACCTCCTTAAATAACCTGGCTAAACGGAATACCTCCTTAAATAACCTGGTTAAACAGAATACCTCCTTAAATAACCTGGTTAAACAGAATACCTCCTTAAATAACCGGGTTAAACGGAATACCTCCTTAAATAACCTGGTTAAACAGAATACCTCCTTAAATAACCTGGCTAAACGGAATACCTCCTTAAATAACCTGGTTAAACAGAATACCTCCTTAAACAACCTGGCTAAACGGAATACCTCCTTAAATAACCGGGTTAAACGGAATACCTCCGTAAATAACCTGGTTAAACAGAATACCTCCTTAAATAACCTGGCTAAACGGAATACCTCCTTAAATAACCTGGTTAAACGGAATACCTCCTTAAATAACCTGGCTAAACGGAATACCTCATTAAATAACCGGGTTAAACGGAATACCTCCTTAAATAACCTGGCTAAACGGAATACCTCCTTAAATAACCTGGCTAAACGGAATACCTCCTTAAATAACCGGGTTAAACGGAATACCTCCTTAAATAACCTGGTTAAACGGAATACCTCCTTAAATAACCTGGCTAAACGGAATACCTCATTAAATAACCGGGTTAAACGGAATACCTCCTTAAATAACCGGGTTAAACGGAATACCTCCTTAAATAACCGGGTTAAACGGAATACCTCCTTAAATAACCTGGTTAAACAGAATACCTCCTTAAATAACCTGGTTCAACGGAATACCTCCTTAAATAACCTGGTTAAACGGAATACCTCCTTAAATAACCTGGTTAAACGGAATACCTCCTTAAATAACCTGGTTAAACGGAATACCTCCTTAAATAACCGGGTTAAACGGAATACCTTCTTAAATAACCTGGTTAAACGGAATACCTCCTTAAATAACCTGGTTAAACGGAATACCTCCTTAAATAACCTGGTTAAACGGAATACCTCCTTAAATAACCGGGTTAAACGGAATACCTCCTTAAATAACCGGGTTAAACGGAATACCTCCTTAAATAACCGGGTTAAACGGAATACCTCCTTAAATAACCTGGTTAAACGGAATACCTCCTTAAATAACCTGGTTAAACGGAATACCTCCTTAAATAACCGGGTTAAACGGAATACCTCCTTAAATAACCTGGTTAAACAGAATACCTCCTTAAATAACCGGGTTAAACGGAATACCTCCTTAAATAACCTGGTTAAACGGAATACCTCCTTAAATAACCTGGTTAAACGGAATACCTCCTTAAATAACCGGGTTAAACGGAATACCTCCTTAAATAACCTGGCTAAACGGAATACCTCCTTAAATAACCGGGTTAAACGGAATACCTCCTTAAATAACCTGGTTAAACAGAATACCTCCTTAAATAACCTGGTTAAACGGAATACCTCCTTAAATAACCGGGTTAAACGGAATACCTCCTTAAATAACCTGGTTAAACGGAATACCTCCTTAAATAACCGGGTTAAACGGAATACCTCCTTAAATAACCTGGCTAAACGGAATACCTCCTTAAATAACCGGGTTAAACGGAATACCTCCTTAAATAACCTGGTTAAACAGAATACCTCCTTAAATAACCTGGTTAAACGGAATACCTCCTTAAATAACCGGGTTAAACGGAATACCTCCTTAAATAACCGGGTTAAACGGAATACCTCCTTAAATAACCTGGTTAAACGGAATACCTCCTTAAATAACCGGGTTAAACGGAATACCTCCTTAAATAACCGGGTTAAACGGAATACCTCCTTAAATAACCTGGTTGGAACTGGATCTAACATCCAAGTTGAAGGCTTAGATGTAGACAATAATTTAGCTAACTCTGAAAGTTCAACTGGATCAAAGCAGTCTAAACCGGTTCAGATTCCATGACTACCTCAGATGCTGCCCCCCCCTCCAGAGATAAACCAATCATAGATAGAGGAGTGCTAATGATCTTATTTTTAATAAGATCTGAATAATAATAATGGCAATAATTGAACATCATTAATATCACACTTCTTGGGGAGCAGCCGAGGGTTAATGGTCTTGCTCAGGAACCTAGAGTACTTCTCAGAGCACAAGTGCACTGCTCTATCCACAGGACCACCACTCCCATCAATCTTATTTACAAAGACTCCCATAAAATCATCAGAGCAGGTGGGATGGATGGTTCAACCAATTGAGCTATCAGCTGGCTAGCTCAGGCGTTAAGTTAACCATCCTGCAAACAGGAAGGTTTGTGTCTCAGCAGCAGGGAATGAGCAGGGGCGGATCTATAGGGGTGGCTAAGGGAGCAATTGACTCCCCCGAAATCTGATTGGCTACCCCAACTGCCACCCCAGATGATTGACGGCACCGCTAAAACAGTTGCACGTTTGAAGTCTTTGACTGCGATGTTCTTCCTGTACAGTAGATGGCGCAATGCAGCATGCGCTATGCAGCCCCTTTTTTAGCAATTATTAGCAAAAACTATTGTCTTCATCTAAGCCTTCAACTTGGATGTTAGATCCAGTTCCAGCCAGGTTATTTAAGGAGGTATTCCTGTCATGGTTTTGGTTCTGTTTAAGTTTTATCTTTGAGTTTTCATTGGTTTTATTTCCATTTTGTGTTATTCTACCTATTTTTGATTGTACACTCCTGATCTTAAGACCAGTCAAAAAATTGCAAGAAAATGCATTTTGCACTATTGGATCTTAAGAAGGTTCAAAGAAGAGCTTCACAATGTTAAAGGAAAAAATCAGTGCAAGAGACAAAAACTTTTGAGCAGGGAGTTTTCTGAAAACTGCATTTACACTCAAACATTATTTTTGAGTGTAAATGCAATTTTTTTTTGCAGTTTTCAATTAATTCCCTGCTCAAAAGTTTTTGTCTCTTACGCTGATTTCTTGCTTTAACATTGTGAAGCTATACTTAGAACCTTCTTTAGATCCAATAGTGCAAAATGCAAATTCTTGCAATTTTTTGACTGTTCTTAATATTTTGATCAGGAGTGTATTTGTGCTTTTAGGTATTTCTTGTTTGCCCTCTGCTGCCCTCTTTGTGTCAGTCTCCTCCTCCTAGCTCCCTTCCTGACTCCTCTGTTCACACCTGCTCCCAATCTGCTGATTAGCCTGCTCTTTGTTTCTGTCTCCCTTACATGCACCTCCTGCTCAGCCACTGTTGTTGTCACTATTTATTTGCCCCCTTGTTGTGACTATTCCTCATTCTCAGTTTTTGTGGATTTATGTTTTGGGATTTTTGCTTCTGTTCCCCTTTTTGTTATTCAATCTGCAAATAACCAGCTTCAGTGTCTGCATTTGGGTCCTGACAAACCTCCACCCAACTTGACCATCCCTTTGATCTCCTCCTCCATTTTAGATGTGATTAATCTATCTCTGTTACAGGGATACGTACCAAAGGCTTTTAAGGTTGCTGGAATCAAACCTTTGCTTAACACTAGATGTCCCGGAGAATTCCAGTTTTCCTGCAAGCCCCCCTCCCCTCTTCAAGTTTTTGTATTCACTCCACCTTGCTAACTGTCCTTGTTGCAATGCAAATAACCTGTGATATGACCAGCCCCTTCCACAGGAGACTGGATAAAGGCTGAAAAAAACTGGCATCAGAACCAGAGCATGCTCCAAACACTTTTCATTACCTGCCCCTGCAACATCATAGCCTGGGTGCCATTCCGAACTTAGTCCCGCCCACAATGTTTGAGGTCGGGAAGTTCGGTCTGGCATTGCTCAATAGTAGTGCGAGTACGCTAGCCCAATATCAGGAGGGCCAATCAAATTGTCAGGGCGGGCTTTATACGATGATGGACAGATGATCAACAGTAACGTAATCAACCATGTGACCAAAGCGCGCTTGGGTGACAACAACAATGGCTGCCGCTGGAGAGTTGAGGTGAGTAGATTCTACTATTAGGTCTGTTCTAGAAGATATCAACAGCAAATTAATTTTAAAAGAGGAACAGAGAAACGCGATCAAGGCTCATCTTCTTATTCTAGGCGTGCAACTGCACGCTTTGATTTTTGTTGACAACAACTATGCGTCGCTTAACATACGTCACGCACTCCGTTGCTCTTATTGGTTGTAGGTCTATCCAATTGAGTGCAGAGGCATTTTTTCCTGGTTCGTTGGAAACACGCCCCATAATCACAGCTCTATGGAGCAGCATCAGACTCATTCTGACTAGAATTGAGTAGGACTACGTCAGGCTAGCAACATCAGACCTTTTTGCAGGAATATATTGATAAGTCACATCTAAATCTTTTATTTAAACCTATTGAACAACCAGATATCATACGGGTCCTAGTTCCTGAGCTGAGAACAGGTCATAGCCATGCTTTTCCAACGAGGCAAGGCGGAGCCTATTTATATTGTCCATTCACCAACAGACTCATTTATATTGCAAAGCTCACTATGTGAAAAAAAGAACAGCTTAGAGAATAATTGTATTTTATAGATAATATTTTATTAATTATCTGCAGGTAAATTAACTCTAGTCAATAAACAGCGAACCAGTTACTATTCTGCTGTAACCCAGCCTGGGATAATAGGGAGATCTCTCTGAAGACCTCGTCACCTCTGACCTAAGAATCAGAACATCTTATGGCGCATTCTGCTCCCGTCCCTCAAAGTTAAACCCAGTCTAGACTACCGACGTCTCAGTAAAATGAGATACCTTCTGGTGGCACCTACAACCTTCCTCTCAGCCTTAGAGAGAGCCCTTCAGGTATTCCCCTGCAAAAGGCTTTTGGTTCTCAGGTGAAAAAAATCCAAATTGAAAAGCCTTGTTCTTGTGCATTTGTTTGAATAACTGTATAGTGTTTACGATATGATATAAACATGTGGGTTATGCTTTCTTTTAAATGATCAATTGTAATGTTTTGTGATCAGTTCTTATAAAAAGCAAACTGTGTTGTGGTAGGACATGGATTTTATTAAATTAAAGTTCGTTGGTTTTAAATTGCCAATAAAATAAAGTAATTATAAAATGTTTTACTGTATTTGCTTGAAATTAGAAATTTACTAAAATTGTAAGTTTTGTACAGAATGTTGCAAATTGACATTTTATTTTAACAGTAACCAATACCAAATTTTTATTGTATTCCAATTAGAAGCAGAAGTTCCTGCATCACCCAGAGACTATCTAGAGTTTGAGCATTTTATTTTGCAAAATTAAATATTAGCAGAATTAAAATGACAAAGTTTGAACATAGACACTTTATGTCAGTGATCTGTCCCACCATCACTGCACTAACCACAACAGATAAAAATGTTTAATCCCAGAAACGAGACTCATTTAACCTTTACCCTCAGAGCTGCATCTCCATCATTCAACCGTCACAACTATTGCTAACAAGTGTTAAGACATCGAATCAAAAGTTACAGCTTTAACTAATCCAGTTCATACCAGATTCAACCAGTTCTAACCAGATTTTCAAAAACATAATACAATAAAACTTTAAAAAGTATGCCTGGCCGGCCATTTAATGCCTCAAACCAGCTGTACTTGGATTAAAGCGGTTTAGACCAGAGTGGAACAGATTTAGCCTTGAGTGTTTCAAACAGAGGGTAGGAACCATGGAAACCAACCGCACCACACTGGACAAAACTGGTTTTCCTAATAAGTCTGTGAAACCAGTTAAATTAGCTGTTACATGTACAGCAATGGAACCATTCCGAAATGGTTCAAACCAGATTAGAACCATTTTCACTGGTATCTACCAGCTACAGGAAGTCTAATCAGTTAAGACCAGTTTAAACCAGAATCCCTGATCACAGTTTACTCAGAAATAAGGGCACAATTCAATACTATCCATAAAAACCCGTCTGTAGAAATCTTTTCACCATTTGAACCAGTTTGAACCGCTTCTAAACCAAAGGAGTCCACTGCAGGGTGCCAATGGAGAGGAGGGTCTGACAGGTGGCAGAGTCCAACCATACAGACTCCACCAGGCTAAAGTGCAGGAACCCGAGAGCGAATCCACAGCCAACGTCTGAGATGTGGTGTTTGCCCAGCAGCACCCGAGAGACGCCAACCAGGAAGGCCCACAGGTAGAGCAGGATCCTCAGCGGCACCTGAAGGACAGAGGTCATCAAGCTCACTCTCCAACGGCACAGTTATGTTAGATCCACTGGAATCAGAACAGAGACCAGTGACCTACCGCTAGCACCAGGTGGTTTAGCAGGAACTTGGACACCATGACAGCTCGGCTAGCGTGGGCTGCTGGGAAGGAATACATATCCATGGCAATGTAGTCCAAAAACCCTGGAGGGAAGTCCCACGGTCCTCTGCGCTTGATCAACTTCTGCATCCCAGCAACTGTCATCAGGTCCAGGATCAGGGCTGACGAGACAGGAGGGTCTGGTCTTAGGAACCGGGCAATCACCCAAGTCAGGGGTTAGAAACACGGGTCAGTCCTTAGACCCACATTTAGGAGACCTTGGTGTTAGCATGACAATCAGACAGGTCAAACATTAGGAGCCGCAGAGATAAACAGGCCAGAGGTAAATGACAAGAGGAAAAGACTGGGACAGAATAAGGGCAACATATGCTAAAGGACCAGCTGTTAGAAGCCATAGACGGATTGGGCAATAACGACAGATGAGTTGGGTGTCAAGAGGTGCAGTTACTGACAGGTCAAGCATTAGGGGCCAGGCAGGTTGAAGGTTTGAGACAGGAGAGAGAGAGAGACATTATAGACTGAAGGTCTCTCTCGAGTCTCACCCAGCAGCAGGTTGACAAGGACTTCCTGTCCAGCCAGCGTGTTGCTCCGCCACAGACATATCAGAGTCCCAAAGATCCAGGGCAGGGCGTGTCCTGTGAGGGCCAGCAGAGTCACCATAGAGCGCAGCGGGGCCCCGGGGCCATGAGACCCCACACACATCCCAAGACGCTTGGAGAGGCTTATGTCAATGGCAAGCAGAGAGTTGATGGCGATGCCTCGAAAGGTTGGGTTCAGCTGCATACAGTCCTGCTCCGGCCAGCGGGACCCCTCCTTTGGACCCCCGTCTGCTGCTTGGCTTCCATCAGTGGAGTCTCTGGACCCCCTGTGAAGCACACAGAGGAAAGAGTGAGTCATGCTTTAAACCCGGTTTATGGTTGACACATCGGCAGCTTAAGAAGGGAGGCCCAGACTTCCCTCTCCCCGGCGTCTTCTTCCAGCTCCTCACGAGGAACCCCAAGGCGTTCCCAGGCCAGCAGAGAGACATAGTCTCTCCAGCGTGTCCTGGGTCTCCCCCCGGGGCCTCCCCCCGGTGGGACGTGCCTGGAACACCTCACCAATGAGGCATCCAGGAGGCATCCTAACCAGATGCCCGAGCCACCTCAACTGGCTCCTCTCGACGTGGAGGAGCAGCGGCTCTACTCCGAGTCCCTCCCTGATGACCGAGCTTCTCACCCTCTCTCTAAGGGAGAGCCCAGCCACCCTACGGAGGAAACCCATTTCGGCCGCTTGTATCAGAGATCTCGTTCTTTCGGTCATGACCCAGAGTTCATGACCATAGATGAGGGTAGGAACGTAGATCGACCGGTAAATCCAGAGCATAACTGAACTTTTATCTTTGTCACGGCAGCATCCCAGTAAAGCCCAATCCCATCCACTGAGCTTTCCCTCACATCCCATTTTTTCCATGTCACACTGACTGCCTAGAGAGGCTCCTATTATTCGGGATGAGCAGATAAGCACAGATTTTTTTTCCACATCTGTCTCTGTGCGACAAAATTTGAAAACATTTTCCACATTTGACTTGGACAGATTATGAAAAGTTATTAAAAAATTAAAAAATAAAACCAACAACCAGCGCAGCTTCAAAGCAAAGCCCCACTTCATGGATCTGCACAGCATCTCTTAGAGCAGACAGAGAGCTTTTGCAGGCCTATATTGAAAACATAATGAGAAAATGCAGCAATAGAGACTGTGAGACGGTTTATATGCAGGCAGTGAGAAATGATTCTCAGAGAAAGATTTGTGAAGCTGTTCAGAGTTTTTCTTTTTTTTCCAAAGAGGGGAAAGTGATAAGCTGCAGTTCCCTGCACCACCCTCCCCTCCTTGTTTTGCATGAGGCTCAAAGGGATCACTATTTCACTGTAGTGGTGGCAATTTAAAAGCCCGTGAACCAATTTGACAGGATTCACCAAAACAACATGTTTGATATATTTCACACAGTTTAGAATGCCATCTTTTTCCAGTATTTTATTGTACCCTTCCAAGTTTCCAAGTTTGAAGACGTTTCTCTTCCTTCCAGGAAGCTTTTTCATCCAAAATGTCAGAAATAGCGTTTAGTTCCAGGTTTTATCCAGCAGCCCAACAAAGCCTGGTTTTAGTTTAGAAAACATGCAGATAGAAACGGATGAACGGGTCCCCCCCTTTGGAATGGGGGTCGCTTGGCTTCTTTGTTAGCCTGCAATGCCCCATACCTGTCTATGTCTCTGAAAGGGGGTCATTAGAGGGAATTGATGAGTCTAGATCACTTCCCATTGGAAAAAGGGAAACAACATGAACATGCATAGAACTGATTTAACACATAATCCTTCATAGAGTTCACTATTCAGGCCCCCAGATGTTTGTGATGGTTTTCCTCAGTCTGATACCTGTTTGCATTTCTTCTGTAATGAACCAGATGACTATAAACATGCACTAAGGTTATTCACTCTTGTACAGATGTTCTGGTGTCCCATATGTGAGGAAGGGATGTAATTGAAAGACTTTATTGATCTTAAAATCTCAGCCTCTTCCTCAGTCTGTTTACTGGGAATCACTGTCTGAGGTGACATCATCTATGATGTCACCTCAGACAGTGATTCCCTCTGTGTCCTCCTCACTGCTTCATGTAGCAGAGACAGTGTCCTCCCGAACTGGAAAAATAAAATAAGTCTAAATATTTAAAAGCTTTCTGCTAGATTATATTAATCTAGGGTGATCTTCTCCCGGGTCTGGGGGCCCATTCCTCCCAGGGCCCTCAGACACGGGATGATGCAATATGTATGAGGACTGTAAGAACAGATTTAGTGTCTTCCCCTGTGTGTATACGACACTGGATGAAGGTGAATTTGTCTTAGTCTACTTGTTGGGTTGAGCGTTTGCATCCCCCCACCTACTGGAACATCATAGCCCCCAATTATGAACAGGACTCCATTTCTCCCCCTTCTCATGGTCAATGGCCAATGAGAGGTACACCGTGGGACAGGCGCCATGTGGGACAGGCGCCATGTGGGGCAGGCGCCATGTGGGGCAGGCGCCATGTGGGACAGGCGCCATGTGGGACAGGCGCCATGTGGGACAGGCGCCATGTGGGGCAGGCGCCATGTGGGACAGGCGCCATGTGGGACAGGCGCCATGTGGGGCAGGCGCCATGTGGGACAGGCGCCATGTGGGGCAGGCGCCATGTGGGACAGGCGCCATGTGGGACAGGCGCCATGTGGGACAGGCGCCATGTGGGGCAGGCGCCATGTGGGACAGGCGCCATGTGGGGCAGGCGCCATGTGGGACAGGCACCATGTGGGACAAACAAGGCAACAATGCGTACTCTTCTATGAGGCTCAAGAAACACTTATATATATATAACAATTACAAATCTCATTAACAAAAACAATTTTTTATTTTCATCATATTTTTATTTTCTGGAAACAAATTTTGTGCCTCATCGTCTCGTCATCGTCACGGGAAAAAAGGAAATATTTTAGTCATCGTCCTGGTTGATGAAACACTGGCCGACTGGTCCCTAGGAGCAGGGTTGGGCACCTCAGTGTTCTCTCCCATTCCTGGTGGCTGCCGGGCCTAGGCTTCCTGGCCCTGTGGGGTCCCCACTAGGGAGTGGGGCACCCCCAGGCCTCGGACCCCCTGGGCTCTCTTCTGGGTCCACCTTGAGTGTGCAGGAGCCCATGGGCTCACTGCCGTGGCCGCGTGATTCCTCAGTACTATGGCCTCTGGGGTCGGGCCCCTCATGGACTGAGAACCTTTGCGGTTTGGCCCCTCTGGGTTCGGCCCCTCTCTGGTGGGTGTCCAGTGATCTGGGGTGCCTCTGGATATCTGGGGCCAGGATCACCTCTGTTCCTGTTCGGGGCCCTGTAGGGTGAGTCTGGTGCCACCCACACCTGCTATTAAACATACTTTCCTTCTGCTGCTCTGGAAGCTTTCTTATCTTTACTTTTGGTGTCTGTTGTCTTCTTTTTGCTTTTATGTTCCCTTTTTTCTGTCCCTGTCGTCTCGTCCAGGTGTGAAGCAGACTTCTAGCAGTTACTGTAGATGTTCTGTGTCTATTTCTGCTGTTTTTTTAATTTTCTCTCCTTTCATAAACTCTTTTCTGTCTCTATCTCTCTCTTTGCCCTTAGTTCTTATCCCCTCTTCCTTTCTCTCCTCCTTTTCCATGTCCGTTGCATACGATTTTACTCCCTAAATCATATTCAATAAAGTTTTATAAACAAGTATGAAGCAGAACCTAATGACATTTGTTTCCAGAGCCATATTGGTACAACAGAACCAGAACCTCCTGTCTGCCGGGTTCCTGGGCCTCATGATGCTGATTAAACCTCCAAGTCCAGAACCAGAACCTCCTGTCTGCCGGGTTCCTGGGCCTCATGATGCTGATTAAACCTCCAAGTCCAGAACCAGAACCTCCTGTCTGCCGGGTTCCTGGGCCTCATGATGCTGATTAAACCTCCAAGTCCAGAACCAGAACAGCTGCTGTCAGACTGATGAATCTGTTCATTGCTTCAAGTTATTTAGTGACATCAGACTAAAGGGGCAGAATACAAGCGGAATTCAGACTGTTTGGTTTTTAACTTTAGAAAATGTTGGAGACCATAAATTTGTTCGGTCCACAGTTCTGTTCTGTTCGCCGTGGAAATAATCACATTACAGTTTGTGTTTGGAAAAACTGTTCAAGGGTTCAATACTTTCACTGTAAGTCGTCTTGAAAAAGGTTCCCATGATGCTTTGCATCATCTATCGGCAGTGATGGGACTAACGGCGTTGAAAGTAACGGCGTTACTAACGCCGTTACCTTCTTTTAGTAACGAGTAATCTAACTAATTACTTTGACTGTAACTATAACGCAGTTACCATTGCAGACACCCCGTTACTGCGCGTTACTCAGGTCGCACAATGAACCTTTTTTCATGATAGGACTCGTGCGCAGCTGCGTGAAGCTGACACCCCACCCACGTCCAAAAACTCTGCAAATAGACTGAATGGTTAGTGCAACGTTAGTGCAGATTTATGCAGAAAAAAAATATTGTTTGTGCTACTTTTGTTTAAGAGATATTAAAGATTATTTTTTAGGTCATCCAGAGGTGCGCGCCTTGTCATGAGAGAGGGGAGGATGAGAATGGCTGATGTATAGTGAGATTCCGTCTGTCAGTTGGTAGGTGGGTGTTTCTGCTGGCGGGTGTTAACGTACAGCACACACAGAGAGATGGAGAGTGAGGAGGAAACAGACAAAACAGCGTTTTCCACATGGAAATACCGGTGTTACGTCGAGCTGCGTTTCCCCAGCAGATACGGTTTCCTCTGCATCTCCGCACCGCGCAAGCGACAGGAAACGCGCATGCTCGCTAAAGGCGCGCACCAGTCGCCCTGTGCTCGCGCCACAGGAGAACTATGGAGAGCGTGAAGGATCAATGATAGCCTATATGGAGAAAGGGAGAAATCTGGATGGATGGATGGATGGATGGATGGATGGATGGATGGATGGATGGATACTCTGCCTTTTCAACCTACTGCATTTTTTATTTTAAACATTATTTGATGGCCTTTGTGGCAGGGATGGAGATCCATATTTTATGTCACACGCAGAGTATACATCTAGATAGATAGATGGATAGATAGATGTTGCAGTATCTATAACAACCCAAACACACAGGATTTCAGAATTAGACATCCCCAGTTATTAATTTCACCAGATCTGAACGCCCTGTTATAAACTTCACATGGCGTTCCCCCCTGATGTCATTTACATTGAGTTGCAATAAATGCTAAACTCTCTGCAGGTTCTTGTCTTTGTCCTCCGCTCTATTCAGCTGGTTTTAGAAACACATGGCGAGAAGGTGGGGGCGGGGTGGTGAGGGGTACGGGGGCGAGAAACGCAAAAGTAACGCAATAGTTACTTTTACTAGTAACTAGTTACTTTTATTGTGGAGTAACTCAGTTAGTAACTCAGTTACTTTTTGGGAGAAGTAACTAGTAACTATAACTAATTACTTTTTCAAAGTAACGTGCCCAACACTGTCTATCGGTGTTCCTTTATGCTGACCCAGTTCCCACCAGTCAGTTTTAGTTACAGCCACAGCAGATCCTATATTACGCGTTTTACATTCAAAGCTGGTTCTGATCCAAATCCATCTGGTACTGTGACTGTTTCAGGTTACATTACTGCCTTGACAACAAACACAACATGTCAGTAATCTGGATGTTGAAGCCTAAGTTCTACTGGTTCTTTCTGACTAAGCTTAGTGGAACTACAGTAGAACTCCACCTTTAAAGCCTTAAAAACCCAGAGTACTGGGGCTCCAGGACCGGTTCCAGGTCCAGGTCTTATTATACACTAAATGTTACCAGGATGGGTTGTGGGTGGAGACTCTTACCTCCCTGCTATGTCGTCCTGCTGACTCTGCTGTCTCGGCACGGGTCTCCTTGGACCGCCGGCCCGTCCCTCCCCAGCAGAGTGCTCCCTATGGGTGGGCTGGTTCAGGGACATGAACTCTGGCCGGTTCAGAACATTGTTCCGGTCTCTGGCCCGGCTTCGGGCCTGGCTGCTGGGCATGACAGACGGAGGACGGTGGGCCGGAGGAGAGGAACTGGTCTGAAACTCTGAGAACCTCTGCTATAAATAGAACAGCTGGCCTTCTTCTTCTGTCAGCTGTTCAGCATGTGTGTGTGTGTGTGTGGGGGGGGGTATTAAAGGTACATCCCACAGCTCTCCCTGCAAACATGAGGCCTCCATCTGCGCCTGAATTACATCGCATCTGTAGACACGTGTTAAAAGGGGAACGCTGTTTTCTCCATTGGGTTTCATTTTCCGTTATTCCATCATGTTCTACTCTCCCATCTGAGTTTAGTGTCATCTGGAGCCGTTCTGAAGATATTCTGTTAGCTTATATCCAGTAACGTCTTCCTATGGGCAACGACTTGAAGGCACAAACTAAACTGTTCATCATTTTTTCTTTAAGAAGATGGCAGGAGGGAGGGGCTACTATATTTGGGCAAAAATGGCCGCACCCAGACTCAGTGATAGCGATGAATATTATTGTTTTTATTTTTTTATTGATTTTATTGACTCCAAACTTATTAGTTTTAGGTATAAATAATGATCCATTGATTATTCCTGCTGAACGACTTTTCCTTTAATCTCTGAATAATTTTGGATCAGATTGAATAAAACTGGTGATATTCAATTAAAATTAAAATAAATTGCTGTACAAATATTGTTGTATTCCTCCCAAAATATTTGGATATTTAATTGAATCTCAAAAGTAGAGAACAGATCAGCTAGTGCTCTAAATTCAGTAGATGGCATGAAAATATCCAAGATAAAATATAGAAAGTTTTATGAAAGATTTCCACGGCATCAAAGGAAGAACCTGCTTCAGATTCTCCTCCCTCTACCTGTGACTGGCTGGAGGCCTTCAGGAAAATGAAGATATTTAAAAACTAGATGCGCTCTAGGACGTCCCAGGAAAGGTTCAGTGATCTGGTAACGCTGTCTATAAAGCATCAGCTTGATAAGCAAGTTGACTTTAACCTCTTAAAACCCACCGGGTCCCCGGCGACCTGGTTGACCTTTAGTGGGGCAATAATTCAAAATGTATAAATTTTTACCAGCAGGTGGAGCCATTGCGCGCAGATCCAATCTGACAGCAAAAGTTCAAATCCCCACATCTGGAACTGTTACAGCTAGAGGTCTGACATTTTCTGCATTTGTGGTCGACATGATGTAGAACAAATAAAATACAATAAAACCTGCTTTTTCTCAAGAATGTCTTTATTTCTGCTGTTCAGAATTAAAAAAACAACTTTGAATCATGTTTGAACTGATGCAGGTTGCTCTGTGTTCTACTCACCCAATTCCTGAGTTATTTGCTTTTCCATTTGGGTATGCAGAATAGGCCAGGATTACCCAAAATGAGTCGGATGTTAAGAGGTTAAAGACATCATTAATGACTTTACCAGTAACAAAATTCACCGTTTGGCATCAGAGATGGGAAGTAACGAAGTACAAATACTTCGTTACTGTACTCAAGTAGATTTTTCTGATATTTTTACTTTACTTTACTACTTATTTTTATGGCGACTTTTTACTTCTACTCCTTACATTTAAAAAAATTGGCTCGTTACTTTAGTTTTGAATCATTTCAATGGAGTTACCGTTATTATTTTTCACGTCATCAATACCAAATTCAATCTAATTGGATGGGAATCTACGTTGCATTTGACGCACTATACAAGATGAATCGACAGATTCGGCGGTATTCATTGGCGGCAAATCATTGCAGCTTGGTGGCGGTGGCGTTAGCATAGTAGCATGGACGACGAGATGATTGAAAATGAACACAACGGAGATCTAGTCCTATTGGCAGACATCCATTTAAAATGTAGGCAACGGCATGAAAAAAGTGGTTTCTACTTTTACTTTTATACATTAAGTAAATTTACAAGCCTGTACTTTGTTACTTTTACTTCAGTAAAGAAGTTTAATCAGTACTTCCACTTTTACTAGAGTATTTTTTAACACAAGTATCTGTACTTTTACTCAAGTACGGAAAGTGAGTACTTTTGCCATCTCTGTTGTGATGGAGAACATTGATATGTTGCACCTCCAGAAAGGATTTTAAACGTTTTCTTAAGAAAGAGCAACAGCACCCTTAACTGGCCAATGCAGAAATACTATCTTGGTTTCAAATCCTTTAGAAAAGCTCAATCTTTTAGAAAGGTTATAAACCTTTTCTCCCTTTCCTGTGATCAGGGTTCGGCTTAGTGCAGTGTTCTATATGCTGGTCCTGGTCCAGACTGAAGGGACGACTGAACATCCGTCCCTTCAGTCTGGACCCGTCCCTCATCCTTCATCATCCTTTCCTTCTGGCAGAAGGTTCAGAATCACAAAAACCAAACTGAGCCGCTTTAAATCCTCCTTTATATCCACCTCCATCAGAAATATGGATCAAAGCTTTAAATAGATCTGTAAGGGAAACAGGAAGTGAGAATGGTTTCATGTTCTGCTTGTTGTTGCTTTTATCTTTAATTCTTTAGGGGATGTGTTATAAGTCTTTATTTGTCCTATTTGCGTTTTTGGTTGGTATTTGTTTTTATTTCTTATTTCTAATGGCAGCTATTACTATGCATTGCTCACCTGGGTTCATGACAAATTATCCCAACAGGAAAATAAAGTAGATTCTATTCTATTTTAAGACTCAGACAAAACTTTTTCATTCAGACAAAGTGACTGAATAAAAAAGTGATGTATTTTTGTTCTAAATTAAGAGCAGTAGTTTGATCCAGATGAGATGTTTAAACTGAGTTTTTTATACTTCTATAATGTGGCCTTTTTTTCTTTGTGAAGTTAATTTCATGTCTTATTTTTATTTTTCTCATTTGGATTTGCTTGTTTTATTTTGAAGTTATTTACTCTCTTGTTAGATTTAGTTTGGGTGCTGGTGCATGTTTTTTTTTTTTTTTGTTTTGAGGTGACGTTACCGCTTATACCTGGACACGCCCACAGCAGCGGCACAGGTGTTTTCCATCCGCTAAGCAGCGCGCAGACTGGGGCGTCGGTGATAAAAAGGCAGCGGTGTGGTGGAAGGGATGGAAGCCGGACAGAGCGGGTGAAGGAGCGGCAGACCGGAGGACCGGAGGACCGGAGGACCGAAGGACCGGAGGACCGGAGGACCGGAGGACCGGTTGCTGCAAAGACTCCTTCAACCAGTGATGGTGAGATGAAGCCTCATTGAACCGTTTGGCCAAATTGCTTCAACGATCCCCACAGTTCATGAGGCTCCATGGGAACATGTCACCACCTACTGGTGGAGTGCAGAACTACAGTTAGTAATAAAATCTGTTATTTTTTCCCTTTTAAGTTCCTTTGAAATAGTTAAAGTGGGTGTTTATAATAAAATCTTTTGTAAGTTTTTTTTTTAAGTGTGAAATTTCTTAGAACAATCAGTTAAGGTGATGAGTTTTTCTGCCATTTTAGTGAAATAAACTCAAGCAGACAGTGAAAGTGTTTGTGCAAATTGGGCAATGATTTGCAAAATGAAATGTTTTAGTCATTTTCATTCAAACATTATAGTTTTTCCACATTCTTTGGTTTTAATCGGGTTGGAAGTTGTGTTCAACCAATCTTTTGGCTAAACTGACCTAATTTGGCAGCGTTTTTTACCCAATCTATATTTTTCTAGGTCAAACCAATGCAAATTAGTCTCATCAGCCAAAATAATTAAATATAATCTCAACTTGCAAAAGTCAAGGGAAGGTGTTGAACCACCAACCTCAGGAGAAACAGTCTGTGTCATACAGATGACGCCACTTAACTGGACACTGGTTTTATGGAGAAAATAATACTCAACACTAACGGATCAACACTGTGTCCGGTGGCTCGCTCAGATCATTACATTGATATTCCAACCAAAATAGCAACTAGATTGGTAGGAAGAACAACCAATCTATTCTTAGAATCTATCCAAACTTTATCCAACTGCCAGCAGCTCCTCCAAACTCCATCATCTTGACTGAACACTGAGGCTGTTTAGATGTCTGTCGAAGTTCTTGCGCTTCTTGAACCGCTTCCTGAAGCGGTCACATGGTTTCACGGTAGCGAGGCTTCGTACATCATCAATTTTGGCCCCTCCCCTAAATGAATCACGCCTCAACAAACGCTTCGGGGAAACGCCCCCTCCATTACTCGACACACGCCTCGAAGCCTCGGCTCATCTCATAACATCACTACCTTCAACTATTCGCCGTGTTGGAATGCGAGTGTCTGGCTGGCCGCTGTGATTTGCCGTGGAGGATCGGCCGGCTGGTGACAGAGAGGACCGCGGGCTGGAGAGGACCCCCGGGCTGGACAGGACCCTGGGCTGGACAGGACCCTGGGCTGGACAGGACCCCGGGCTGGACAGGACCCCTGTATCAGCTAAGAGTTCTTCCTTTAAACAGACTCCTCCATTGACTCTGCTGCTCCTTACTGCCCTGTATTTTATATTCTTTTAGTCAATTTATTCTTTTAAATAAACTATTGTAACTTTTACCGACTCGACCTTTTAAAGCTCTGCCTACAGTCACCGCAGTTTGTTTTTTTTATTTTTTATATAAATACACCTGTAGGGTGCCACAATAATACTCGTTGGTAAGTTCATTGCTATTTTAATACTTTTTTCTTTGAAATGTTAGTGTAGGCATTATCCATTTAAACAATAAAGCTTTCAAAGTCAAATTCCTTCATCCAAGCTGTTTGATTTGTTAAGTTTTTCATGAATTTATTTTACTGTCCTAAACAGAGCAAAGGTGACTTTACTAAGTATTTTGGCATAAAGGCGGCAGGCTTCAGGAAATTCCTCTAAATGTTTTCAACATTTTGATCAACTGGACTTTATTATGATAAAGATGAGATGTAATGATGCTCATAAGATGATTCTGGTGACAGTGCGCCACAGTCAGCTACACTTTCTTCTGGTGTTGCCATTTGCAGACGGTCCCTTCGCTCATTAGTGCAGTGAGGTCTGCATAGAGCCTGATGGGAGTCTGGCAGCGCGAGGAGACGGTGGTTTGGAGGGAAATTGGACTGTAGCTCACCGCCTGTAAACAGCTTTGTAGAGGAAATATTCCCCCGATGAGTTTTGATCTGGAAAAGCAGAATCTGCAAATATCTTTCCAACTTTACCACAGTTGGAATGGTTTGGAGAATATGGCGAAAAAACACACAAAAACTTCAATATTTGATAAAAAATTTAACTACGAACATAATGAAAATATGAAAACTGGACAAATCTTTAATGGAGTTTTAACCAAAAGCTTTATTTGAAAAGTTGACAATGATTGCTTCTATTTTCTGCTGAAGCTGAAGGAAATAAATGAAGATTTATCTCTGGAGGAGATCAAATATTGAATCGGTAAATTAAAAGCTTGTTTGCTGTAAGAGGAGGAGAAATGTTGCACAGCAGCGGATTAATGCTAGCCTAAGGAGGCTGTAACATTTCTGTGAAATGGATCCTTGATCATCAGAGCAAAGAGTCTGGATGAGACTGAAACACAAACGCTACCAAGTTTCCCTTCAGTGGGAAAAACATGGAGGTTTTTCCCACATTCAGGGCTGCATTTAAGGACCGATTTAACACTGCGTTCAACCACAGCTGAGAAATCAGTACGAAGACTGATCACTTCCTGTCTTCATATGATGTCGGATCACTTCCTGTCTTCATATGATGTGTGATCACTTCCTGTCTTCATATGATGTCTGATCACTTCCTGTCTTCATATGATGTCTGATCACTTCCTGTCTTCATATGATGTCTGATCACTTCCTGTCTTCATATGATGTGTGATCACTTCCTGTCTTCATATGATGTCTGATCACTTCCTGTCTTCATATGATGTCTGATCACTTCCTGTCTTCATATGATGTCGGATAACTTCCTGTCTTCATATGATGTCGGATCACTTCCTGTCTTCATATGATGTCGGATCACTTCCTGTCTTCATATGATGTGTGATCACTTCCTGTCTTCATATGATGTCGGATCACTTCCTGTCTTCATATGATGTGTGATCACTTCTTGTCTTCATATGATGTGTGATCACTTCCTGTCTTCATATGATGTCGGATCACTTCCTGTCTTCATATGATGTGTGATCACTTCCTGTCTTCATATGATGTCGGATCACTTCCTGTGTTGATATGATGTCGGATCACTTCCTGTCTTCATATGATGTCTGATGACTTCCTGTCTTCATATGATGTCTGATGACTTCCTGTCTTCATATGATGTCTGATCACTTCCTGTGTTGATATGATGTCTGATCACTTCCTGTCTTCATATGATGTCTGATGACTTCCTGTCTTCATATGATGTCGGATCACTTCCTGTCTTCATATGATGTCTGATGACTTCCTGTCTTCATATGATGTCGGATCACTTCCTGTCTTCATATGATGTGTGATCACTTCCTGTCTTCAAATAATGTGTGATCACTTCCTGTCTTCATATGATGTCGGATCACTTCCTGTGTTGATATGATGTCGGATCACTTCCTGTGTTGATATGATGTCTGATCACTTCCTGTCTTCATATGATGTCGGATCACTTCCTGTCTTCATATGATGTCGGATCACTTCCTGTCTTCATATGATGTGTGATCACTTCCTGTCTTCATATGATGTCGGATAACTTCCTGTCTTCATATGATGTCTGATCACTTCCTGTCTTCATATGATGTCGGATCACTTCCTGTGTTGATATGATGTCGGATCCCTTCCTGTCTTCATATGATGTCTGATGACTTCCTGTCTTCATATGATGTCGGATCACTTCCTGTCTTCATATGATGTCGGATCACTTCCTGTGTTGATATGATGTCTGATGACTTCCTGTCTTCATATGATGTCGGATCACTTCCTGTCTTCATATGATGTCTGATGACTTCCTGTCTTCATATGATGTCGGATCACTTCCTGTGTTGATATGATGTCTGATCACTTCCTGTCTTCATATGATGGCTGATCACTTCCTGTCTTCATATGATGTCTGATGACTTCCTGTCTTCATATGATGTCGGATCACTTCCTGTCTTCGTGTGATGTCTGATGACTTCCTGTCTTCGTATGATGTCGGATCACTTCCTGTCTTCACATGATGTCTGATCACTTCCTGTGTTGATATGATGTCTGATCACTTCCTGTGTTGATATGATGTCGGATCACTTCCTGTGTTGATATGATGTCTGATCACTTCTTGTCTTCATATGATGTCGGATCACTTCCTGTCTTCATATGATGTCTGATCACTTCCTGTGTTGATATGATGTCGGATCACTTCCTGTCTTCATATGATGTGTGATCACGTCCTGTCTTCATATGATGTGTGATCACTTCCTGTCTTCATATGATGTGTGATCACTTCCTGTCTTCATATGATGTCGGATCACTTCCTGTGTTGATATGATGTCGGATCACTCCCTGTCTTCATATGATGTGTGATCACTTCCTGTCTTCATATGATGTGTGATCACTTCCTGTCTTCATATGATGTCGGATCACTTCCTGTGTTGATATGATGTCTGATCACTTCCTGTCTTCATATGATGTCGGATCACTTCCTGTGTTGATATGATGTCGGATCACTTCCTGTCTTCATATGATGTCTGATGACTTCCTGTCTTCATATGATGTCGGATCACTTCCTGTCTTCATATGATGTGTGATCACTTCCTGTCTTCATATGATGTCGGATCACTTCCTGTCTTCATATGATGTCGGATCACTTCATGTCTTCATATGATGTCTGATCACTTCCTGTCTTCATATGATGTCGGATCACTTCCTGTGTTGATATGATGTCGGATCACTTCCTGTCTTCATATGATGTCTGATGACTTCCTGTCTTCATATGATGTCGGATCACTTCCTGTCTTCATATGATGTCGGATCACTTCCTGTGTTGATATGATGTCTGATGACTTCCTGTCTTCATATGATGTCGGATCACTTCCTGTCTTCATATGATGTCTGATGACTTCCTGTCTTCATATGATGTCGGATCACTTCCTGTGTTGATATGATGTCTGATCACTTCCTGTCTTCATATGATGGCTGATCACTTCCTGTCTTCATATGATGTCTGATGACTTCCTGTCTTCATATGATGTCGGATCACTTCCTGTCTTCATATGATGTCGGATCACTTCCTGTCTTCATATGATGTCTGATGACTTCCTGTCTTCGTATGATGTCGTATCACTTCCTGTCTTCATATGATGTCTGATCACTTCCTGTCTTCATATGATGTCTGATCACTTCCTGTGTTGATATGATGTCTGATCACTTCCTGTGTTGATATGATGTCGGATCACTTCCTGTGTTGATATGTCTGATCACTTCCTGTCTTCATATGATGTCGGATCACTTCCTGTCTTCATATGATGTCTGATCACTTCCTGTGTTGATATGATGTCGGATCACTTCCTGTCTTCATATGATGTGTGATCACTTCCTGTCTTCATATGATGTGTGATCACCTCCTGTCTTCATATGATGTGTGATCACTTCCTGTCTTCATATGATGTGTGATCACTTCCTGTCTTCATATGATGTCGGAACACTTCCTGTGTTCATATGATGTCGGATCACTCCCTGTCTTCATATGATGTCTGATGACTTCCTGTCTTCATATGATGTCTGATCACTTCCTGTGTTGATACGATGTCTGATCACTTCCTGTCTTCATATGATGTCTGATGACTTCCTGTCTTCATATGATGTCGGATCACTTCCTGTCTTCATATGATGTCTGATGACTTCCTGTCTTCATATGATGTCGGATCACTTCCTGTCTTCATATGATGTGTGATCACTTCCTGTCTTCATATCATGTGTGTGATCACTTCCTGTCTTCATATGATGTGTGATCACTTCCTGTGTTGATATGATGTCGGATCACTTCCTGTGTTGATATGATGTCTGATGACTTCCTGTCTTCATATGATGTCGGATCACTTCCTGTCTTCATATGATGTCGGATCACTTCCCGTGTTGATATGATGTCTGATCACTTCCTGTCTTCATATGATGTCGGATCACTTCCTGTGTTGATATGATGTCTGATCACTTCCTGTCTTCATATGATGTCTGATGACTTCCTGTCTTCATATGATGTCGGATCACTTCCTGTCTTCATATGATGTCTGATGACTTCCTGTCTTCATATGATGTCGGATCACTTCCTGTCTTCATATGATGTCTGATCACTTCCTGTGTTGATATGATGTCTGATCACTTCCTGTCTTCATATGATGTCGGATCACTTCCTTTGTTGATATGATGTCTGATCACTTCCTGTCTTCATATGATGTCGGATCACTTCCTGTCTTCATATGATGTCTGATCACTTCCTGTGTTGATATGATGTCGGATCACTTCCTGCCTTAATATGATGTCTGATCACTTCCTGTGTTGATATGATGTCTGATCACTTCCTGTCTTCATATGATGTCTGATCACTTCCTGTGTTGATATGATGTCTGATCACTTCCTGTCTTCATATGATGTCTGATGACTTCCTGTCTTCATATGATGTCTGATGACTTCCTGTCTTCATATGATGTCGAATCACTTCCTGTCTTCATATGATGTCTGATCACTTCCTGTGTTGATATGATGTCTGATCACTTCCTGTCTTCATATGATGTCTGATCACTTCCTGTCTTCATATGATGTCTGATCACTTCCTGTGTTGATATGATGTCGGGTCACTTCCTGTGTTGATATGATGTCTGATCACTTCCTGTCTTCATATGATGTCTGATGACTTCCTGTCTTCATATGATGTCGGATCACTTCCTGTGTTGATATGATGTCTGATACTCGGTATTCATTCCTTTTCCTGTTTTGTGTGTCAACTATCACAGTTGCTAGGCGACAGAGCGTACAGTGGTGAAAGTCGCAAAAGGCAGGACCTGTTTGAATTCACAGCCAAAACTCTTCCTGTCTCCTAATTTTAAGGTCTTCGTAGGATCCAGTCCAGGTAGGCCGGGTCCTTGGAGGATGCAACCCATGAATCCGAACACAGACTTAAAGGGGTCACAGAATGCAGAGTTTCCATTGCCATAGTTGAATAACGATAGTTCAGTGGGTGAAATGGACATACAGAACAGTTCAAACCCCATGGAAACCTCCTTTCTCTGCAAATCTCACAATTCTAAACTTCCACCATAAAACAGGTGAATCCGGGTGTGCAGGTGGTGCAGTGGATAGGCACGACCCATGTATGGAGGCCTTGGTCCTTAAAGGGGCAGATCCAGGTTTGAATCCGACCTGTGGTCCTTTGCTGTCCCCCTCTCTCATATCCACTTTCCTGTGACTACTGTAAAAAAAAGAGCCAATAGCGTCGTAAAAACTCAACAAAAAAAGAGAACCATGAGCCGCCCCTCCTCAGGAGGGGGGCTGTGGGCCGGTAAGGCAGACGGGGGAAAGCGGTCACTCTGTCCGCTGGGGGTCGAGGGAGTACCAATATGGCGGCCAGTGGGTTCACTTCAACCCTGTTCTACCAACGGCCAATCAGAATCCAGGGAATAAATAGAGATCAGTGGATTTTCTGTCAGTGTGACGAAGACGCAGCAAACAAGCGGAACTTACGTTTTGCGGAACGTGTTTCCTCCTCCATCAGGACGCTGTTACACCTGCTGCCGAATTCCAGCGAGCCTGCAACTGATGCAGACTCATTATTTAAGGGCTGAACGTTCCACTTGCCCTACCCACTATGTGGTTTGGGATGGTACTTAATATGGCGGACCCTTCATGGGAATCCGCTAAGGCAGCATGCATGCTCCCACGCTCTTTCTACCATAATCAGTTTACATTTCCCTCTCATTCATAAAGCGATGAAATGAAAAATCACCGAAGGTTAGTTCTCAGGGGCTGTGTTAGATTCCAGATTCTACATCCTGCAAGAACCGGGTCTATGTGGACTGGATCCTCCAAAGACCCGGCCTACCTGGATTCAGTCCTTGGTCGGTCTGTGAAAAAAAATAGAGACCGGAAGAGTTTTGGCTGTGGGTTTAAACAGGTCCAGCCTTCTGCAGCTTTCATCGCCCTTAAGCCATGTTGCCTAGCAACCGTGAGAGTTGTCACATAAAGCAGCAAAGAATGGATGCCTTCTCACTACTGTTTTTTCATATTTATTTTTCAATTGTGAAGTGAACAAAGACTACAGTGATGAGAATCCAGGGTGGAATAAAGGAGCCAACCACCGGGAGCAGGAACTAATAAAAGCTAATGAATTATATAAAAGGGATAGAAACCTAGAAGTCAATCTTAACAATGTAGCTAATTAATTTTTTCCTAACAGCTGATTTAGGAGGGAGTGTATTTTTTTCTGGGATCCAGATCAATCCTGAAGGCAGACCTGTCCCTGGAAAAAAAAGGATGTGTAAAAAGTTAAATCAGATGCTCCAACAGGCAGCGCTTTAAGGAGATCTGAGGGTAAAACAGCAGGAGGCGCTCAGCTGCTGGAAGATTTCTTCTTAGTTTTTGTGGTTTAGCAGATTTTATCATCGTTTATAATAAATGATTCTCAGGCCCCGTCCAAACGAAGCCAAACCCTGGCCTAAACGCACAAATTTTTCACCAAACCAGCCTCTCATCCACACCAAGCCGGCGTTTCGGGGGTCTGTAAACGATCTTTTTTTTAATAAGCCTTCAGAGTGGGAAGATTTTGAAACGCCGTTTTTGCGTTTCCATCTTTAAGCTCTGACCTCATTTTTTTTTACATGCATGCGTCATAGCGTCGCCTCTAAACACGCACGCGTCATAGCGTCGCCTCTAAACACGCATGCGCGACACAGTATCACAACAACAATGGCGCCGTACTGTGTTGAATGGTTGCTGCTCATGCTACCCACCCTGCTGTCGGGCTTACAACAGAATCTTCTTCTTCTGGAATATCTCCAGGAAGAACAGAGCAATATCGACCACATAGTTCAGCACCTGAATTTGACTGAACCACGAAAATGGACCCGCAGGGCAACCATGGATAAATATTAGTGCGCATGCCCAACATTTCGTCGCCTATTTTTGCTTTGGCACCACAGCGCCACTTACAGGCCTGGCATACATTTTGCAGCGTTTTCATGCATTCGTGTGGACGATCACATTTATTTTATGTCTCCGTCTTTAAGACAAACGTTCTGGAAAATATTAGCGTTTCGTGTTCGTTTTGACTTCGTGTGGACGGGGCCTAAGATTTTCGAAAAAGTTTCTACATGTGCCTTGATAAAAGATATTCAGACCATCAACCTCCATCGACCTTCATTGACCTTCACTGACCTTCACTGACCTCCATTGTCCTTCATAAACCTCCCTCCACCTTCATTCATCTTCATTCACCTCCATCGTCACCCGTCACGCCTCATGTCTCTTTTTTTTACAGTGTCCTGTCTGGCGATGTGGCAATATATAAGTAGTATTATTTTATCTGACATGTACTCTGTGTTACCCGAAGATATGAATGTGGGCTTTCTGATTGGAAGTGAATCTCTGAGTACCTGGAACTAAGCACCTGTAGTTGATTGTGAGGGTGAACTTGTGCATGTAAAGTTTATCCAAAGGAAAAATGCTCGATAGTGGTTGTGGAGAGCCGAAGAGGCGCCCCCCCAGAACACTGAGTTCAGCGCTGGGAGACCCAAAGCCCCAGGCGCCCAAAAGGACCCCAAGAGCGAAGGCACCAAGCAGACGCCAGCCCTGGAAATCCGACCTCCATCAAGGGAGGAGGAGAGGCAGCCCCTAGGAAGTCCCCCAGCCACCGCAATGCCAGAGCCCCCAGGAGCCGAGGAGACAAGTCCGCGGGCTCCGCCGGCAGCTAGCCACCCCGAAGTGAATCTGGGGAGGCCCTTCCCCCAACAGGAGACCCAGCCAAACCCCGAGCTCTACCAGTGCACCGGCGACCCCCGACGCCAGCCAGCGGAGGGAGAGCAGGAGGGGGGAATGGGCTCCGCACTTAGCACAAACGGAGGTGTGTTTGGTAGAAGTAGCAGTTCAGACTCCAACCTGGGAGAGAGAGAAGAAAAAGAACTCACAGGCTCAATCACACCTTCCCAACCTAGTGCCCCCGCTCACACCACAGAAGAAAAAAAAAATTAGTAAGCTCGGACACACAGACCCGGCGGCACCGGTGGTTGGTCCCGGGATTATCAGATGACCCAATAAGTGAACCTAAAATCCGGATGGGGGTGAGGGGAGCGGCGACACCGCCACACCAACCCATCTCCTTCCTGCTTCGAGCCTGGCCCCCCACCCCGCACCCGGACCAGACCACCCCCAGCAAACCCCCCCGGGGTCGGGCCACCCAACCACAGCACCCCCCCTAAATAATTCACCCAGCCACATCGTCCCCTCCATTTGCTACACGCCCCTCTCTCCAACATTCTTAGGTGAGAGCAGAAGTGACAGCCCCGCCACCGGCAGGCCCCCCAGGCCCCGCAGCAGCCCCCTGCCAAGACCACGCACGAGGCGGCTCGCTCTGCCTCCAGGCCCGAGACTCCGGGCGGCAGCTGAGGAACAGGGGTGTGAGAAGACCCTGATCCTCCCTGCACCTGCTGGAATGTGGTTTCATTAAAACTGGGAGTACCAAAAGGGGGTGTCCAGCACAGTCCACCCCCCCTACGGGAGATAGGCGGTGCCAGCTCAACCAAAGGACTGGGGTGCTTACTGCACTCCCAGGGAGCCAGCTCCCTCGCTGACTCCGTCTTCATCTTCAATCGTCATGCCTCACCCATCACTTCTAACCCGTCATCTCTCACCCGTCATGCCTCACCCATCATGCCTCACCCATCATGTCTCACCCATCATGCCTCACCCATCACTCCTGACCCATCATGCCTCACCTGTCATGCCTCACCCGTCATGCCTCACCCATCATGCCTCACCCGTCATGCCTCACCCATCATGCCTCACCCATCACGCCTCACCCATCCCGCCTCACCCGTCATGCCTCACCATCACACCTAACCCGTCATGCCTCACCCATCACGCCTCACCCATCCCGCCTCACCCGTCATGCCTCACCCATCACACCTAACCCGTCATGCCTCACCCATCACGCCTCACCCATCACGCCTGACCCGTCATCTCTCACCCGTCATCTCTCACCCATCACGCTTCACCCATCACTCCTGACCCATCATGCCTCACCCATCACGCCTCACCCGTCATGCCTCACCCATCCCGCCTCACCCGTCATGCCTCACCCATCACACCTAACCCGTCATCTCTCACCCATCACACCTAACCCGTCACGCCTCACCCATCACGCCTCGCCCATCACTCCTGACCCATCATGCCTCACCCATCACGCCTCACCCATCACACCTAACCCATCATGCCTCACCCATCACGCCTCACCCATCACTCCTGACCCATCATGCCTCACCCATCAGCCCTAACCCGTCATGCCTCACCCATCCCGCCTCACCCGTCATGCCTCACCCATCACGCCTAACCCATCATGCCTCACCCATCACGCCTCACCCATCACACCTAACCCATCATGCCTCACCCATCACGCCTCACCCATCACTCCTGACCCATCACGCCTCACTCATCACGCCTCACCCATCACTCCTGACCCATCATGCCTCACCCATCATGCCTCACCCATCACGCCTGACCCGTCATCTCTCACCCGTCACGCCTCACCCATTCCGCCTCACCTGTCATGCCTCACCCGTCATGCCTCACTTGTCATGCCTCACCCATCACGCCTCACCCATCACGCCTCACCCGTCATGCCTCAGCCATCCCGCCTCACCCATCATGCCTCACCCATCACACCTAACCCGTCATGCCTCACCCATCACGCCTCACCCATCCCGCCTCACCCGTCATGCCTCACCCATCACACCTAACCCGTCATGCCTCACCCATCACGCCTCACCCATCCCGCCTCACCCATCACTCCTGACCTATCATGCCTCGCCTGTCATGCCTCACCCATCATGCCTCACCCATCACGCCTCACCCATCACACCTAACCCGTCATGCCTCACCCATCCCGCCTCGACCGTCATGCCTCACCCATCAGCCCTAACCCGTCATGCCTCACCCATCCCGCCTCACCCGTCATGCCTCACCCATCAGCCCTAACCCGTCATGCCTCACCCATCCCGCCTCACCCGTCATGCCTCACCCATCATGCCTCACCCATCACGCCTCACCCATCCCGCCTCACCCATCACTCCTGACCCATCATGCCTCACCTGTCATGCCTCACCCATCATGCCTCACCCATCACGCCTCACCCTTCACACCTAACCCGTCATGCCTCACCCATCATGCCTCAACCATCCCGCCTCACCCATCACTCCTGACCCATCATGCCTCACCCATCACGCCTCACCCATCATGCCTCACCCATCACGCCTCACCCATCACGCCTCACCCATCATGCCTCACCCGTCACGCCTCACCTGCCTGTAAGGAGTTTTCAGACTCGTGTGAGACGCTGTGCTGTGTGCGTGGGGGTGGGGGGAGTCTTAGTGTGCACGCTCTCTGCTCAGGATGCCAACTCTGCCTCAGCACTGCAATGCAGCGCTGTGCATTCGGCCAAGTCATGCCTCACACACTCACACATGCAGTGATCAGTGTGTGAGACGACACGTGTGGGTGGGTGGGTTGGCTAGTGGGTGGGGGGGGTGCTCCCTCTATGATTGTCAACCTTGCAGTGTTTTGGTCCCTGCAGCGATGAGCTGTGGTGTCTCTCCCCCCTCTCACCCTCTGCAGGGCAGTTAGCCGCATTAGCTCCCTGCTTGTCCTCAGATGACTCCTCCTCCTCCTCCTCTTCCACCTCGGCTGTCTGCTGTATCCCTGCCTCCCCCTCCCTCTACCTCCCCTTCTGTGACACACCAGACGATGTACTGACTGAACGAGGAGAAGAAGAAACCTCTCCCAGCGAGCCATCCCGCCTGCTGCATGGAGAAGGAAAGGAGGAAGAGGAGCAGAAGGAGGTGAGGAGGAGTCTGCCATCCATTGTCTGCTGTCTGTTGGTCTTTTAACTCCTCTGTCTCTGTTTACATTGTTTTCTCTCTGCAGCCTGTCTGCCTGTCTCTCTGCTGGACTATGACAACACTGAATGTAACTCTCTGGGAACCATCCAGTGTGGCTCATAACTGCAGGGGGCCATAGGAGAGTCTGCTGGACATCAGGACACTGTAGCGGACCCTGAAGTGGACAGTGAGGGAGAAACGCCCAGCCAGCCAGGTAGGTCCCCTTAGTTTCCACAACAAAGTGCTGTTGGGTTGAGATGCATCATTCTGGCAGGAAGGGAGCCTGCAGAGCCTCTCCTGGAACACCCATAGATCAGAGTATTCAGATTAATGCTAACTTTTAGCACCAGGGGGCTCACCAAGACAAAACATAATGATGCCAGAAGAATAGAACTATTTATATCTTCTACAGAAGGGGGGGGGGGGTAGATTCCTTCGTGATGGTGGCCTTAGATCACTTCATCCCACAAATGGACCCAGTGTCTACCAGAGCAATGTCCGGTTAGTAGAACCTCATCAGTGTTTGGTCTGGATCTGGAAGTCCCACAGGACCTTATCTTCATCATAGTCGCTCATGGTGATGTATCCCGCCCTGACCTGAGGACGTACCACCAATGCACAGATTTTAGGCCATTCTTCCAGGTGCTCCCTGTAATTGTTACCTGCCACCACTTGGACCACAGCTGTTACCTGCTGGTTCAG
Organism: Cyprinodon diabolis; assembly: GCA_030533445.1. Taxonomy (NCBI): domain Eukaryota; kingdom Metazoa; phylum Chordata; class Actinopteri; order Cyprinodontiformes; family Cyprinodontidae; genus Cyprinodon; species Cyprinodon diabolis. Next base: position 49,392,385 of record CM060073.1, on the reverse strand, counting down.
GCCAATCTTTGCACAGCTTGTCTCTGGGCTCCTGTCTGGAGGGTAGACCCTGACACCTTTTGCTTTTGTGCTCTTATTAGAGCCTCTTTCGTGTCCTTCAGAGTTTCTCTAGTTTTTTTTCCACAAAGCTGGTTTGTCCTGGTCTGAGGGGATGGATATTGTTGCTGCCTCTAAAGTTTTAAGAAGTGCTGCAGTTATTTATCACCTACATGAAACATCAGCCTTTGTGCTCACTGATTCACCAAAGCAAGGACATCATGATGCCATTCTGACAGGATAAGAGGGGCTAAAAGATGGGGAACCACCAGAAGCTAAAATATTGCAAGGGATACCACAGGAGAACCTAATCTCCACAACAACTTGGCATTTACTGAGAAAGGTAGGTCCTTTGAATCCAGCTGAAGGGTAGCCAAATTTTCAGCAACATCTCACCGACCTGCTGATACAGCAGCCCGGCCAGAGCAGGAGATCGAGACAAAGATGTCCAGACAAAGAGCCTAATAGTAGGGGGGGGTTAGAGGACAGGAAAGGGTCGAGGTCAGTAGCCAGAACACATCTGCAAAGAAGAGCAGTAACTACAAGAAGAGAACCAGGATGAATCCTCATGGAGAGACACTTCTCCAAGGTCCATTTAGACAGGAGCTGATACCAAGAAGTGCAAAAAGTCCTAGCAGTGGCTAGAAAGGACCAGACTGAACCCAGAGACTTTAATCCAGGCAGAAGAGTAGACCTTAGCACAAGGACAACATAGGATAGGGTCTACCTGACCATATGAGCCAAGCTGAGCTAGCAGGGCCTGTGACAGGTACAGGTAGGGGGGAGTCGCAACCAACCAAAATGTGAGCAAACTATGATATCAACATCCCACAGTCAAAGTTTTAGACACTCGAACTGTTTGAGGAAAATAACAGCTAAGGTCCTGTTAGACAATAGCCTCGAGAGCCAGACTGAATTAGACCTAGCGTACAGCGGTCTGGCTGACTCCGGTCCGATCAGGCCTGACCAATCCCAGCGCAGGAGGCGGGACTTTGAGATGCATCACTCTTAGAGCCAGAATTACCCATAACTCTTCTGCTAGCATAACAACTAGCTGGCAACTGCAATAGAGCAACATTACCGTGAAAATTAAGAACGTAACAGAGAGCAGACCTTAAATCCTCAGATTTTTAGGGAAAACCAGCAGAAATGGTTCTCTGGATTCGACAGCTTGACATGTTTCATAGACTACAAACAAAAACAGAGCGCGTTGCATCCATAGTCACCTGATGACACCAACCCCTTTAGTCCCGCCTTTCAAATCAAGCTCTACCAGGTCTCTACCAGCCTGACAGGCCGTGTAGACATGGTATCCGTCTGGCTGGAGAGGCTAGTTAGACAGCAGCTGTCAGAATCCAGTTCTTCAGGGTCAGTGTTCTGCACCTGTTAGGTTCATCTCTGCTTTAACACACCGGAGTCCATTAGTTATTAGTCATATTATATCAGTCATTCCTTTGCAGCAGCCACCAAAGGCTGCAGGGCCTGATAGAGCACTTTGCTCTCAATCTGCAGGTTTACTAGTGGTTCCTAGAATTTCTAAAAGTAGAATGGGAGGCAGATCTTTTAGTTATCAGGCTCCTCTCCTGTGGAACCAACTACCAGTTTTAGTCCGTGAGGCAGACACTCTGTCTACTTTTAAGACTAGGCTTAAAACTTTCCTTTTTGATAAAGCTTATAGTTAGGGTGGCTCAGGTTATCCTGATCTATCTCTATAGTTCTGCTGTTATAGGCTTAGACTGCTGGAGGACATAGGGACCCCTTTTTCATCATTCTGCTTCATTCTATCTCTATTCTATGAATTTGCTAATTTCTTTACTGAGAAAATCCTAAAGATCAGAGGATCAGTTTATACATCCATATCAAGTTCAGTACCAAAGTTGTCTCCAACTGGAATTAATCTTGACCAAATGTCCCAATTCAGCCAAATAAACTACAAAAGCTTAGAGGAAATCATTCAGCAGCTCAGTTCCTCCTCCTGCTGCCTTGATGTTCTACCCACAGCTTTCTTTAAGAACGTTTTGCCTGTCATAGCGTCTGATTTGACTCAGATAATAAACACGTCCCTTCTGTCAGGTGTTTTCCCGCAGTCCCTAAAAACAGCAAATATCAAACCACTGCTGAAAAAGAACAGTTTAGACAAACTACTACTGCAGAACTACAGGCCCATATCAAACCTCCCCTTTATCAGTAAGATTATTGAAAAAGCAGAGTTTCAACAGTTAAACACTTTCTTAGATATGACCAGCCGCTTTGACGTGTTCCAGTCAGGTTTCTCACCACAGTACAGAGACCGCCCTTATCAAGGTGTTTAATGACATCCGTATAAATACAGACTGCCGAAGAACCACAGTGCTGGTACTATTGGACCTCAGTGCAGCATTTGATACTGTAGATCACTCCATCCTGTTAGAGCGCCTGGAAAGCTGGGTCGCCCTCTCTGGTACAGCTCTCAACTGGTTTAAATCCTACTTAAAGGACAGGGGACTTTTTGTGTCAGTAGGCAACTTTACATCAGAGATGACAAAAATCACATGTGGGGTTCCCCAAGGGTCCATCCTGTGTCCCCTCCTATTCAATATCTACATGCTCCCTCTGGCTCAGTTAATAAAAAACAACATCAGCTACCATAGCTATGCAGACGACACACAGCTTTACATCACCATGTCACCAGGTGACTATGAACCAGTTCAAGCACTGAGGAAATGCTTAGAAGAAATCAATGCCTGGATGTGCCATCATTTCCTTCAACTGAATAAAAACCAAACTGAAGTAATAATCTTTGGACCAATGGAGGAGAGATCTAAAGTTAGCACACAGCTTCAGTCGCTTCAGCTAGTAACCACTGATCAGCCCCGAAGTCTAGGTGTAGTGCTGGATTCAGACTTGAACCTCCAAAAGCATTTAAAGACAATTACAAGGTGGGCTTTCTATCACCTGAAGAACATTTCCAGGATTAAAGGACTAATGTCTCAGCGTGATCTGGAAAAACTAATCCATGCGTTTATTTTTAGTCGAATTGATTACTGCAACAGTGTTTTCACAGGTCTGCCTAAAAAGTGGATCAGACAGCTGCAGCTGATCCAGAACGCTGCTGCCCATGTCCTCACTAAGACTAAGAAAGTAGAGCACATCAGCCCAGTTCTAAAGTCCTTCCACTGGCTCCCTGATCCAGAACGCTGCTGTCCATGTCCTCACTAAGACTAAGAAAGTAGAGCACATCACCCCAGTTCTAAAGTCCTTCCACTGGCTCCCTGATCCAGAACGCTGCTGCCCATGTCCTCACTAAGACTAAGAAAGTAGAGCACATCACCCCAGTTCTAAAGTCCTTCCTCTGGCTCCCTGTATCTCAGAGAATAGACTTTAAAATCCTTCTGTTAGTCTATAAATCTCTGAATGGCTTAGCACCTAAATACATCACAGACTTGCTATCAGTGGATCAACCCTCCAGACCACTCAGGTCTTCTGGCTCCAGCCTGCTCTGCAGACCTAGAACCAGAACTAAACATGGAGAAGCAGCATTTAGTTCCTATGCTCCACTTATCTGGAACAAACTTCCAGAAAACTGTAAAAGTGTGGAAAGCCTGAGTTCCTTTAAATCAAGACTAAAAACACATTTGTTTAGGATTGCCTTCCACTGTTCTAGTTAAACAGTTCAACTGAAACATCATTAGTTCAACTTTTTGATTTTCTTTAGTCCAACTGTTTTCAATGTTCTTTTTTGTTTCTGCATTTTTTATTTTATTTTTTCCTACTTGCTTTGATTCTGTTTTATTTTCCTATATTTTAATCATGTAAAGCACTTTGCATTGTCTTTGTATTGAATTGTGCTATACAAATAAATTTGCCTTGCCTTGCCTTGCCCATTCTCCCACTCTGCAGAATCTGTTAGTTCAATCTCTAACGTTCTGTTTGTAGCATCATCTGGTCGGCCTCAGCAGATGGCCGCTCACACTGAGCCTGGTTCTGCTGGAGGTTTCTTCCTGTTCAAAGGGAGTTTTTCCTCTCCACTGTCGCTACAAGCATGCTTAGTGTGAGGGATTGCTGAAGAGTCAATGAGTCGATGCAATCAGCTGGTTTTCCTTAGATAGAAAACTTTGAATCAATCTGACTGATGATCTGGTGAACTGGAAAGTGACCTGAGATGACATGATGTGAATTGGAGCTATAGAAATAAACTGAATAGAATTGAATTGATAGTCACCCAGTTATCTGAAGCAGGTGTGTTGAGGCAAGGAGCTCCCTAATGCATGCAGGAACTACCTGGAAACCCACTGCTTTAGATAACTCTACATTGATCTAAAAGATTTAGATTGGTTCACCGATGTGGAAAACAATACAGCGATAGTCGATCAGCTGAAGTCCAGAGAACCAGAAACTTCCTCTGAATATTCGCTCAGCCTCCGCTCCCCCCCGGGTGTTTCGCTGCTTCCTAACCCTTCAGAAGACCTCGCTCCCCATCATCCATGAACAGTGGGATGAGTGTTTGTGATGCACCTGGCAGCTCCACTCCTGGCATTGTTCAGGTGTAACTCCTGAACCCAAACAGCCTGGCAGCAGAGGGCCGTCTGCTGCTTTAGTCCAGCTTTAATTTATTCACTGCTGAGTTTAGTGTGAAGGCGACAGGAACGATGAGGGAGCTTAGTTTGATTGGATCCTGAAGCAGCAGATATGAAACCGGAGCTTTGACTGCTTCTTTCTCTGCTTTCTTTAGGACCCGCCTCCACCTGCCCCCCCACTGTCCCTGCAGCTTAGACCTGACCCTTCCTCAGCTCTGGCCTCATGGATCTGGATCCTCCTGCAGGAATATTAAGCAGCATTCCTGGAACCTAATCTCCTCACAGCTGGAACCCCTCGCTCGCTTAGCTCCCGTTTGTCCTCCAGCCAGACGACGTCGTCCATCATGGCGGAGGGGCTACTGCAGGTGGAGATCCCTGACTTTGGCAGCAGCGTGCTGGGCAGCCTGAATGAGCAGCGGCTGCTTGGCCATTACTGCGACGTCTCCATCCTGGTTCAGGGCCAGTCCTTCAAGGCGCACCGGGCCGTCCTGGCAGCCTCCTCGCTCTACTTCAGAGACCTGTTCAGCTCTGCGGCTGACCCCGCCTCCTGCCCCTCCTCGTCCTCCTCGTCCCGGGTGGTGTTTGAACTTCCTTCCTCTGTGACGCCGACATGTTTCCAGCAGATTCTGTCCTTCTGCTACACCGGACGCCTCAGCATGGCAGCCAGCGAGCAGCTGGTGCTCATGTACACCGCCGGCTACCTCCAGATCCAGAACATAGTGGAGCGAGGAATGGAGTTGATGATGATGAAGGCCTCCTCCTCTTCCTCTCCGCTGTGCTGTGACTCTCAGGTGAGGCAGAGCTTGTAGGTAGGAATCCCCCCTGTGTTCACCCCATGAGTCTTTGGAAAACTGCACTGTTTCCTGGTCCTGCAGAACCAGCCCACAGCATCACTCCTCCACCACCTGGCTGGACAGGCTGATCTGTTCAGTTTCCTCAAACATAGTTCTATCATGGTCCAACATCTGTGCCGCGGTCTCCTCTGTCCAGGGGACTGTGTCTCAGAAGTCTGGTCCTTCATCCACATGACAAGTCCTGCCGCCATCTTGTTTCTAGAGGCTTCCATGCAGCTTCAGGGTCCTGACCTTTGACCTGTAGAGTCTGAAGGCTGCTTTATACTCAGAAACCAGTTGGTCTGCATGTGTCGCAGTGAACGCAGTTATGCCCCGCCCCTTCCGCAGACACTGTGCTGCTCCTCTCAAAAACTGTAGGAGACTGCAAACAGGAGGCCTCTGATTGGTCAATTCTCCATCCGCTCTACTCTATTTCCTGTTTGGTTCCTTACCGGCTGGCTTTGCTTGTCTGACCGCCATTGTGGAAAACGAATGAAGATGGAGCAGCTAGCAGAGCGATGTGCGTGAGAATGCTGGGACCCTTCTTGAACCTGGATCCCGCTCTTTTTGGCCCTCACGTCCCTCCGTTGTCCCCCAAACTTGCCCCCATTTCCCCCCGCCTCGGCCGCATCTAGACCCACAGCTAGTTCCTGGTTGATGGGGTCAAATAATAATAACCACATATTATCCTAGAAATGAGACCAACACAAACACACAAGTTAGTTTTCTAGGAAAGGAGAGAAGATGCAGACGGAGAATTCTCCCTCCCTGAATGTCTGCAGTCAGCTCTGCTGGGACCTCTCTGTCCTCTGCCCTTATTATCAGACTTCAGGAGGAACAGGAGGGGTTAGAGGTTTACACATGATAAAGCATGACAGTTCTTTGTGCAGTTTTATTGCAGGTGATGATCCGTCAGCTGCAACCACGCATCACCAAATGGCCCAACCATTTGTTCTCCCCATTTTAAGTTAAAACAACAGAACATTCCTAACAGGCCAAAGCCTGTAACTTAAAATAAACGGATAACATTTGCATTTTTCTAACAGTGATTGTCCCTCTGGCGTGGTGGCGTGGAATAACACGGCGCAGACCACGCTTCAATATTCGGCATAAATCAAAAATATCTGCGACAAGCTGACTGCGGCACACTTCTGAGGGAGGGGAACCGGGCCTAAGGTGGTCTGGTCATTTCTCTGAGCTTCCTGTTCTGAGTCTGCGGGGACGTCCCCTCCAGGGAGGGTCAGTGGCGCTCTGAGAGGTCTTCCAGTGGAATCCTCTCAGTCTCAGTCGGATGGTGGACCTCAGATGGTTTGGAGATGAGGCTGCTGGTGACCCTTTCCCCCCCTCACCCCGTGTTCACTCAGCCGCCATCATCCAGGTGTCTTCTGTCTCTATTAGAGGGCCCTCCTGTTGATGCGGTAACGCCCACCGGCTCCATGGCGCCAAGGAAAGATAGACATCCCTCCTCCTTTAGAGATGGGGTCTGACCAGTGGCAGCTGGGGAAGTTTTCTCCAGGGGGCGCTATAAATTCAAAATAGACGTATAACAAAAACCAGTCAAACCAGTACTATCTAATCACACCAGTATATTTATATGAATGCTAACAAATAAAAAACATAAAAGAAACACTTTATAAAAACAAACATAATTTCTTGTCCAGGTTTACTTTCTGTCCTTCTGAGGCTGTGAAGGTAAATCTGTGTTTTCCATGCTCCAATATCACAAACCTAAAATAATAATCTACCAGTTTAATGATGGAGAAACTATTTTTTAATATATAAAATGTTAAATTTCTGTCCTCCCAGTGCAGACTGGGGTTTGAATTTACTTAAGGATTTAATATTTGCCTTTTTTATCAAAGTTTCCGTTTTAATCAGAGGAATTTAAACAGAGATTAACATCTAATGGATGCTGGTAAAACTAGCAGCTGTCTTATAGATGAACATCGTTACCTTTCAATGCTGTTTTAACTCAGACGACCTCAGCGGATGAACTCGGGGGGTTCGACGCCCCGGTGGTGCAGCATCAGCAGGACACGCCCCCCCAGCTGCAGGAGGTCAGTCCCGATCAGCCATCTCTGAGCCCGGAGGCGCTGCTCCTGGCCGTCAGCAGGATCAAACAGGAGAGATCGGAGACTCCCCCAGCCGAGGAGAGCGGAGGGGGGGGAGAGGAGGCCAGGTGAGCTCTTGGTTTTATTTATCAGTTTAGCTTAGACCCTCCCTCTGTGACGCTCTCCTTTAGTAAACTAAGCATAAAGCAGGACAGTTCAGAGACTCAAAGGACAGACAGCCACTCACTCACAGCTGGTTGACTCTGCTGTTTATAGACAGGAAGATGGAGAGAACACACAGACCTAAAGCTGCCAACCGGTGGAGCATGGCGTGGTCCCATTAGATTGAACACAGAGGATTTCTGTCGATACTCTTTGGTTGTTTCTCTGTTTTAATGTGCGTCAAGCAGAAACCGTCAGCTCTTCTTCTGTGTCCATCAGAGCAGACATGGTCGCGGAGCTGCAGTCCTCCAGGGGCAGCACTCTGTGCTACCTGAGTGCAGGTGGAGGTTTGGTTCCAGGACTGCAGTCATACCTGATGGCAGGGGGGGGGCGCTCCAGTCCAGGAGGATCCAGCATCCCCGCTGACTCCCCTCCTTCACACCCCCCGACTGAGGAGGAGCTGGAAGAGGATTACTACGGCAGCACCGTCCATCCTGGACTCTACCAACATATCTACTGCCACACCGGAAACCCCTTCAGTGAGTTCCATGGGCCGCTCCTAGCATCTGGATGCTAACGACCACAACCATCAGGGCCGTCTCCGACCAACAGTCGGATGCTACGTTCAGATCACAAGCAGCAGGAGCAGCTAAAACGCACGCGCTGCTTCATTTCTGATGCTCGTTCAAGTTTGGTTCAGACGCAGAAGCTGAAGCATCTTTGCTGCTAGCTGCGCGGTGGTAAAGTGGGTCTGATGCGCGGTGGGCGGAGCTACCCTATCCTTTCTCTGCCTGGATCAATGGCAGCTATATTAGCTGTGATCAGCGGGTAGAAAGTAGTTAGAATCTATGTTGAAGTGAGAAAGTCCTCCTGAAAACATGGTCTGTGCAGTCAGTTCATCCAGATTACCATCCTGCCTTCAAAGATTATTTCTCTGTGGGAGCCGCTCAGACCCCCACATACCGGCGCTGCGCTGTCACTGGGAATCCCCAGCAGCAGCTGCCTCAGGCCCGCTCGCCTCTTGGGGGTTTTCCCCTCCTGTTGGTGGCGGCTGGAAGTAGATGTTAGCGTTTTTCAGGTCTGTGCTACAAACTGCAGGCAGCAGGATAATAAAAGCCAACATATTCTACATTTGAAGTTAATTTAGGCGTTAATAAACTGTTTCAGAGGAGTGATCATAGCGCTCTGCATCAGCAGTGCTGCGTCTGGCTCCCTGCCAGCTCCCAGATCAGCTTCTCTCATTGGTTGATGCGGCGCGTCCAGCAGCTGCTGCTTCTGAAGCGTCTCAGATGCTCAGAAGCTCATGAGGCTTCAGGACCTTTTGCTGCGCCTTGATGCACGTCAACCATTGACTTTGCATGTAAACTAGCTGCTTCTGCTGCCTCTGCTGCTTTAGGTGTGAAAGTAGCATTAGTCTGCACGGTATCCTTTAATTCCAGGGTGGGGGGCGAGCCCAGTCCTCTAGAGCTGCTGTCCTGCAACATTTCAATGCATCCCTTTTCCAACACACCTGAAACAGAGCATCTTGTTACAAAGCCTCTGCAGAGCTGAGTGGCAGGGGGGGAGCATGGACACCCCAGTTAAGGTCAAACGGATCTTTAAGGCCAATAGCATTATCATTAATGGGGTCTACAATCTTGTTTTATCCTCATAAACTAGGTCGCCTGTGTGTGTGTTGCAGTTAATGCAGATAATCCCCCCCTACTGCAGACACCTCTCCAAAATTTGCAGGTGACAGCAGACAGTGCTGCAGACAGGAGGCCTCTGATTGGTCAGATCTCCATCCGCTCTACACTATGCGTATCTCCTGGTTGGTCCCTAATGGCAGAAACTCTGGCTCGGACTCTATCCCAGACACCGTGGAGGACGCTAGTTTGTAGCTTCGAGCGACGGTCTGTTGGTTTGCACCCGAAGCCAAAACACGCAGCGCCACGGCCAGTCTTTGGTGAACACTCACGGGTGAACTGTGTGTCGTCCGGCATTGGAGGAGGGGTTGTAGGCGGCGAACACGCTCGTCAAATCGACAGACGGACGCCCACCATGCTAGCTAGTTCCTGATTGGCCCTCTGGCGTTGTGGCGTGGAATAACAGAGCGCAGACCACGCTTCTATATTGGGCATAGATCAAAAATATCTGCATCATACCTGCAACAGGCAAACTGCGACACACTGCTGTGGGAGAATAACCAGCCTTTAACTCTTAAGGACCGTTGACTAAAGGAGCTGGACATTAGATCCTCCTGCTCTGGGGCCGCAGACATTATAGGAAGGTTTTTTTCCAGGGGTGTCAAACTGGTTCCAGAAAGGGCCGTGTGGCTGTAGGTTTCCTTTCCTACCAAGCAATGGCACACCAGACTCCAGTCATCTCATCAATTGAGTTCAATCTGAACATGATGACTTGATGAGATGAGTGGAGTCTGGTGCCATTGCTTGGTAGGAAAGGAAACCTGCAGCCAAACATCCCTTTCTGGAACCACTTTGACACCTGTGTTTTATTCAGTGTCTTTCAGGTGGGTTTTTAGTCTTATTACGTTTTTTCCACTATTGACTTTTCATTGGTTTAGTTCAAGAAAAGCTGGAGTTGCTGCCCCTCCCATTGGCCAATGAGCGGCGGCCCTGTGTGCTGGTTGGCCGGGATAACATGGCCCTGCCGGCCAGTCTGGTGAGTCAGATCGGCTATCGCTGCCATCCGTCGCTCTACACGGAGGGAGATCCTGGGGAGAAGGTGGAGCTGGTGGCAGGTAGGTTTCATGTGGGTTGTCATGGTAGCAGAGCCAAGAGAAAGGTACTGGGTCATGCTGTGGTATTTTCAGGCTCAGGTGTGTTCATGACAAGAGGTCAACTCATGAACTGCCACCTTTGTGCTGGGGTCAAACACAAGGTGCTGCTCAGGAGGCTGCTGGCCACCTTCTTCGACAGGTGAGATGTTACCTGGCATCTCAGCAAGAATGGTTTATTTTCCTTTACAAGAGGCAGCAGGTTCTGGGCAGCCACACGGCTATGGCTGTCCTATATTAGAACTATTCACCAAAGAGCTTCATTCTATTCACTTTATTTCTATAGCCCCAATTCACATCATGTCATCTCAGGTCACTTTCCAGTTCACCAGATCATCCAGTCAGATTGATTCAAAGTTTTCTATCTAAGGAAAACCAGCTGATTGCATCGACTCATTGACTCTTCAGCAATCCCTCACACTAAGCATGCTTGTAGCGACAGTGGAGAGGAAAAACTCCCTTTGAACAGGAAGAAACCTCCAGCAGAACCAGGCTCAGTGTGAGCGGCCATCTGCTGAGGCCCACTGGGGTTCAAGGAGACAGAAGAAGACATAGAAAAAGAAGCATAGATACAAAAGGCAACTGTCAACCAGCTCCACAGGCGGCCCCGTCCAGGAAACACACAGCCAGGCAGACGAGCTCCGAGCCAGCTCCCATGTCAGAGGATGAAGAGAGCACATCCAGTTAGTCACAGTCAGAGAAACAGGACTACACTGGAAAACAGGCCAAGCTCCAACATCTAGAAACAAAGGTGTTGATGGCAGCAGCACAGCTGATATTTCACTCCAGGATGGAGTCACAGCCAAACAGGAACAGACCAGATGAAGCTACTATGAGAAAAAGCAGAGAGAGCAGAACGTTAGAGATTGAACTAACAGATTCTGCAGAACATTAGGGTCATGGACCAGAGGCCACAGATACCTCATCTCACCTGAATTCATCAGACTGTTCTTTGAGAAACATTAAAAAACAGCTTGATCACAGACAAACTGATTGGTTATTCTGGTTTCCATAGAAACACTCTGGCCAACAGCTGTGGAACAGGGATCCGCTCCTCCACCAACGATCCGAGTCGGAAACCTCTGGACAACCGAGTGTTGAACACAGTCAAATGTAAGTTTGTTTGTTCCAGCTGCTGCGGGTTTGCTTTCTTGTTCCACACTCTGAAGCATGCCTTCCTCCTCCTCTTCCTCAGTGTACTGTCAGAACTTTGCTCCCAACTTCAAGGAAAGTGAGATGAACGTCATTGCAGCTGACATGTGCACGAACGCCCGCAGAGTTCGTAAACGCTGGCTCCCAAAGATCCAGTCTCTCCTCCCCGATGGCCTCCCATCCTCAGCATCCTCCCACCCCCGTAAGGGGAAGAGGGGAGGAGATCGACCCAATGGAAGCCCCTTTGAGTTGGACCTGCGGCAGCTCAGCGCCTCCTACCTCGGCCTGGAGGCTCCGCTGTACGTGGAACGCCGTGAGAAGGAGCCGGTGGGAGAGAAGGAGAAGGAAGCCCACCTGCCTCACCTGCAGTTTGCCGGGTCACGTGGAGGAGAAGGAGGGCGGGAGGAGGAAGGTCCGATGGAAGGAGAGGGAGACGGTGAGGGGAGGTCGCAGACTGAACAACCCCAAGACCTCGCCCACTCCCTGCCCTCCTCCCTCTCCTCCTCCTCTTCCTCCTCCTCTTCACACCCGTCCCCTCAACCTGCAGAAGCAGCCTCCTCTCACAGGGGATTGGCTGACACAGATATGAGGGGGGAGGAGCCTTCTGAAGACAGCCAATAAGCTTTTTAATGCATCTGCCTACCTGTCTGTAAATAAAACAATAGCTACCTGGCTCCACTTCCCCATCTACCTCCTCCCTGTCCTCCACCTGTCCTCCATCTTCCCTGCTACCTGCCTGTCTACCTCTAAGTTCGCCTGTCTGCCTGTCCCTCTATCTCTCTGTCCCCCTGTCTGTCTCTCTTCCCTAACTTACTGTCTACCTGTCTGATCTGTTCATCAACCTAACATCCTGCTCACCTGTCTTCCCCTTTACCTCACTTCCTGTCTGTCCACCTGTCTACCTCTCTGCTCCTGTCTTTCCACCTGGCTGTCTGCTTGGCTCTGTTGCATGCTGACAGCCCCCTGCAGTCCTGCACACAGGCCCATAGCAACATGCCTGACGAAGATGATGATGACTATACTCTCTCTGATGATGACAATAAAGCTGATTGATGATCAAGTTTATTGATTCTGTTTCTGTTTGATATGACATCTGAAAAGATAAAACAATTCCAGCTTGGAGATCATGAAACAGGGACAGGTTATGTTCCCGCTCCCATTAGAGCGGTGCCTGAGCGTAGCTTGGTGCTAATCTCCACGCTAACTCCGATGTCTTAGACAGACCGCATATAATCCAATAGAACATACACTATACTGCCAGAAGTTTATGTTCATCCGTCCAAATCATATCAATCAGGTGTTCTAACCGCTTCTATGGCCACAGATGTATAAAATCTCCTCCATCTTACCTACCGCCCAGACAGTGGTGACCGCAGGGCTCGCTCCCAGGAGCTCAGTGAGGTCCAGTGTGGAGCGGTGATAGAACGCCACATGTTCAACAAATCCAGCCCTGAAACTTCCTCGCTCAGCTGTATCATCAGAAAATGGAAAATGTTTGGGAGAGACACCAATTCAGCCGAGTCACAATAACTTGTCTGATGTATAATGTTGGACCCAGAAGTCAAGGGGAGGCAGGCAGAGGGAAAGTTCAGAGCGTTTATTTAAACAAACAAGAATGCAGGTCTGCTCATTCGGCTGCACGGCTAATCTCTGCAGCGATAGGAAGTACAGGTCAGTGACTGGATAGTCGGGCTGATCACGACTTGGAGCGTTCTAAACGGGAGGTTATTCCCCAGCTTACGGCGAGCGCCGCCCCCAGAGTTCCTAGAAAGAGAGAGCAGAGCAGCTGCCAGCCGACGCCGAGCAGCAAGTTTCCTTAAGGGGAAATCCAAAGCCGGAGTCAGAAGACAGGTCAAAGTTCAGAAGCGGGTAGGAATCAGTCCAGAACAGATCAGACTAAAGGCTGATGGATAGACAGGAACCAGGTGGTCTGCGTAGGTGTCACGGTGAACGCACTCCCCCTCCCACAGACACTCTGCTGCTCCTCTCCCAAATTATAGGTGACAACAGACAGGAGGCCTCTTGATTGGTCCATTCTACATCCGCTCTACTCTATGCGTATTTCCTGTTTGGTTCCTTGCCCGCTGGCTTTGTTTGTCTGGCCGCCATTGTGGAAAACGTCTGGTGAAGATGGAGCAGCTAGCAGAGCGAGGTGAGAACGCTGGGACCCTTTTTCCACCTGGATCCCCCTCTTTTTGGCCCTCATGTCCCTCCATTGTCGCACAAACTTACCCCCACTTCTACCCACCTCGGCCGTATCTAGACCCACAGCTAGTTCCTGATTGGCCCTCTGGTGTTGTGGCGTGGAATAACAGCGCAGACCACGCTTCAATGTTGGGCAGAAATCAAACATATCTGCGACACGCTGCTGGGGGAGGAGAACCAGGCCTCTACAGAGCAGACAGCAGCAAAGCGGAACTCAGGATCCACAGGGCAAAAAACTGATCGCAATCAGGAAAACAGAACAAGATTCAGAACACTAGAGTTCATCTCACCAAACTGCTGAATCACCTGCCGCTGATGGAAGCAAGCAGACGTCATAAATACCAGAGGAACCAGGTGGAAACAGCCGCTGGACCAGTTAGAGAGGTGAGCAGGAGCAAATGAAAAAACCCAATCATCAGCGCTAAAGAACATTACAGAACTACTATTTAACACCCTGTGCAATAACCTGTTTCTCTATATTTGACAATAACTATATATATAAACAGCCATGTAAACACCCTACTATGGAAAATTTTAAAAAGCTGTCCTATGTGGACGCACTGTTTATACTGTATACATCCCATCATGCACCTTCTTCTTCTCCTTTGACCATTGAGCTGATGGTAAATGTCTCCACTGTCAGATCAATCTAGTCAACGCAGAGTCGGCCTTGTTCGCTGACGGAGCAGGTCAGTGGATCCTGAAGCTCATCGTGCAAAGAGATCACCAACGTTGTGCAGAGCCAATCGTCACACACCTCCAAGCTTCAGGTGTCCTTCAGGTCAGCTGCAGGACAGAGAGCCTCATGGGGTGGAGCAGCTCCACCCACGCCAAACCTCAGCGAGTGCAACGCCGTGCAGGGAAGCACTGCACCACTGGACCCCAGAGCAGTGGAGACGCCGTCTTTGGAGGCAGGAATCACACCGTAAATCTGATGGACCAGTCTGGGTTTTATATTCAGAATTTAAAGGTTTGACAGAAACGCCTTTAGATCATTTAGTCACATTAAAACAATAAAATAACCCAGATCTGAAAGCTTCCACATTAAAGAACTCCTCTCCTTCAGACCAACGACTTAAAGCAGATTTTTCTGCTTCCTCTACTGTGTGAGTAATAATAATACTAATAATGATGATCATACATTTTATTTGTAATGCATTTAAGAAACATCTCAAAGTGCTACAGGTAAACTCATAGTACACTGGAAAAACCATCTAGAAATAAAAATAATTTCCTAAATTAATTGTATTTACCCTTAATGTGAGTAAGCGAATTAGATAGTTTGCCAATAGAATGAGCATTTCTGCTCTTAAATAAGATAATTAGATAAAATGCACTTGAAAGAAGACAATGCAATTGTGTTTTCTTATTTTAAATGTAAATTGTCTTGTTCCATTGGTTCCAAGTGTCTCTTTTACCTCCTCAATCCAAGAAAAAATGCAATATTTAAAAAAAAAAGACTTACCTTATTATTACTTATTATTTATAACTTAAAAAGTTTGGTTATTGTTCTATCCATGTTTCGGACTGTTCAGACTGTAATAATCAGATAAAAGGAGTGAATAATATTTTATGGTTGGTTATTTAGTTTTATTTGCACTAGGATATTAATTAATGGGCATTTAGTGGTGTGTTCTACAGGAAGGGTTAGGGCATAGAGCTGGAATCCAGAGGCTGTGAGTTCGAGTCCCACTCCCACTGACTGCCACTCTGGGTCTCTGAGCAAGACTCTTAACCCCACCCTGCTCCCCGGGCGCCGCACAATGGCAGCCCACTGCTCCCCAAGGGGAGGGGTTAAATGCAGAGAGGGAATTTCTCCAGAGTGAGATCAATGAAGTTAAACTATTATTATTAATAAACAAACTAGCATTGATCTAATTAATTGGATGTATCTTCCCACTGATATAAATTTCTGACTGTGTTGGACCCCGCCTCTCACCCACTGACAGCACCCCCCGCCACCCCACTTGGGATTCAGCATGTCAGAAAATGGATGGATGGATCAAACTGGGCAGGATGTCAAAGTGGTTGCTGATTGGTTGAGCTGGTCTGCCTTCATCTGCTGGGCGGAGCTCCAAGCTTTCTTTCTGAAACGGTGTATGATGACTTTACTCTGGTAATATTACGAATTTATTCTGGTATTACGAATTTATTTTCATATTACGACTTTATTCTCATAATATTACGACTTTATTCTCATAATATTACGACTTTATTCTCATATTACGATTTTATTCACATAATGTTACGACTTTATTCTCATATTACAATTTTATTCACATAATGTTACGACTTTATTCTCATAATATTACGACTTTATTCTCATAATATTACGACTTTATTCTCATATTACGATTTTATTCACATAATGTTACGAATTTATTTTCATATTACGACTTTATTCTCATAATATTACGACTTTATTCTCATAATATTACGACTTTATTCTCATATTACGATTTTATTCACATAATGTTACGACTTTATTCTCATATTACAATTTTATTCACATAATGTTACGACTTTATTCTCATAATATTACAACTTTATTCTCATAATGTTACGACTTTATTCTGGTAATATTACGACAATATTCTGGTAATATTACGACTTTATTCTCATAATATTACAACTTTATTCTCATTTTACGATTTTATTCTCATAATATTACAACTTTATTCTGGTAATATAACGACTTTATTCTTATAATTTTATGACTTTCTTCTCATATTATGACTTTATTCTCAGAATGTTCCGACTTTATTCGCAAAATAAAAATAAAAAATCTTTAGTCTGGCCGTTTTGTTTTTTGTTCTTATGAGAATATTTTGCTAACAAACAAATATACAGATCTTAGAAACAAAAGATAATACAGAAGAACAATAGACAGATTCTCTAAAAATAAAAAACATACAAAAAACAACATGAATGATTCTTTGAAAAATTGCTCAGAAATATCCGTTGAAGTATTGCTCTGTTTTAATCAAAGTATTTAATCTTTGAATTCGTGAAGTAAACATTTGAAGCTGGGGGACATTTTGGAATATTTATAATTATGTAGCTGAAATGATGCAAACAGAATGAGCAGGATGTGATAAAAGTAGCATTAGTGTCTCACTGGGCTAGCCTGGCCATAATACTCCCTGCTGTAATATTATTAATATGCATCATTGCAGCAGAAATGGCTGACTCTCCGGTGCTGCAGTTGCATGCTGGGAAGCGTAGTTTTGTTCCCGGCGCCAATCTGAGACCCTGAACATCAACCAGCTAATCAGCATAGATCACCGATTCTTTCAGCCAATCACCACACCCCAGGCAACTTACTGACCAATCACAACCATTACACCTCAGAGCCAATCACAGACTCTCTCTAATGTGAACAGCCAATCAAATCACAACAACACGCATGATGCGGTTTGGCTTGGCGCATGCGCACAGTGTGGACAGCTGATAACTCATCTATTATGCTACCTGGCCGTTAAATAAAAACCCAGCAGAGAAGCTTCTGGATCCGCCGCTGGACCAACCGGAGCACCAAAGAACAAAGTAAACCGGGCTGGGGGGGTTCTGGAGGCTGGGTTCGGGGCGGGGAGGAGCGGATGTTTCGGGTCGCGGTGTTTCGGAGGCTGCTGGCCGCTCGGCGCCTTCAGACAAAGCTCAGCGAACAGGCTAACAGCTAGCAGGCTAGCAGCACGGAGCGGGAGGAGAAGCAGATATGGGAGAATTGGCCCAATAACTCCGGTACCAAACACCTCCTAAACCCACATAGGGTCGATGTGTCCCCCCCCACACACACCCTGCCACTCGGCCCCCCTCCCACCGAGCGGGCCCTGGCTCCCCGGTAAGGAGCTCCGCTCGGTCTGCTAGGAGCGAGCTGCTAGCCGAGGCTTGCCCGCCATCTTTTCTGGCTCGGTAGGAGGAGGTTTCGGTCCAAAGGACGATCGGAACAGCGTCCCAGCTGCGGCCGCTGCGGCTGTAACGGCTGCGGGCTGCAGGGCAGCGGCGGGGCGGATGAGCGCAGCGGATCCGCCGTTAGGAGGACTATCTGCGGGGCGAACGGCCGCTAGCTGCTAGCTCGGTCATTAGCCGCATAACGGCAGAGGCGAGCGGGCAGCTGGGCTCCCCGGGAACAGGCTGCAGCAGAACCCGGCTGCCCGGCCCAGCCTGCGGGGCTCCTGGAGGTGCGGTTCGGGCTCAGCCAGGTTCCCCGGTATCAGAGGAGCTGGTGGGGTTCGGTTGATTGGCTTTGAGTGGTTCTGATCCAGCTGCAGGTTCGGACTGGGTCCATTTCTGGATGCTAATGTTTACAGCTGGAGGGAATAAAGTGATGATGAGTCCAGGCAGAGGCCTCCAGAAATGCTTCACTATAGTGATGAAGCTCAGACTCCAGTAAACACCTCAGATCCTGGTTTATGGAGGGATTTTAATGTCGCTGGCTGTGCAGAATGGGAGCAAATGATAAAGTACAATTAATACTGGTCAGTGGGGGGGTCAGGGCATTGCACAGGGTGCAAGGGCTTCCAGGCCTTTGGAAATAACAGACTGTGCATTTGTTAAGGTCTGTGCAGGAGGTTCTGATGGCCCAATGAGCAGAACGGTCTGCTCCCGGAAAAGCCCAATAGCTCAATCTTGGGTCCAAATTGGAACTAATAGGATTTCCTGCGGTTCCGTCCAGCCTGAGGGCAGCGCATCGGTCCCTTGGAGTTTAATAGAACCACATCGATGTCATGCTCTGTTTCAGGTTGTAAAGTCTGAATAATGAAGATTAACCAAAACTTCATTTAATTTAGTTCAGCTTTCATTTCAATTTCTTAAAGTTCAGCAGTGATCAAATGTAAACAGTGTGGGAGAAAAAACATGGAATAAAACTCATTGATCTGGAAGCTCAGAGCATTAATATATATGAAGCAGACATGCAGAGTTTTGGTTTGGTGTTATCAGTGTGAAACAGGCTTTCAGCGGGTCATTAAATTATAATTTAAAATGAAGGCCTTAATTGGCATTACAATTCATTAAATGTGATAATTGTTGCATTTAAAATGCTTTATTTAAAAAAATACATATGAAATATAAAACACTTTCAGATATATCGCAATATTTGCGTGGATCTGCTTCCGGTTGATGAGAAAAGGCTAGAGAATTGGAAAATGTCAATTTTGGGCTGGAAAACGAGGAATATGTGACATGGCTGCAGCCTGTCGATGGTAAAGATGACAAAGGATTTTACTGCGTTATAACCAATATATATAGATGTATAAAGATATATTGATGGCATTAAAATTATTTCTAAGAGCATTTAAAAGCAGTCAATTAGAGTTACTCCTTCGTGTATAAACCCTCTGACTTGATTAGAGTTTATTCAGCAGTTCATCAGTGTGATGGCGGCGGGGAAGAAGCTGCTGCAGAACCTGCTGGTCCTGCATTGAATGCTGGGAAGCCTCTTCCCAGAGGGCAGCAGGGGGAACAGTCCATAGAGGGGGGTGAGGGGTCATTGATGATGTCACGGGACACGCGGCGCTGGGATGAAATGTCTTTATGTTTGGCCGTCTAAAATGAGCCTGAGCTGATCTGGATTCTGCTGTTATTGGTGTTTTTCTAGTTTTCCTGGTTTTCTAACTGGGTGTGAAGGCATCAGCTTGGTGTTTGTTTCCAGCTCAGGTTTCCTTGGACGACTAAACTGATCCAAAACAATAGAAATATTCAGCGTTTAGTTCTGACAAACGACCGAAAGGAGTCGCTCTGCTTTATTCCAGAGGTTCTGATGAACCCAGATGTTTCAGCTTTAAAGAGTCATGATGGAGTTTTCTAATGATGGCGCCAGCTGTGGCCAAAGGCAGAACTGCAGCCCCCGTCTGCTCGTAGCTTTCAGTCAGACCAAGGTCATTTTTTTCCTTTATTCACCTTTCCTGGAGTTTCCATTGGTGGTGAGCTGGTTGCTGGTCGGACCCGTTCAACATGGACGCGCTGGACATCACAGACGCAGAACAGAACTTTGACCTGAAGTGGATTCAGGAAAACGGACTGACGGATGGTCGGCCTGAATGATCGAGGCGCCGGTCTGATCATCTATAACCATGTTTTAGTCATAAAGGGTCAAATAAAAGGAAAACTTAAACAATACGTCTCAGGTGGAAGTCGGGTTTTGATCGGGTCGGAGCGATTCTGGTAACCGCCGACCCGAGCATGGCATTCAATCTGAGGGCTGCAGAACCTCTGCCTCCATCCTAGAACCTGCTGCAGCGTCTCTCCTGTTGCATCGTTGAAGATCAGAACCGGCAGTTTGGATCCAGAAACTGGTTCCTGGAAACTCCCAACTGGTGCACCTCCAGTAAAAGAACCTCAGAACCAGTTTCTGTGACTGTAGAAGTTCTGGGGATTAAATCTAGATGGGATGTTTTCCATTCAGCTTTGAGTCCAAACCCGGTTCTGTTGAGCTCTAAGGAGACCAGTCTGTCTGCTTTGCTTCTCCAGTTTAACTCCCAGTAAACCGGGCCTGGGCTCAGCAGATCCGATCCGAGCCTGAAGAACCCGATAGACCAATCGACCCGGATAGAGAGGAACGCCGATCCAACATTTGGTTCTAGAAAGTTCCTCCCAGATGTTGTTCCTGCTGCTTCTGACCCGACACAGCTCCCTCTTCTGTCCACCAGAGGTTCCATCTGAGGTTTTGGATCTGGACCAGAACCTCATCAAGCATGTCCTTTCAGACGTTTCCTGTTGGTTCTGCTGAAGCGTTGGCTCGGTTGGAGAGTCCCTGGTCTTGTTCCGGCTTGTTCTGGAACATCGTGAGCTTCAGACCCAGGTTCTGCTGATATGGCAGCACTGCTGTACGCCTCCCAGTTCTCCCACTGCAGTTCAGAAAGGTTCCTTCAGGAACGGGGGGGTTCTGGTGGAGCTGCTGGGTCCGGTTAGCATCTACGTGGCTGCCCTGCGCCACATTGGTTCCGTGGTGCGTTTGCTGACCGTCGGGTCTCCCGAGTCCTGGCTCGGTCTGGGAACTGAAGGCTCCGGGGCTGTGTTACTGAAACTTCAAAATAAAAGCTTCCATCAGTTTTCTGCAGTTAGAGAATCACTCCTCCTTCTCCTGCAGACCTCCGGAGGGCAGGAGCTCCACCAGACAGGTCCGACAACCGGTGGTCATGAGTCACCAAGCGCCGCCACAGGATTATCTGCTCTGTTCGAAAACCTAGGACGCATCCTTAGAAGACCGGATTCGAAGGCCGATGACGTCATAGCGCTGCGCCGAGGTCTGGTCGGATTCCAAGAGTCCTCGTTATGCGGCCTTAAAATGCGTCCTTCTTTTTGCTGGATTTGAAGGACGGTCTGATGTATCCTCGCTATCCTTGGTTTACCCAGGATTCATTGCGAGACCAAGCAAGCCGTGATCAGAGGAAAGGTGACTTGGCGCCGAACAGTGGTGAAAATTGGAAGTTCAGTTTAATATAATACAAGTCATTTAATAGTTCCGTCTGTAATTAATGAAATATAGTTGTTTTAATTAGGGATGCACGATATAATCGGCCCCCTATCGGTATCGGCCTTCAAACTGAATATCGGACATCGGCCACCCCACCGATATTTAACCCGATATTTGATCAGCTTCTGAGTTTCTAAAGTCTAAAAAAAAAAAAAAAAAAATACTACTTCTTCTTCCTTTAAGGACAGATTCTAATATATCTGCGGGGGGGGGGACTATAAATCTGATAGGATTTTTATCTTTTTATTGCTGTTTTGCACAATATGCTGAACTACGTTTTTTTTGTTGTTGAATATTAGAGATTTTGCAGATATATTTTTTTAAATACATTTTTCAGATTTACTTATATATTTCTAACCCTTTTATAGAATAGAATAGAAAATCCCTTTATTGTCCCACAATGGGCAGATTTACAGCAGCAGAAAGATTATTGAAAATGGTCACACAATAGAATAAAGAATAACATGATAGGGAAGAGTTAAAATATAAACAATAAAATCCTGTAAAGTGTTTTAACAATATAAAACTGGAGAATAAATAACCAATATGCAGCTATGGACATATTACAGTAATTAGAAAATAGCAGCAACATCAGAGATGTGCAGAATGACAGCAGCAGGTTATTTAACTGACTAAAGTTTCTATCTTTACATCTGATTTGATTGGTTCCTGCTGGTTGGAACATTTATTCCACTCTGGATTAAATCAGTCTTTGGTCACTTTATAATATAAAAGAAATAAACAGTTTGAAAACTTTTTCTCTTTTCCTGCTTTGTGTGTCAACGTTCACGGTTGCTAAGCAACAGAGCATACGGCGGTAAAACCCGCAGAAGGGTAGACCTGTTCGAATTCAAAGCCAAAACTCTTCCGGTCTCCTTATTTTCAAGGACTTGGAAGGATCCAGTCTAGGTAGACCAGGTCCTTGGAGGACACGTCCTAGGTTTTCGAACAGAGCCATCTTTTAGCTCCGCATTAATGAATCGGACATCCGTGAGCGTCATAATTAAAAGGATAAACATTTTTGCCCCACCCCCGCGCTGTTTAAAACAGTAAAGTTTTATTTTTCTAGACCGGTTGATATTAATCAACCGGTCTAGAAAAATCATCCAAAGAGGAAATAAGAACTTCATTCAGAACGATCAGTGAACAGCTCCAGGCTGTGATTGGTCGGCTCAGTGCTCATAGAAGTGACATCATAAAGTCCTCTGCTGGTCTCCTGCTAAACATGACGTCTCAGTCGACCATTAGGAGAGATGATGTCAGCGGGGGCGGGGCTAACGGTCTGTCTGTTGCAGGTCCTGCGATGGGAGTTGGTCTCTACGGGGGATCGTCTGAGCCGAAGCGTCTCCACCTGCAGCGCCTGAACTGAAAACACCTGAACCCCGCCCCCCTCCCCCCTCATTTGGGCTGCCACGTTTTCTCACCGCGTCAGACGCTGCATTCCCACGGTGCATTGCTGCGCCTCCATCGTCCACCATGTCGGACGCCCCCGAGGCTGCGCCCGCCAGCCCCCCTCCCATCACCAACCCGCCCCCCCCAGAGGTGTCCAACCCCAACAAACCTGGCAGGTAAGGCTCAGCTGGACGAAAGGCGCTGTGCGTGGCGGCGGCGCTGTGTGTGTGACCCGTGTGTGTTTGTGTCACAGGAAGACCAACCAGCTCCAGTACATGCAGAACGTGGTGGTGAAGACGCTGTGGAAGCATCAGTTCGCCTGGCCCTTCTACCAGCCGGTGGACGCCATTAAGCTCTGTCTGTGGGTAGGTGGACGCTCGCTACCGTTAGCCTGGCTAGCATAGAGCCAGGCCTTCAACTCACACCTCTGTCTGCAGGACTACCATAAGGTCATCAAGAACCCCATGGACATGGGGACCATCAAGAAACGCCTGGAGAACAACTATTACTGGAGCGCCAGTGAGGCCATGCAGGACTTTAACACCATGTTTACCAACTGTTACATCTACAACAAGGTATGCAGTCCGACACGCACCTGACTTTAGCTCAACGTTATCCTGACGTAAGCCCGATGTTAGCGTGACGTTACCCCGACGTTAGCGTGGCATTACCCAGATGTTACCCCGACGTTACCGTGACGTTAGCCCGACGTTAGCCTGACGATAGCCCGACGTTAGCCTGATTTTAGCCTGACATCAGCCCGACGTTAGCCTGACATCAGCCCGACGTTAGCGTGACGTTACCCCGACGTTAGCGTGGCCTTACCCAGATGTTACCCCGACGTTACCGTGACGTTAGCCTGACGATAGTCCGACGTTAGCCTGATGTTCGATGTTAGCGTGACGTTACCCCGATGTTAGTGTGATGTCACCCTGACGTAAGCGTGACGTTACCCAAACGTTAGCGTGACGTTAGCCTGACGATAGTCCGACGTTAGCCTGATGTTCGATGTTAGCGTGACGTTACCCCAATGTTAGTGTGATGTCACCCTGACGTTAGCGTGACGTTAGCCCGACGTTAGCCTGACGATAGTCCGACGTTAGCCTGATGTTCGATGTTAGCGTGACGTTACCCCGACGTTAGCGTGGCCTTACCCAGATGTTACCCCGACGTTACCGTGACGTTAGCCTGACGATAGTCCGACGTTAGCCTGATGTTCGATGTTAGCGTGACGTTACCCCGATGTTAGTGTGATGTCACCCTGACGTAAGCGTGACGTTACCCAAACGTTAGCGTGACGTTAGCCTGACGATAGTCCGACGTTAGCCTGATGTTCGATGTTAGCGTGACGTTACCCCAATGTTAGTGTGAGGTCACCCTGACGTAAGCGTGACGTTAGCCAAACGTTAGCGTGACGTTAGCCTGACGATAGTCCGACGTTAGCCTGATGTTCGATGTTAGCGTGACGTTACCCCGATGTTAGTGTGATGTCACCCTGATGTTAGCGTGACGTTAGCCCGACGTTAGCCTGACGATAGTCCGACGTTAGCCTGATGTTCGATGTTAGCGTGACGTTACCCCGATGTTAGTGTGATGTCACCCTGACGTTAGCGTGACGTTAGCCCGACGTTAGCCTGACGATAGCCCGACTTTAGCCTGATTTTAGCCCGACGTTAGCCTGACATAAGCCCGACGTTAACCTGACTTTAGCCCTACACTAACCCGACGTTAGCGTGACGTTAGCCCGATGTTAGCCTCAAGCCATTGATGTTACAGCCAGTGTTTTACTGCAGCCTACAGACGACATCGTGCTCATGGCCCAGGCCCTGGAGAAGATCTTCCTACAGAAGGTGGCCCAAATGCCGCAGGAGGAGGTTGCTCTGCTGCCGCCGGCACCCAAAGGGAAGAACAAGAGCAAACAGCCGGCCGCCACCACAGGTGAGATGGTCCTGGCGAGGGGACATCCGTCATCAGAAGCTGCACCTCCTCAGGTTCTAACCTCTTTGTGTGTCTGTCCTCCTCAGTGAGTCAGCAGGCAGAGTCCTCGAACTCCCCTCCTGCCTCCTACCCCTCCCCGTCGCAGACGCCCATCATCTCCACCACTCCCACGCCTGTGCCTGCCACGCCCCCTGTGCCGGCCCCGCAACCGCCGGCTACCATGATGCCTTCTGCGCAGCCTGTCGTCAAGGTAACAGCATCCCCTGCAGGCAGCGATTAGGCCCGTTTCTCAGTGGGAGTGTCTCACCTCTCTGTGTTTGTTTGTCCAGCAGAAGAAAGGCGTGAAGAGGAAAGCTGACACCACCACTCCCACCACGTCGGCCATCTCTGCAGGACGTGCAGACTCGCCGTCCCCTCAGGACCCCAAACCGGCCAAACTGGCCTCATCGCGGCGGGAGGCCGCCGCCCGCCCTGCCAAGACCCGCCGTGAGACGGTAGAGGAGGTGGCAGGAGGCGACCCTGCTGTGGGAGGGGTGGGGGCGGGAGCCAGGAAGGGCGGGAAGCTGGGCGAGCAGATGAAGCACTGCGACGCCATCCTGAAGGAGATGCTATCCAAGAAGCACGCCGCCTACGCCTGGCCCTTCTACAAGCCTGTGGACGCCGAGGCGCTGGAGCTGCACGACTACCATGACATCATCAAACACCCCATGGACCTCAGCACGGTCAGGGTAAGCCCCTCCCCTCAGGGTTCTGTTCAGGTCCGGTTCTGCTGTCAGAGCACATTTCCAGGATGAATATTGGAACCTGTCTGGTTTCTATGGCGACCTGAACGGCCAGAACAGGGAAAGGAACCTAATGGGTTAAACTGGAACCTAATGGGTTAAACTGGAACCTAATGGGTTAAACTGGAACCTAATGGGTTAAACTGGAACCTAATGGGTTAAACCGCTGTAGCTCCCAGATCTGCTCTGGTCCTGCTTCCTGCCAGTGACATCACGCTACGTGATTGGCTGAACATTACCGCATGATGTAAAACACTCTGGTTGCCCAGACAACCATAATAACATCACGCGGCGTCCATGTGGCGAGTCGGGAGCATCTGTAGCGTTAGCGTGTCTAATGCACGATGAAGGTTTACCTGATCGATAACAAAACTGAAAAAATCAGTTTCTGGTGAACAAAGTAACTGATATAAAGGGGGAGAGCTGGGTAGCGCTGTGGCTAGCTGTAGCTAACAGGTTAGCCTCTTTTAGCTCACTCAGTTAGCCTGATCAAGCTACGCTACTTTTAACTTTAACAACAACTGTTCTTTTGCTACAAGTAGAAAAAAAGTCTAAAATCTCTATGAAAGTCATTTTTAAAATGTTCCATTTGTCCTCCTCTGACCTCCGATCTGAATAAAAAGAATAAAATAAATGGAGATTTTTTTTTCTCCTTGTTAAATAGCAGAGCTCAGTCAGTCTTTCCTTCCAGACTGATGATTGTTTTCTGCTTTCGGCTAATTTAGATCGAAATGTCAAATAACAGCAAATAAAGGGAATAAAATGTTGAGCCTCCAGAAGAGATTTGATCTTTAAGAAACGGGTGTGATGCAGTTTGTCTGAGGGGAGTTGCCGTAGAAACGGGTGTGATGCAGTTTGTCTGAGGGGAGTTGCCGTATGGTTCTCGTTCTGTTCTAAAGTACAGATTTCTGCTTTAGCTTCTCCTCTGAAGTTCTGGTAGAACCGGTCCGTTTAGGTGAAGAAAGAGAAAAACATCTTAACTAGAGCATAGATCCACAGATCATAGAATATGGCTGACAGCCATCAGGTTCTACCGCGCTCTGAGGCGCTAACGTTTCACCGCCTGTATTAGGATTCTGTTTGGCGGCCTCCATTGGGGGCGGAGCCTGTAGCTCCAGCGCTGACGATGCGTTTGTGTGTCTGCAGAAAAAAATGGACAAAGGAGAGTACAGCGACCCGCAGAGCTTCGCCACCGATGTCAGGTTAATGTTCTCCAACTGTTACAAGTACAACCCCCCAGACCACGAGGTGGTGGCCATGGCCCGCAAACTGCAGGTACGTCTCGTCACGGCGCCCCCCTCTGGCCCACCGCCGCCTCAACTCACCTGTGTGTGTGTGTGTGTTCAGGACGTGTTCGAGATGCGTTTCGCTAAGATCCCCGATGAGGGCCTGGAAGTCTCCGTCCCTTCCACCACCCCGGTGGTCAGTAAAAGCACCGCCTCCTCCGACAGCAGCAACAACTCCTCCTCCGACGAATCCTCCGACTCCGAGGAGGAGCGTGCCACGCGACTGGCCGAGCTACAGGAGCAGGTTGGTGCTGCCGACCAATCACAGGTCAAGAACATTCTGGTTTTCTCCTCCTTTTGTCAGAATCATGTTGATGTGTAGCCGTACATTGATCAGTAGCTGAGCAGTTCAAGGCCTGGCTGGTTGTGATCAGATGCCGCAGGTTGTGATTATCAGTCTATTCCTTCAGCTGAAGGCTGTGCACGAGCAGCTGGCCGTCCTGTCGCAGGCGCCCGTCAGCAAGCCAAAGAAGAAGAAAGAGAAGAAAGACAAAGAGAAGAAGAAGGACAAGGACAAAGGCAACAAGGCCAAGATAGAAGAAGAGAAGAAGCCCAAGGCCGCTGCCCAGCAACCCAAACCAGCCAATCAGAAGAAAGCACCAGCCAGGAAAGCCAACAGCACCGTCACAGCCACCAGGTACGGCTTCTCCCACCGTTTTCCTGCCGGCCGCCGCGGAAGAACTGTGGACCAATCAGAGCTGCTCTCTGTTTCCAGGCAACCGAAGAAAGCCAACAAGACATCGGGAGGCGGATCGGCCAATGGAGACGACGGCGAGGAGTCGTCTCTGCCCATGTCGTACGATGAGAAGCGGCAGCTGAGCCTGGACATCAACCGTCTCCCGGGGGAGAAGTTGGGCCGGGTCGTTCACATCATCCAGTCCAGAGAACCGTCGCTGAGAGACTCCAACCCCGACGAGATCGAGATCGACTTCGAGACGCTCAAACCCTCCACGCTGCGGGAGCTGGAGCGCTACGTCAAATCCTGTCTGCAGAAGAAGCAGAGGAAGTTACTGCGTAAGTACTCCCAGATGATTGGCTGGACCTCACTGTTGGCGGATTGGAGTTGTTTTCGTTAACGTTAAATCAGACGGGGACGGTGGCCGGAGGAGGACGAGGGGACGGTGGCCGGAGGAGGACGAGGGGACGGTGGGCGGAGCAGGACATGGGGACGGTGGGCGGAGGAGGACATGGGGACGGTGGGCGGAGGAGGACACGGGAACGGTGGGCGGAGGAGGACGAGGGGACGGTGGGCGGAGGAGGACATGGGGACGGTGGGCGGAGGAGGACGAGGGGACGGTGGGCGGAGGAGGACAAGGGGACGGTGGGCGGAGGAGGACATGGGGACGGTGGGCGGAGGAGGACATGGGGACGGTGGGCGGAGGAGGACGAGGGGACGGAGGAGGACACGGTGGGCGGAGGAGGACGAGGGGACGGAGGAGGACACACTGGGCGGAGGAGGACGAGTGAACAGAGGACGACACGGGGACGGTGGGCGGAGGAGGACGAGGGGACGGTGGTTGGAGGAGGACGAGGGGACGGTGGTTGGAGGAGGACATGGGGACGGTGGGTGGAGGAGGACATGGGGACGGAGGAGGACGAGGGGACGGTGGTTGGAGGAGGACATGGGGACGGTGGGTGGAGGAGGACATGGGGACGGAGGAGGACGAGGGGACGGTGGGTGGAGGAGGACATGGAGACGGTGGGCGGAGGAGGACGAGGGGACGGTGGTTGGAGGAGGACGAGGGGACGGTGGTTGGAGGAGGACGAGGGGACAGTGGGTGGAGGAGGACATGGGGACTGTGGGCGGAGGAGGACGAGGGGACGGTGGTTGGAGGAGGACGAGGGGACGGTGGGTGGAGGAGGACATGGGGACTGTGGGCGGAGGAGGACGAGGGGACGGTGGTTGGAGGAGGACGAGGGGACGGTGGTTGGAGGAGGACGAGGGGACGGTGGTTGGAGGGGGACGGTGGGTGGAGGAGGACATGGGGACGGTGGGCGGAGGAGGACGAGGGGACGGTGGGCGGAGGAGGACAAGGGGACGGTGGTTGGAGGAGGACGAGGGGACGGTGGGTGGAGGAGGACATGGGGACTGTGGGCGGAGGAGGACGAGGGGACGGTGGTTGGAGGAGGACATAGGCGGACGAGGGGACGGTGGTTGGAGGAGGACATGGGGACGGTGGGTGGAGGAGGACATGGGGACGGTGGGACAGAGACGACGAGGGGACGGTGGGCGGAGGAGGACATGGGGACGGTGGGCGGAGGAGGACGGAGAAGGACGAGGGGACGGTGGTTGGAGGAGGACATGGGGACGGAGGAGGACGAGGGGACGGTGGGTGGAGGAGGACGAGGGGACGGTGGGTGGAGGAGGACAAGGGGACGGTGGGTGGAGGAGGACATGGGGACGGTGGGCGGAGGAGGACGAGGGGACGGTGGTTGGAGGAGGACATTGGGACGGAGAAGGACGAGGGGACAGTGGGACGGAGGAGGACGAGGGGACGGTGGGTGGAGGAGGACGAGGGGACGGTGGGTGGAGGAGGACGAGGGGACGGAGGAGGACACGGTGGGCGGAGGAGGACGAGGGAACGGAGGACGACACGGGGACGGTGGGCGGAGGAGGACGAGGGAACGGAGGACGACACGGGGACGGTGGGTGGAGGAGGACGAGGGAAAGGAGGACGACACGGGGAAGGTGGGCGGAGGAGGACGCGGGGACGGAGGAGGACACGGGGATGGTGGGCGGAGGAGGACGAGGGGACGGTTTCTTCCTCATCAATATTTCAGAAATGTTTTCCACACAAACGTAAACCATGATGACCTCACCAGATCACATGATCGTGACATCGTCATTAATCGTTTTCTCTCTCTTTCAGAAAAAGCAGCTGGAGGCGGAGCCTCAGGAGGCGGGGCCAGTCGTTTGAGTGGCAGCTCCTCCTCTTCCTCTGATGACAGCTCCTCGACAGGAACCTCCTCTTCCTCCGACACAGACTAATAACAAAGCTGCGGTTCAGGCTGTGATGGAGGCGACAGACAGGACTGCTCTGACCCACCCCCCCACCCCACCCCACACACACACACCAACCCCCCCTCCCCCCCTCGACATGGAGACTGTATGTAAATAGGCTGACATGTTTTTTTAGCTCCTAGTGTTTGTTTCATCCTGAAGAAAAACAGACATTCTGAGGAAGAGGAGGAGTTAGAAACCAGACTCTCTCCTCTTCCTCATGTCCGGCCGGCAGTGACCCCTGACCTTTGAGCTCCTAACACATTCCAGAACCATCCCCAGAGCTTCATGAGAGGACACCAGCCAAATGGGCGGGGCTGATGATCCCAGCTGTGGCATGATGGGGAAAAGGAGGAGCTCGGTGTCAAGATGCTGCAGAGGGGCAATCTGATTGGCTGTGTGATGTCACAGCCAAGGTCCGAACCACGCATCAGAAATCCGGAGGGATCGCCTCTCTGCAACACGTTCCTCTGAGGCTCTGCAGAACAGAACCAGGATCCAGTTTGTCTCCTGCCCTCTGCCGGGCCCTCAACCAGAACCCACCCCTTTCTGTCAGTCTCGGGTCACTGTTGCCATGGTAACCCAGGCGGCAGCGAGACGAACCGTTTTCCTAACACTACATTTCCTTTTTGCTCCTGTTTAAGTTTTGGGGTCGTGTGCTGAACTCGTTTGTGTCTTATAAAGTTCTGGATATAACGATGTATTTGTACCGCTGTCCTGTCTGAACTCTGACCCAGAGACAACCCACCCACACCTGATGGTACCGACCGGTCCGGCCCAGTCCCTCCGTCTGATGGTACCGACCGGTCCGGCCCAGTCCCTCCGTCTGATGGTACCGACCGGTCCGGCCCGGTCCCTCCGTTCAGAGACTACAGCTAAAAGACTGTTGGTGTCGTGACCCGTTTGGTTTCCTCACATTTGGGCTCCAGCCTGATGAGGTTTTCAGAACCAGAAGAAAGCAGAGGTGGTGGTCTGGTACCAGTATGACCCGATGCTGGTTCTGGTGGCAGCAGCGGATCTGACCAAACGGACCCTGCAAGCGTCTGATCTGTGGACCTGATCATCAGAATAATAAACAGCGCCACCCGCTGGACCCAAACGGAATGGTTCAGGAAGATCTGAGCAGCCAATGAGGAGAGAGCTGGGCAGAGCCCCGAGCAGCCAATGAGGAGAGAGCTGGGCGGAGCCCTGGGTTTTGCCTTTCAGGCTGCAGCCTGTCCTGTCTCCATTAGTGGCAGTTTCTGATTGGCTGAGGCAGAAATCTGTTCCTCCCCCCTGTGGCGCCCCCTGGAGGTCATCTGTGTGCAGTCATTTCAGTTCAACTCTTCGGTTTAAAGTATTTTTATCTTTCATTTTTACTTTTTTTAAATATTGAACCAAAGTTCACAGCCTTCCTGGGCCTGTGGGGTTGTCATGGAGACGGCCCCCAGACGGCTCAGCAGTGGTCTCCCCCAGGTGTGACAGACGGCTCGTTGCCACAGTAACCCTCCCCTTGGTTTTAGTTGATGGTGGAGCTTTGATGCTGATAGTTAATTTTTGTATTTTATAAGAAAAGGAAGAAGTGATTTTCTGTATCTGCATGCACTCCGGCCGTTCGTTCTTCTCCATGTTTGAGCTGTATAGTAGCTGTACGTAGCTGTGGTAGGCGGAGCTCCAGCGCCGGCGACCAACCCGCCACCATCAGGTGGATTATTTGATGGATTGACTCAAACAGGATCCTTATTTTCTGACTTTGTTTGTTTTCATAAATAAACACATAAACTGACCCACAGACTCGGCTCTGATTGGCTCACTGCCTGTCACAGGCCCCGCCCCCTACACACCTTGACCAAGGAGACCCTTCTGAGGCCTGCTTGGAAACTTTGATTCAGCTGAAGTTCTACATCCAGCAGGTCTGAGAGGTACCCGGGTCAGAACTCTGGGTAGAACTAAAGCCAGGCCTAAAGCTGGGCCTAAAGCCGGGCCTAAAGCCGGGCGTCCGCTGTGCGATATTTTCAACCAGCTACAGTTCAAACTGTACGATGAAACCACAGCATGGTTTAATAATGCATAGCTCTTAATGTTCTCACTCTGTACGTCCAGAAACCACACGTCAGACTCGGCGCCGAGAGATGGCGCTGTTAGGACGAGGAAGAACTCCCTGGTTTGCTCATGCGCAGTACTGGGTGTTCTGGTAAATCGACTCGTAGCTCTGCTTCAACAGCGAGATGTAAGGTCAGGTTATCCTCCTACAGCAGCGTGTCGCAGATATGTTTGATTTCTGCGCAATATTGAAGCGTGGTCTACGCTATGTTATTCCACGCCAGAGGGCCAATCAGGAACTAGCTGTGGGTCTAGATACGGCCGAGGCGGTGAGGAAGTGGGGGAAACATGAGGGACATGGGGGCCAAAAAGAGCGGGGATCCAGGTGGAAAAAGGGTCCCAGCGTTCTCACCTCGCTCTGCTAGCTGCTCCCATCTTCACCAGTCGTTTTCCACAATGGCGGTCAGACAAACAAAACCAGCCGGTAAGGAATCAAACAGGAAATACGCATAGAGTAGAGCGGATGGAGATTTGACCAATCAGAGGCCTCCTGTCTGCGGAAGGGGCGGGGCTTATCTGCATTAACTGCGACATGCAGACCACCTGGTTTCTGAGCATGGCTGACTGAATTCCAAACGTTTGATTTTCTCCTGACCTTCTGATTCCTGATGGGAGGGGGTCGTTAGAGGCTGATCGCCCCTCGTTACCCCCATTCACTACACCACGCACCATCAGGATGAAATTCTCACACGTCTGGAGAATCGTCCTGAAATGGAAAAAAAAATCATACAGTGTACGCCCGGCTTTAGAACATCATGAAAAGTTGCATAGATCTATGACGCCTAGACTGTCCGACCGTCCGCCCTAACCCCTAATTCCCTCCATCACTATACAGAGCGGGGACGTTATAGTGAACTTTATAGTGAACTTGGTTCACTGACCGTTCAGATGGTCACTGCTTTTTCCTCTGCACGGTGCCTCCGCCATCTTTGTTCTTACAAACACAACAAATCCCAGAATGCTTTCCAAGGAGAGCTTTTGCAAAGCATTCTGGGATATTCCAAAAAGTTAAACAACAATCCACTGGACTTTGTCTCCAAGTTCGATAGCAAGGATGAAATCCTGGAACTATTTAGCTAGAAATGCACGCTATTTCTGACATTTTGAATTGAAAAAGCTTCCTGGATGGAAGAGAAACTTCTTCAAACTTGGAAACTAAGTCCAGTGGATTGTTTTTTATGACCTGCATGACTGAGAATCTTCACAAAGCATTCTGGGATATATCTGCTCATCTACTGACCATGGATAACCCCGACCTTCCAGGGTGCATTGTGGGAAATGTTGATTCCATTTTTTTCATCCACCAGATGATCGGATGCTAGTATAAAGTGGCACAGACAATCTATATAGTGCCCTATCTAGGGGTTAGGGTTATATAGAGCACTCTATAGTGCCCTATGTAGGGGTTAGGGTTATATAGGGCAATCTATAGTGCCCTATGTAGGGGTTAGGGTTATATAGAGCACTCTATAGTGCCCTATGTAGGGGTTAGGGTTATATAGGGCACTCTATAGTGCCCTATGTAGGGGTTAGAGTTATATAGGGCACTCTATAGTATCCTATGTAGGGGTTAGGGTTATATAGAGCACTCTATAGTGCCCTATGTAGGGGTTAGGGTTATATAGGGCACTCTATAGTGCCCTATGTAGGGGTTAGAGTTATATAGGGCACTCTATAGTATCCTATGTAGGGGTTAGGGTTATATAGAGCACTCTATAGTGCCCTATGTAGGGGTTAGGGTTATATAGGGCACTATAGTGCCCTATGTAGGGGTTAGAGTTATATAGGGCAATCTATAGTGCCCTATGTAGGGGTTAGGGTTATATAGCGCACTCTATAGTGCCCTATGTAGGGGTTAGGGATATTTAGGGCACTCTATAGTGCCCTATGTAGGGGTTAGGGTTATTTAGGGCACTCTATAGTGCCCTATGTAGGGGTTAGGGTTATTTAGGGCACTCTATAGTGCCCTATGTAGGGGTTAGGGTTATTTAGGGCACTCTATAGTGCCCTATGTAGGGGTTAGGGTTATATAGAGCACTCTATAGTGCCCTATGTAGGGTTTAGGGTTATATAGGACACTATAGTGCCCTATATAGGGGTTAGGGTTATATAGACCACTCTATAGTGCCCTATGTAGGGGTTAGGGTTATATAGGGCACTCTATAGTGCCCTATGTAGGGGTTAGGGTTATATAGAGCTCTCTATAATGCCCTATGTAGCGGTTAAGGTTTTATAGAGCACTCTATAGTGCCCTATGTAGGGGTTAGTTATATAGGACACTATAGTGCCCTATATAGGGGTTAGGGTTATAGAGACCACTCTATAGTGCCCTATGTAGGGGTTAGGGTTATATAGGGCACTCTATAGTGCCCTATGTAGGGGTTAGGGTTATATAAAGCACTCTATAGTGCCCTATGTAGGGGTTAGAGTTATATAGGGCAATCTATAGTGCCCTATGTAGGGTTTAGGGTTATATAGAGCACTCTATAGTGCCCTATGTAGGGGTTAGGGTTATATAGGGCAATCTTTAGTGCCCTATGTAGGGGTTAGAGTTATATAGTGCAATCTATAGTGCCCTATGTAGGGGTTAGGGTTATATAGAGCACTCTATAGTGCCCTATGTGGGGGTTAGGGTTATATAGAGCACTCTATAGTGCCCTATGTAGGGGTTAGGGTTATATAGAGCACTCTATAGTGCCCTATGTAGGGGTTAGAGTTATATAGGGCACTCTATAGTGCCCTATGTAGGGGTTAGGGTTATATAAAGCACTCTATAGTGCCCTATGTAGGGGTTAGGGTTATATAGGGCACCCTGTAGTGACATTCAGACACAGCTTAGAGTCAGATAGTTTAGCCTTTATTTCCTGATTCTGTCTCAGAAGGAAAACCCACAGTTCAGAACATCAGAACTGGACTTTGGATTAATAACAGACTTTAAACAGTAAAGAATATTTTTGAAGTGTCAATCCATAGGCATCCAGAACTGGGTTTGGGCTCCTCTGAGCCATGGTGGTTCTGCAGGCATAGAGGAGAGCAGCCTGTGGTTCTGATGAGGTCCGACTAGAAGCCCAGCTGTTTCTCATTTTCCTTTGACTCCATAGATTATGAGGTTCTGGTCCGGCCCACCATGCTCAGTGGACCAGCCTCTGGTACCAGGTTCTGCATCAGCAGCTCCATAAAGACTGAGTGGGTGGTGCCATGATAAAACCCAGTTGACTGGAACGTTCAGTCCGGTGGGTTCTGGTCCGGTCCGGTCCTACTCTGGACCTCTGAGCATTGGCCTGGATCTTGACCAACCTGAAGCGGTTCCTGGGGCAGTTTTTCCTTCCACTGAACTTTCTGTGTTGGACAAAGTTCTGTTACATCTTTCACTCTATGTCACATAGATCTATGGCGGTTCAGTCATCCTGTTTTAGATCTAGAGGGTTCTGGTTCTGTCTGGTACCGATCACCTTTAACACTTCAGTCACAACCTGCAGCTGTTCTGGTTCCGGTACCATTCTGTTTAATTTGGATCTAGACCTGGTTTGCTGTAGAACCTCCGGTTCCGTTCTGGTTCTTAATTCCAAATTTCCCGCTGACTCTGAAGCCCCCGTGGTGCGTTCGAGGACACCTCTGCTGGAAGCCTTGAAGAGGACGTAAGCGGATCAGAACCATCGACACCCAGCAGGACCGGCGTTGGGCTGCCAGAACCCAGAGGTCCGGTTTGTGGGTTCTGGACAAGGTCCAAACAGGTGACCCTTTTAATCCTTGATCAGAGGGGTCCATTCAGGACCGGTTCTGTTCTGTTGGTACCTGGACTGGACCGGGATCAGAATCCCACCATCGTTCTGCCGGTCCTGGTTCTGTCTGCTGGTCCGGCTGCAGCATCCTGATCGGTCCTGGTCCCGCTCAGCTGTGGACACGGTGCCACCGGTTCTACTTGGTGTTTATTAGAACTATTGGATCAGAACCACTTCATCACTGAGGTTCTGGTCCAAACACACAGGAAAGAGAGGTCCAACAGAACCACTAAACCGGCTCATAGTCCAATAGAACCCCAGGACTTTGGACCGGAACTTTGCTAAACCAGAAAGTTCTGCTTAGATCCCGGATCCAGTGGGTCTTCAGGTCAGAACCTTCAGGTGGGTTCTGCCCATCCGGAACCGCAGCAGTTCTACATGATGCTGCAGATCCGGGACTGTCCTTCGGAACCACGCAGGGCCCCGCGGTTCCGGACCAGAACCGCCTGGTTCCCATAGCTGCTGTACCAGGCGGACTGGCTGCGGGTCAGGTAGGTGGAGGGCGGTACCGCCCCCAGCTGCTGCTGCTGCCAGATCAGCAGGGAGGTGTCCCGGTACCGAAGCCGCCCGAACGGTTCCGAAAGAGCCTTGGCGGCCAGAGCAGGTCGGGTAGGAGGCCCAGTAGAACCCGGATCCTCTGCAGCTGGATCACAGTCCGACATGATCCGAACCAGAGAGGCCTGACCTGACCCGGAGGAGAGGCGTCCTGCTGCGGATGAACCTCCCGGCTCCCGTACAGGTGAACAGCGGAGCCTCGCGGCTTATCCTTTGTAGTCCTTCACCGTGAAAACGTCACTGCTGACATCATTTACCGCCCCGCTGACGTAACTATGCGAGCGGAAATTGGACTCTGACGTTTTAATGACGTTTCTTCTGCCTTTAAA
Source organism: Cyprinodon diabolis (assembly GCA_030533445.1). Taxonomy (NCBI): domain Eukaryota; kingdom Metazoa; phylum Chordata; class Actinopteri; order Cyprinodontiformes; family Cyprinodontidae; genus Cyprinodon; species Cyprinodon diabolis. The sequence goes on along the minus strand of CM060073.1, from coordinate 49,355,990 downwards.
CAAAGTTCAGCTCCGTTAGCTTTAAGCTACCGCAGCAGCGTCTGCGTCCCATGGCAACTGTCCGTCCGCATTATGTTCCGGGTAGCAACGGAGGCCCGGAACGAATAGTCCGCCGGGAGAGGCTTACAGTAGAGTTTATTTTTATGAAGTGATCTCCAAAGAACATTTTAGCAGGATCAATTCTATTCAGTTTATTTCTATAGCTCCAATTCACATCATGTCACCTCAGGTCACTTTCCAGTTCAACCAGATCATCCAGTCAGATTGATTCAAAGTTTTCTATCTAAGGAAAACCAGCTGATTGCATCGACTCATTGACTCTTCAGCAATCCCTCACACTAAGCATGCTTGTAGCGACAGTGGAGAGGAAAAACTCCCTTTGAACAGGAAGAAACCTCCAGCAGAACCAGGCTCAGTGTGAGCTGGATTCTTTCTTAGCGATGCTGGTCACCATGGCAACACACTCTAAAGAAGAGCTAGCCTCCCCGAAGCAGGTTAGCTTTTATTTCTGTTAAACTTTATCTAGAACTTTCAAATAGTACAAAGGTTGCATTTTTTAAGTAGAAAAATACAAACAAAAGCAAAAAAAACACAAAATAGAATTTAAGGAAAAATCTCTCTAAATAAGCTATGACAAAACAAACAAAAAATGAAAAGAAAACAGATGCAATCAAATAATCAAATACAGATCTTTGTTTTCACGGCTTTTTGTTATTTGAGTCAAAAATGGAGTCAAGATACATTTTAACATCCATTAAAAAAAGTTCCTGTTCAATAATTTACTGTTATGGATACGAAAGAAGGTGAGATCAACAGATACCCGGTGATCCCCACAGCCTCCACTCTGGGTCCCTGAGCAAGACCCTTAACCCCACACGGCCGCACCATGGCAGCCCACTGCTCCCTGAGGGGGGGGGGGGGGGGGGGGGGGGGGCTTAAAGGGAGAGAGGGAATTCCTCCATTCTAAGATCAATAAAGGGATTTAGATTTTCTTTGAATCAGATACCAAGTGAAGCATTCTGAAAGTAGAGACGGAAACCTGGTTGAATATTATTAAATATGAGAGCTGAAGGTGCCGATGAAGAGGCCCCAGATTTTTACCCAATCAGGGTTCTGTTCATTCCAACAAGTGACCCAGGATGGGGAGGATCCAGAAACACAGCCAATAGAAGCAACACTTTTAATTAGAGGATCTTAACAGACTGGATAGAGGAGAGATCAATGCATTAAACACAACGCTGCATCCTACCCTGTCACCATGGCAACGAGCTGTTGTTTAACAGCTGATTAACTTTGACGGTAGCAGAGGCCAATGATTCCTGGAGAATAATGAGCTGTTTTTGTTCATCATGGTGGAATCGTTCCAAAGGAAACATCTGGGAGAAGGAACGATGCTAGACGTCCCTGTTGGTTCAGGGTGGAGCGTTTAGCGGGGATTTCAGGAATAATGTAAGGATGGTTAAAGAAACTCCGGGCTGCTGAGGTCAGAGGAGTAGAAATAAAGTTCCAGATGGAGTTTGGCTTTTCGATCCATTTTATTTTAAAGGTATTCATTTCAAAAAACTTAAAGTTTAAAATTAATCCACGGGACTTTGTTTTCAAATTTAAAGACGTTTCTCTTCCCATCCAGGAAGATTTTTCAATTTAAAATGTTGATCATTCAAATTGTCCTTTTCAGGTCGATTCTCCAGTTGTGGGACAAATCTTTCGATCATGTCGACTTTCAGCCTGATGGTGTAGCGTACAGGGGGTAACGAGTATGTCGAGTATATGTCGGTTCTTTGCTTTTCTACGTAACAAACCACTAATTGTTTAAAATGACTTAATTCAGAATTGTTTGGGTTATCCATAAGTCCTGAACTTTGCTGAATCGAGCCACTAAACTGCTGTAAATAGCAGTTTCAGCGACGCTCTTATAAGTGGCGTAGTAGCACAGGCACACTTAGTAGGGTTAAACAAGCGCACCCTTTCCCAGGCTGTCGTTCTATTGGCAGGAAAGGTTGCTAGGCGACGATCCAACTGCAATCCGAGAGAGAGCAGAAAAAATCCGCAAGCAGAGCCAACGGGTTTGCGAGCGTATCTGAGACTCGAGCAGAGAAGAGAAGGAGGCGAGCGAGAGGAGAAAATATCTGTGCAAGAAGCATTAAATCTGAGAGGAAACAAAGATTCGAGAGAGAAGAGAAAATATTTCAGAGGGAAGAGAAAATATTTGAGAGAGAAGAGAAAATATTTGAGAGAGAAGAGAAAATATTTCAGAGGGAAGAGAAAATATTTGAGAGAGAAGAGAAAATATTTGAGAGAGAAGAGAAAATATTTCAGAGGGAAGAGAAAATATTTCAGAGAGAAGAGAAAATATTTGAGAGAGAAGAGAAAATATTTCAGAGGGAAGAGAAAATATTTGAGAGAGAAGAGAAAATATTTGAGAGAGAAGAGAAAATATTTCAGAGGGAAGAGAAAATATTTCAGAGAGAAGAGAAAATATTTGAGAGAGAAGAGAAAATATTTCAGAGGGAAGAGAAAATATTTGAGAGAGAAGAGAAAATATTTCAGAGAGAAGAGAAAATATTTCAGAGGGAAGAGAAAATATTTCAGAGAGAAGAGAAAATATTTGAGAGAGAAGAGAAAATATTTGAGAGAGAAGAGAAAATATTTCAGAGGGAAGAGAAAATATTTCAGAGAGAAGAGAAAATATTTGAGAGAGAAGAGAAAATATTTGAGAGAGAACAGAAAATATTTGAGAGAGAAGAGAAAATATTTCAGAGGGAAGAGAAAATATTTCAGAGACAACAGAAAATATTTCAGAGGGAAGAGAAAATATTTGAGAGAGAAGAGAAAATATTTCAGAGGGAAGAGAAAATATTTGAGAGAGAAGAGAAAATATTTGAGAGAGAAGAGAAAATATTTCAGAGGGAAGAGAAAATATTTCAGAGAGAAGAGAAAATATTTGAGAGAGAAGAGAAAATATTTCAGAGGGAAGAGAAAATATTTGAGAGAGAAGAGAAAATATTTGAGAGAGAAGAGAAAATATTTCAGAGGGAAGAGAAAATATTTCAGAGAGAAGAGAAAATATTTGAGAGAGAAGAGAAAATATTTCAGAGGGAAGAGAAAATATTTGAGAGAGAAGAGAAAATATTTCAGAGAGAAGAGAAAATATTTCAGAGGGAAGAGAAAATATTTCAGAGAGAAGAGAAAATATTTGAGAGAGAAGAGAAAATATTTCAGAGGGAAGAGAAAATATTTCAGAGAGAAGAGAAAATATTTGAGAGAGAAGAGAAAATATTTCAGAGGGAAGAGAAAATATTTCAGAGAGAAGAGAAAATATTTGAGAGAGAAGAGAAAATATTTCAGAGGGAAGAGAAAATATTTGAGAGAGAAGAGAAAATATTTCAGAGAGAAGAGAAAATATTTCAGAGGGAAGAGAAAATATTTCAGAGAGAAGAGAAAATATTTGAGAGAGAAGAGAAAATATTTGAGAGAGAAGAGAAAATATTTCAGAGGGAAGAGAAAATATTTCAGAGAGAACAGAAAATATTTGAGAGAGAAGAGAAAATATTTGAGAGAGAACAGAAAATATTTGAGAGAGAAGAGAAAATATTTCAGAGGGAAGAGAAAATATTTCAGAGACAAGAGAAAATATTTCAGAGGGAAGAGAAAATATTTGAGAGAGAAGAGAAAATATTTCAGAGGGAAGAGAAAATATTTCAGAGAGAAGAGAAAATATTTGAGAGAGAAGAGAAAATATTTCAGAGGGAAGAGAAAATATTTGAGAGAGAAGAGAAAATATTTGAGAGAGAAGAGAAAATATTTGAGAGAGAAGAGAAAATATTTCAGAGGGAAGAGAAAATATTTCAGAGAGAAGAGAAAATATTTGAGAGAGAAGAGAAAATATTTCAGAGAGAAGAGAAAATATTTCAGAGAGAAGAGAAAATATTTGAGAGAGAAGAGAAAATATTTCAGAGAGAAGAGAAAATATTTCAGAGAGAAGAGAAAATATTTGAGAGAGAAGAGAAAATATTTCAGAGGGAAGAGAAAATATTTGAGAGAGAAGAGAAAATATTTCAGAGGGAAGAGAAAATATTTCAGAGAGAAGAGAAAATATTTGAGAGAGAAGAGAAAATATTTCAGAGAGAAGAGAAAATATTTCAGAGAGAAGAGAAAATATTTGAGAGAGAAGAGAAAATATTTGAGAGAGAAGAGAAAATATTTCAGAGAGAAGAGAAAATATTTGAGAGAGAAGAGAAAATATTTCAGAGGGAAAAGAAAATATTTGAGAGAGAAGAGAAAATATTTGAGAGAGAAGAGAAAATATTTCAGAGGGAAGAGAAAATATTTCAGAGAGAAGAGAAAATATTTGAGAGAGAAGAGAAAATATTTCAGAGGGAAGAGAAAATATTTGAGAGAGAAGAGAAAATATTTGAGAGAGAAGAGAAAATATTTCAGAGGGAAGAGAAAATATTTCAGAGAGAAGAGAAAATATTTGAGAGAGAAGAGAAAATATTTCAGAGAGAAGAGAAAATATTTGAGAGAGAAGAGAAAATATTTCAGAGGGAAGAGAAAATATTTGAGAGGGAAGAGAAAATATTTGAGAGAGAAGAGAAAATATTTGAGAGGGAAGAGAAAATATTTGAGAGAGGAGAGAAAATATTTCAGAGGGAAGAGAAAATATTTGAGAGAGAAGAGAAAATATTTGAGAGAGAAGAGAAAATATTTGAGAGAGAAGAGAAAATATTTCAGAGGGAAGAGAAAATATTTCAGAGGGAAGAGAAAATATTTCAGAGGGAAGAGAAAATATTTCAGAGAGAAGAGAAAATATTTGAGAGAGAAGAGAAAATATTTGAGAGAGAAGAGAAAATATTTGAGAGAGAAGAGAAAATATTTCAGAGGGAAGAGAAAATATTTCAGAGGGAAGAGAAAATATTTGAGAGAGAAGAGAAAATATTTGAGAGGGAAGAGAAAATATTTCAGAGGGAAGAGAAAATATTTCAGAGGGAAGAGAAAATATTTCAGAGAGAAGAGAAAATATTTGAGAGAGAAGAGAAAATATTTCAGAGGGAAGAGAAAATATTTCAGAGGGAAGAGAAAATATTTCAGAGGGAAGAGAAAATATTTCAGAGAGAAGAGAAAATATTTGAGAGAGAAGAGAAAATATTTCAGAGGGAAGAGAAAATATTTCAGAGGGAAGAGAAAATATTTGAGAGAGAAGAGAAAATATTTCAGAGGGAAGAGAAAATATTTCAGAGGGAAGAGAAAATATTTCAGAGAGAAGAGAAAATATTTCAGAGAGAAGAGAAAATATTTGAGAGAGAAGAGAAAATATTTCAGAGGGAAGAGAAAATATTTCAGAGGGAAGAGAAAATATTTCAGAGAGAAGAGAAAATATTTGAGAGAGAAGAGAAAATATTTCAGAGGGAAGAGAAAATATTTGAGAGGGAAGAGAAAATATTTGAGAGAGAAGAGAAAATATTTCAGAGGGAAGAGAAAATATTTGAGAGAGAAGAGAAAATATTTGAGAGAGAAGAGAAAATATTTGAGAGAGAAGAGAAAATATTTCAGAGAGAAGAGAAAATATTTCAGAGAGAAGAGAAAATATTTGAGAGAGAAGAGAAAATATTTCAGAGGGAAGAGAAAATATTTCAGAGAGAAGAGAAAATATTTCAGAGAGAAGAGAAAATACTTCAGAGGGAAGAGAAAATATTTGAGAGAGAAGAGAAAATATTTCAGAGGGAAGAGAAAATATTTCAGAGAGAAGAGAAAATATTTGAGAGAGAAGAGAAAATATTTCAGAGGGAAGAGAAAATATTTGAGAGAGAAGAGAAAATATTTCAGAGAGAAGAGAAAATATTTGAGAGAGAAGAGAAAATATTTGAGAGAGAAGAGAAAATATTTCAGAGGGAAGAGAAAATATTTCAGAGAGAAGAGAAAATATTTCAGAGGGAAGAGAAAATATTTGAGAGGGAAGAGAAAATATTTGAGAGAGAAGAGAAAATATTTGAGAGGGAAGAGAAAATATTTGAGAGAGGAGAGAAAATATTTCAGAGGGAAGAGAAAATATTTGAGAGAGAAGAGAAAATATTTGAGAGAGAAGAGAAAATATTTGAGAGAGAAGAGAAAATATTTCAGAGGGAAGAGAAAATATTTCAGAGGGAAGAGAAAATATTTGAGAGAGAAGAGAAAATATTTGAGAGGGAAGAGAAAATATTTCAGAGGGAAGAGAAAATATTTCAGAGGGAAGAGAAAATATTTCAGAGAGAAGAGAAAATATTTCAGAGGGAAGAGAAAATATTTCAGAGGGAAGAGAAAATATTTCAGAGAGAAGAGAAAATATTTGAGAGAGAAGAGAAAATATTTCAGAGGGAAGAGAAAATATTTCAGAGGGAAGAGAAAATATTTGAGAGAGAAGAGAAAATATTTCAGAGGGAAGAGAAAATATTTCAGAGGGAAGAGAAAATATTTCAGAGAGAAGAGAAAATATTTCAGAGAGAAGAGAAAATATTTGAGAGAGAAGAGAAAATATTTCAGAGGGAAGAGAAAATATTTCAGAGGGAAGAGAAAATATTTCAGAGAGAAGAGAAAATATTTGAGAGAGAAGAGAAAATATTTCAGAGGGAAGAGAAAATATTTGAGAGGGAAGAGAAAATATTTGAGAGGGAAGAGAAAATATTTGAGAGAGAAGAGAAAATATTTGAGAGAGAAGAGAAAATATTTGAGAGAGAAGAGAAAATATTTGAGAGAGAAGAGAAAATATTTCAGAGAGAAGAGAAAATATTTGAGAGAGAAGAGAAAATATTTCAGAGGGAAGAGAAAATATTTCAGAGAGAAGAGAAAATATTTCAGAGAGAAGAGAAAATATTTCAGAGGGAAGAGAAAATATTTGAGAGAGAAGAGAAAATATTTGAGAGAGAAGAGAAAATATTTGAGAGAGAAGAGAAAATATTTCAGAGAGAAGAGAAAATATTTCAGAGGGAAGAGAAAATATTTGAGAGAGAAGAGAAAATATTTCAGAGGGAAGAGAAAATATTTCAGAGAGAAGAGAAAATATTTGAGAGAGAAGAGAAAATATTTGAGAGAGAAGAGAAAATATTTGAGAGAGAAGAGAAAATATTTCAGAGAGAAGAGAAAATATTTGAGAGAGAAGAGAAAATATTTCAGAGGGAAGAGAAAATATTTGAGAGAGAAGAGAAAATATTTCAGAGAGAAGAGAAAATATTTCAGAGGGAAGAGAAAATATTTGAGAGAGAAGAGAAAATATTTCAGAGGGAAGAGAAAATATTTCAGAGGGAAGAGAAAATATTTCAGAGGGAAGAGAAAATATTTGAGAGAGAAGAGAAAATATTTCAGAGGGAAGAGAAAATATTTCAGAGGGAAGAGAAAATATTTCAGAGGGAAGAGAAAATATTTGAGAGAGAAGAGAAAATATTTGAGAGAGAAGAGAAAATATTTGAGAGAGAAGAGAAAATATTTCAGAGGGAAGAGAAAATATTTGAGAGAGAAGAGAAAATATTTCAGAGGGAAGAGAAAATATTTCAGAGGGAAGAGAAAATATTTCAGAGAGAAGAGAAAATATTTGAGAGAGAAGAGAAAATATTTCAGAGGGAAGAGAAAATATTTCAGAGAGAAGAGAAAATATTTGAGAGAGAAGAGAAAATATTTGAGAGAGAAGAGAAAATATTTCAGAGGGAAGAGAAAATATTTCAGAGAGAAGAGAAAATATTTGAGAGAGAAGAGAAAATATTTCAGAGGGAAGAGAAAATATTTGAGAGAGAAGAGAAAATATTTGAGAGAGAAGAGAAAATATTTGAGAGAGAAGAGAAAATATTTCAGAGGGAAGAGAAAATATTTGAGAGAGAAGAGAAAATATTTCAGAGGGAAGAGAAAATATTTCAGAGGGAAGAGAAAATATTTCAGAGAGAAGAGAAAATATTTCAGAGGGAAGAGAAAATATTTCAGAGAGAAGAGAAAATATTTGAGAGAGAAGAGAAAATATTTCAGAGGGAAGAGAAAATATTTCAGAGAGAAGAGAAAATATTTGAGAGAGAAGAGAAAATATTTCAGAGAGAAGAGAAAATATTTGAGAGAGAAGAGAAAATATTTCAGAGAGAAGAGAAAATATTTGAGAGAGAAGAGAAAATATTTCAGAGGGAAGAGAAAATATTTCAGAGAGAAGAGAAAATATTTGAGAGAGAAGAGAAAATATTTCAGAGGGAAGAGAAAATATTTGAGAGAGAAGAGAAAATATTTGAGAGAGAAGAGAAAATATTTGAGAGAGAAGAGAAAATATTTCAGAGGGAAGAGAAAATATTTCAGAGAGAAGAGAAAATATTTGAGAGAGAAGAGAAAATATTTCAGAGGGAAGAGAAAATATTTGAGAGAGAAGAGAAAATATTTGAGAGAGAAGAGAAAATATTTCAGAGAGAAGAGAAAATATTTGAGAGAGAAGAGAAAATATTTCAGAGGGAAGAGAAAATATTTCAGAGAGAAGAGAAAATATTTCAGAGGGAAGAGAAAATATTTGAGAGAGAAGAGAAAATATTTCAGAGGGAAGAGAAAATATTTGAGAGAGAAGAGAAAATATTTCAGAGGGAAGAGAAAATATTTCAGAGAGAAGAGAAAATATTTCAGAGAGAAGAGAAAATATTTCAGAGAGAAGAGAAAATATTTGAGAGAGAAGAGAAAATATTTCAGAGGGAAGAGAAAATATTTCAGAGAGAAGAGAAAATATTTGAGAGAGAAGAGAAAATATTTCAGAGAGAAGAGAAAATATTTGAGAGGGAAGAGAAAATATTTGAGAGAGAAGAGAAAATATTTGAGAGGGAAGAGAAAATATTTGAGAGAGGAGAGAAAATATTTCAGAGGGAAGAGAAAATATTTGAGAGAGAAGAGAAAATATTTGAGAGAGAAGAGAAAATATTTGAGAGAGAAGAGAAAATATTTCAGAGGGAAGAGAAAATATTTCAGAGGGAAGAGAAAATATTTCAGAGGGAAGAGAAAATATTTCAGAGAGAAGAGAAAATATTTGAGAGAGAAGAGAAAATATTTGAGAGAGAAGAGAAAATATTTGAGAGAGAAGAGAAAATATTTCAGAGGGAAGAGAAAATATTTGAGAGGGAAGAGAAAATATTTCAGAGGGAAGAGAAAATATTTCAGAGAGAAGAGAAAATATTTGAGAGAGAAGAGAAAATATTTCAGAGGGAAGAGAAAATATTTGAGAGGGAAGAGAAAATATTTGAGAGAGAAGAGAAAATATTTCAGAGGGAAGAGAAAATATTTGAGAGAGAAGAGAAAATATTTCAGAGAGAAGAGAAAATATTTCAGAGGGAAGAGAAAATATTTGAGAGAGAAGAGAAAATATTTCAGAGGGAAGAGAAAATATTTCAGAGGGAAGAGAAAATATTTCAGAGAGAAGAGAAAATATTTGAGAGAGAAGAGAAAATATTTCAGAGGGAAGAGAAAATATTTCAGAGAGAAGAGAAAATATTTGAGAGAGAAGAGAAAATATTTGAGAGAGAAGAGAAAATATTTCAGAGGGAAGAGAAAATATTTGAGAGAGAAGAGAAAATATTTCAGAGAGAAGAGAAAATATTTCAGAGGGAAGAGAAAATATTTGAGAGAGAAGAGAAAATATTTCAGAGGGAAGAGAAAATATTTCAGAGAGAAGAGAAAATATTTGAGAGGGAAGAGAAAATATTTCAGAGGGAAGAGAAAATATTTCAGAGGGAAGAGAAAATATTTCAGAGGGAAGAGAAAATATTTGAGAGAGAAGAGAAAATATTTGAGAGAGAAGAGAAAATATTTGAGAGAGAAGAGAAAATATTTGAGAGAGAAGAGAAAATATTTCAGAGGGAAGAGAAAATATTTCAGAGAGAAGAGAAAATATTTCAGAGAGAAGAGAAAATATTTCAGAGGGAAGAGAAAATATTTCAGAGAGAAGAGAAAATATTTGAGAGAGAAGAGAAAATATTTCAGAGAGAAGAGAAAATATTTCAGAGGGAAGAGAAAATATTTGAGAGAGAAGAGAAAATATTTCAGAGGGAAGAGAAAATATTTCAGAGAGAAGAGAAAATATTTGAGAGGGAAGAGAAAATATTTCAGAGGGAAGAGAAAATATTTCAGAGGGAAGAGAAAATATTTCAGAGGGAAGAGAAAATATTTGAGAGAGAAGAGAAAATATTTGAGAGAGAAGAGAAAATATTTGAGAGAGAAGAGAAAATATTTGAGAGGGAGCGCATGTTTGGAGTGTGAGCATTATAAGTTTTCAGTGCAAGAAGATGAAATTCTTTTCCCAAATTGAAATTATGTGCTCTTGCATTACGGCAGGATAATTCTCCCATAAACGAGGGGCGATCAGCCGCTAACGACCGCCCCCCCATCAGGAATCAGAAGGTCGGGAGAAAATCAAACATGTTTGAAATTCAGTCGGGCGTCGTAAGGCGGTCGAGGGCAAATCGCTCAGTGGGCAAACAAGGATTCTTCTTCTTCTTCTTCCTCTCAGAGGGAAACCCAGCAGCATGGCGGGGGGGGGGGGGGGGGGGGGGGGGGGGAGTGAGTGAAATGGAGTTCTTTCTGTCAAACTGACAGACCGTAGTAGCCACGTTAGCTCAGCCATGTCTTTGTCCAAATACGTCGTCTCCTTTTCTTTTTAGGACTTTCAGCACTAAATCGCCCAAATATCCAAGGCAGCGCGTTTCACTCTAGTGAGCTTCATGTTCCTCTGCTACTGGTTTGGCTTCCAGATAGACGAGTCCGAGTAGCGCCATCTCACTGCGGAGCTGAGTCCCACCTGGTTTTAGACGTAGAGTGTGAGCAGGTAGATCGCATCAGAGCGTCGGGTCGCAGTGAGAGAACAAACATGGCGAGCGGTGAACTTTTAAACCCTGAGGTTTCATCGTACAGTTTGAGCTTCAGCTGCGTGCAACGATTAAAAAAATCGCACTTTAACGAGCGCCTTGTCAGAGGAAAGGCCCGGGGTCGGGTATTGCAGGCCAATAATGACCTCATCAACTTCCATTATTAAGGCCTGGAGCTGGTTTTCCAGTTTCAATAGGAAGGTTTTCTAAGCAAAAACAAACTTTTGAATTTAAAAGCTTCCTGGATGGAAGAAGAATGTCTTCAAACTTGGAAACAAAGTCCAGTGGATTAATTTGAACTTTTTTGGAATGACTGAGAATCTTAACCAGCATAAAAGTATTAAAGGAATCAGTCAAGTTTAAGCCTCCAGCTTTAAGACAAATTTACATAAATAATGTGTTTTGTTTTTCCATAAGAACTCAGATTTACAAAGTGAATTATCCAGATAGAGGCGGGGGGTGCAGGGAAGACGGGATAAACCTTGGAGAGCAGAACTCCGCCTCTTAAGCACAGAAATCTTTAAGCAGATATTAAATATCTGTTTGGATTTTTCCAGGATTGGTTTAAAGCTAATAACATTTCTGTTAATAATATCAGTCTTATTGTTGCCCAGATATGTTACAGAATCCACAGCAGGTGTGTCAGAGATGCAGAGTGTGAGAATTTATGCACCGATAATAAATCCCACATAAAGGGGAGGAGCCAGAGGAAGCTGGTTAATGCAAATAATTAGACCTGCAGTCTCTATGAAATACATATACAGACAGTGGAACACATCTACTGAGACTAGATCTAGGAGATGAACCAAACGGTAATGCTGCTATAACCTTCTGCATACGGAGTCTGAACACATCTATAGAAAAAATCACCTAAACTTTTAACTTTAGTCAACATGAATTTGATTAAACTATTAACCTGCATGAGTTCAGAATAATCCAGATTAACTTTAGATTATTAGAAATGTTGCCTTTTTTATTAGAACCAGACTGGCATTCATCAATGATTGAATTATAATAGATTTAATTCTATTTCCTAATATTATCACTGAAATGCTGCAATCATTGCTTGACGGAGGAATTGGTCGCCAGCAGCCTAGAAGGAGACGATCTTTCTGCGGTTTAGTGACTGAATCGATCCCTCCTCCTCGCTGCATGGGAGGGAGGAGGGTTTTAATACGCTAATAAGAAATGAGCTAAACTATTAAAGAACTTCTATGTCTGATCCTGGTGGTTTGGTTTTAACCCTCCTAAAGCTTAATCACTTTAATTAAAGATATTGGTCGATCACAGAGATCTGCACCATCTTGTTTCAATATTTCTAGAAAGAGATTAAAAAGAGTTGAAAGCTGTCAGAAGCTAGAAAAGTTTAAATAAAATTCTGTACAAAAACCATTAATTCTTAAATGTTTAATGGTTATTTTTGACTCTTGCCTCTCCGGTCTAAAGAAGCATGCAGAGTTCTACTCCACCATTATCTATGTGATCAGCTCTGCTTTTACAGGTGCTGGTCATAAAATTAGAATATCATGAAAAAGTAGATTGATTTCAGTAATTCCATTTAAAAAGTGAAACTTGTATATTATATTCATACATTACATACAAACTCATATATTTCAGATGTTTATTTTGTTTAATTTTGATGTTTACAAATGACAACAAATGAAAATCTCAAATTCATCATATCAGAAAATTAGAATATTACTGAAGACCAATAAAAACAAAGGATTTATAGAAATGTTGGCCAACTGAAAAGTATGAACATGAAAAGTATGAGCATGTACAGCACTCAGTATTTAGTTGGGCCTCCTTTGGCCTGTATTACTGCAGCAATGCGGCGTGGCATGGAGTCGATCAGTCTGTGGCACTGCTCAGGTGTTATGATAGCCCAGGTTGCTCTAATAGTGGCTTTTAGCTCTTCTGAATTGTTGGGTCTGGTGTATTGCATCTTCTTCTTCACAATACCCCATAGATTTTCTATGGGGTTAAGGTCAGGAGAGTTTGCTGGCCAATTAAGAACAGGGATACCATGGTCCTTCAACCAGGTACTGGTAGCTTTGGCACTGTGTGCAGGTGCCAAGTCCTGTTGGAAAATGAAATCTGCATCTCCAAAAAGTTGGTCAGCTGCAGGAAGCATGAAGTGCTCTAAAACTTCCTGGTATGTGGCTGCGTTGACCCTGGACCTCAGAAAACACAATGGACCAACACCAGCAGATGACATGGCACCCCAAACCATCACTGACTGTGGAAACTTTACACTGGACTTCAAGCAACGTGGATGAAGTGCCTCTCTTCTTTTCCTCCAGACTCTGGGACCTTGATTTCCAAAGGAAATGCAAAATTTACTTTCATCAGAGAACATGACTTTGGACCACTCACCAGCAGTCCAGTCCTGTTTCTCTTTAGCCCAGGCAAGACGCTTCTGACGCTGTCTGTGGTTCAAGAGTGGCTTGACACAAGGAATGCGACAGCAGAAACCCATGTCTTTCATACGTCTGTGTGTGGTGGTTCTTGAAGCACTCACTCCAGCTGCAGTCCACTCTTTGTGAATCTCCCCCACATTTTTGAATGGGTTTTGTTTCACAATCCTCTCCAGGGTGCGGTTATCTCTCTTGCTTGTACACTTTTTTCGACCACATCTTTTCCTTCCCTTCGCCTCTCTATTAATGTGCTTGGACACTGAGCTCTGTGAACAGCCAGCCTCTTTAGCGATGACCTTTTGTGTCTTGCCCTCCTTGTGCAAGGTGTCGATGGTCGTCTTTTGGACAACTGTCAAGTCAGCAGTCTTCCCCATGATTGTGTAGCCTATAGAACTAGACTGAAAGACCATTTAAAGGCTTTTGCAGGTGGTTTGAGTTAATTAGCTGATTAGAGTGTGGCACCAGGGGCCATCAATTTTGAACCTTTTCACAATATTCTAATTTTCTGATATGATGAATTTGAGATTTTCATTTGTTGTCATTTGTAATCATCAAAATTAAACAAAATAAACATCTGAAATATATGAGTTTGTATGTAATGTATGAATATAATATACAAGTTTCACTTTTTAAATGGAATTACTGAAATCAATCTACTTTTTCATGATATTCTAATTTTATGACCAGCACCTGTATAGATCCCATCCAGTCTGAGATGCAGCTCGCTAAGTTCTGCTTTTTCATTAGAGTCCAAAGAATCAACAGTTTAGAAGTTTGAACAGTTTAAATTTGCTGAGAAACATTTTCCAGGTAAAACTGAAGCTTTTCTAGCTTCAAACTGAGTCCTGAAGTTAAAAGGCTGCTTGGAAATTTACCATCAGGCAATTCTAGGCAGCTGCTTAGGGCCCCGGGTTCCTGGGGGCCCCATAAGACTGTTTCCATGTATGGTTAATACAACTATTCCTTATTTCTGCACATTAATTATGTTTTTGATAAAAATCCTTTGGCTAAAATGCCATCAGAACGCTGATAATATTAAGTGTGTCTCAGCCCCCCCCTTCAGTGTCCACCATATTGGATCAGTCCATTTGCTGCACATGTTCAGAAAGGTCCAAACAGACAGCAGCAAACCATTTGAAAACAAACCATGCAAAGAGCAGTGTTGTCAACTTAGCGCTTTAGTCGCTATATTTAGCCACTTTTCAGACCCCTCTAGCACTTTGATTTCTAAAAAGCGCCTAGCGCCAAATCTAGAGACTTTTTTCTGCTACTGGAGACTTTGGAGACAACATCTAAAAGCAGCGAACTCTGCTCTCCAGAGCAAGTAGATTGGTAACCCCGCCTCCTGCTCTCCTCTATCTTGTCTGCTGTCATGATTCATGAGACATTCATGATTCCTTTAGAGACAGCATGAAAAGTCAGCTGAGTACAAAACATAGAGAGGAAAACAAGAAGAAAAGGGACAAGAAGAGAGGGACACAACCTAGAACAGATCATGGATGTCTATTCTATTAACATTTCTACATCTGGAGAATGGGGCTGTTTGATGTCGTCTCCATTCAGAGGGCCCCCTGCCTGTCTTTGCCCGGGGCCCCAGCCTTCCTAAATCCGCCCCTGGCTGTATCCGCTCTGATAGGGATTTATTAGACTGACTTTATTACATTTATTTCCTTCTTTATCTCATCCTGAGATGAAAAGCTTCCCAGTAGGTTTGTTTCTGGGGCCGGTCGGCTTTCAGGATAGATCTGAACCTGAAACGCTTCAGCCATTTAAAAATATAAAAACTTAAAACATCAGAACTAAAGAAGCTGGAAACCAAAAAGCCATTAACACAAAATGTTATTGACAAAATGAACAGTTTTCAAATTATTCATTTTAGTTTTTCCTGCTTCTTGATAAACCGACTTTTAATTCATTCTGAATAATGACCTCATACCTGCTGGAAAAAGTTCAGCCATGCAGTAAAATAAAGGAGACGGATTCACTGACTCAGCACTTTATTAAAGAATAAACCAACCCCTCCCTGGTAGGGCTTTATGATTATAACAATTGATACTGAATAATTAAACTGTATTGATCTCATGTTGGAGAAATTCCCTCTCAGGTTTATTGGGTCAGAACCAAACATGGAGAAGCAGCATCTATGCTGCATTAATCTGGAATAAACTCCCAGCTGACTGGAAAAGAGCCGGAAGTCTGATTTGATTTAAGGCCTTTGAATGAAATCTGAACATTATTGGTTCATTTCTGTCGTTTCTCTTTGGATTTTCTGACTGAAATGTTTTCCATAAACGGACCTTTAATTCCATCAGACCCAGAGATGTGCTGAATGGTTTCCATGGAGATGTGCTGAATGGTTTCCATGGAGATGTGCTGAATGGTTTCCATGGAGATGTGCTGAATGGTTTCCATGGAGATGTTAGGATGGCCTAGTCAAAGTCCAGACCTAAACCCAACTAAATAAAACTGATTAATTCCAGACAAACCTCAGTAAAATCCCCCCCCCCCCCCCCCGCTGAACAAAGTCTTCTTATTTCCCTAAAAGTCCAGCTGGTCTCTGGTTCTGGAAGCGGAGACCAGCAGCAGGTTCTGATTCTGGTTCTGAGGGATGAAGACGAGTCGGTTTGGAGCTGCAGCAACATTTATTCAAACATCGTTAATATTTGAAATATTTCATCAGAAAATACAATCTGGGCGGACCAGAGATTCACAGCTGAAACAGCAGGGGGAGCCGCTGAGTAAAAACTGCACCGCTGGACAGAACCAGTTCTGGCTGATCCACCAGAGGGCGCCAGATCCACAAAGTCTTCATGTTTTCATGGTTTATCACCCGACACTCGTTAAGCAGGGTCCCGGTTCTACCCAGACCTCATCCACAGGAGTCCGCTAGCAGGTCCGAGTCGACCCGTCTATCAGCAGGTTAAACATTCGGCACCGAGTCGTCCGGTTCAGATCTGCTGGTTTCAAATCACGCCTCTGTTCTGAGAAGGATGCCGGTACAGAGTCCAGTTCAGATCCGGTTCAGGCCGGTTCGGTCCGGTTCGGGCCAGATGTGATCACAGAGGAAAATAAATAAAAAGAGAAACTAACAGAACATCTAAAGTCTCTAAAACCTCCAGAACCGGTGGGATCCGGTCCGGTTCAAGGAGGACGGGCTCACTGATCCGGATCCAGAACCAGGACGATAACGGCCACCATCTGTTCCGGGTCAGACGTGGAGCCGGGAGTGGCGAGTCTTCCACCTCCTGGATCGGACTTTGAAGAAGAAGAAGAGGAGCATGAGGACGAGGCAGGAGCAGACGTACAGAACCACACACAGACTCATGTCCACGCTGTTGAAGCCCAGAGCCAGGATCCAAACTCCTCCGCTCACTACCTCCTCCTTCTGCTCCTCCGCCCTCCCACCTCCCCCTGCTGCGGCTGGAGGCTCCTGCTGCGGCGCCCTGGTTGGACCGGGAGCAGCAGGGAGCGGCGGGGGGAGCAGGGAGTACCGGGGGGACAGGTTGGCGGCTCCGTAGTGGTGTCGCAGGAACTGGAGGACGTTGTCTTGGTTCCAAACATGGACGCCGTTGTTCTCCTCATGGCAGGCGGGGCAGAGGGCGGGGCTTGGCCACGGGGCTTTGGGGAACAGCGGGTCGTCACTCAGAGACCCTGAGGAAGAAACATTTCAGATTTTTATGATTTATCACAACATTCCAACAGTTAGGAAAGGAAAACGCCAAGATGGCGCCGCTGAGTCACGGTTATCAGAAGAGAACTAAGACCAGGACCGGTCCCCAGTTCACTAGAACCTGAGTACGGACTCGTGTTCTCTTATTTTCATTTTGCTCCAGTCAGACCTTCCCTCCATAGATGTTCTTTGTTTAGAATAAAACCGATTCGGTTTCCTCCTCATATTTAGGTTGGAATTTTACGCCTTTCTGACGTAACTTGGGCTTTAAAAATGAGCTCCGGTGCTTCGCTGAAGGAAACGTTTGTTTTCGGCGCCAATTACCAAAATATTTCAGATTTTACAGAAAATATGTGAATAAAAAGTGTTTCTAGTCGCAGTTTAAACATATTTTTTACAGCAACAGGGAGGAGACCTCTCACTTTTCACAAGTCGGGATTAGGCCTCAATGTCGCCCCCCAGTGGCGGCTGATCTGTCGTTACATGTCTTAAAATCACAAAACTCAACTTTGAAAATATCTTTTTTTTAAATTTTATCTGTTAATTTAAATGTCATTTATTCACTTCTGTTCTTATTCCAAGCGGAGCAGACCCGTTTGGACCGGTCCTGACTCGCCGTGCGTTCGTTTACCTGCCAGTCTGGCGTTGACCCGGTTGTGCTGGTTCCACAGCCACAGCACCTCCTCCTCCCGACTCTTCACCTGCTCCATCCCCGCGGCGGCCGCCTGCTCAAAGTGCCGGGCGCATTCCCTGCAGCCGAAGAACGTCCGGATGTAGCGGCGCATCACCTGCAGCACCGGGGCTGCCTTGGCCTCCAGACCTGCATGACGTCAGACAGCAGGTGAGCACACCTGGAGCGCATCCAGCTGGCTGATCTCTGGGCGCTCTGTACCTGTGCCGTCCAAGGCGGTGGGCGTGGCTTCGTGCTGAACAGTCAGAACATGGAACAGAGTCCAGAGGGAACACGGGTAACCTCGGAGCCCCGGCCTGCTGCCCTGGCAGCCCACCCAGCGAAGCTCCGCCCCCAGGAACACACCTGAAATCTGAACCAGGTGCAGGAGGGAGTCAGCTGCAGTCCTGTGTGTGTGGCAGAGGGGGGTGGGGGGGCTCACCTTCATCTTGTTGTCCACCAGGTCCACGACGGCCTGGTAGGGGATCTGCTGCAGAGGCAGGCTGAGCAGCCAATCAGAGAGCGTCTCCATCAGCTTCACCACGGAGCCTCGGCCCGGATAGAGCTGCACGGGGAACGGGGGGGGGATGAGGGAACGATGGGGGAACGATGGGGGAACCAGAATCAATGACGGTTAAACGCGTTCGGTGAACCTCAGGAGGAACACGGCAGCAGAAGAGGATGGAACCCTCCCAGAATAACAAAGGCCCGAGAACTGATCCCTGAGGAACGCCACAGAGGATCCGGACCGGATCTCCCTCTGGTCAGAACGGTACCAAACACCCAGGAGAGGCCCAACAGGACCAGAACCTGCTGAGCAGCAATAACCCTGCGCTGGATTGTCAGGAGATCCGACTTTTCATCTCTCAACAAATCCATCTTGAAAGACTCCCGCTAATACGTCCGTCTCCGAGCAACCAGCGGGTCGGACCAATGACATGCCAGCAGTGCTTTTTGGGGCGGAACACGGAGGCATGTCGATGGTCCGAAGGGCCTTGGCGGGGCACAGCAAACATGGCTACGCTGGAGGACGCACCTGTGGATAATGCCACATTTTAGCTACAATAGCAACTATTTCTGATTTAAAAAGGATCAAAGAAGCAGTTTGTGCTTTTGATGCTTTTCTTCTGACAGGAAATGAAAAAATGTTGATTTATCTGCTGGAGGAACTGCAGATGAATCCTAGTCTGATGGTGGCTCTGATTGGCTGAAAGCGTAGTATGGAAGGCAGGAACTAGCTGGGACTTCACCCAATCAGCTGGAAGCATTGTACCGACCGTCCCTCCGACAGACAGACTGAACGGCAGCCATCTTAGATTGATAACGTAGAACTAGGCTATCTAGAGCGCGGTTAGATCATGATGGGGAGGAAGTTCTGAGGTTCTAGCAGAGGTCAGCAGAACGTCGTCCAGCAGCAGGGTCCACTCCACACCTTCCAGAAAACATCTGCCTAAACCTCCGTTACCTTGGCAACCACAGTGACAAACTCCTTGAAGACCTGTAGCTCCTCCCCCTCCAGCGAGCTGTGGGCTGCCAGCTCCACCCTCAGCAGGTAGTGGAGCGCCGACTCCAGGTCGGCCGTGTAGACCTTGGACCTGCGGGGACACCCAGGGTTTAACCTCACCGTGTCTGATGGGGCGCCGGCTCGGAGGCGCAGACCCTCACCTGTCAAAGTCCCTCCATGGTTCTGAGGGCTGTCTGTCCTGCAGCGCCCCCATCTGGGCCGCCTCGGACCTGCGACGCCGCTGAACACCTGGGAGAGTCCTCAGCAGGGAGGAGAAGAAGAAGCGCAGCCTCTTCTCACTGCAGGAGGAACAGGACCGTGAGGAAAAGCATGAGGAGGAGGCGGGCCTGTTAGGGGACGCCATCGGCTCATAATGGACCAAAAAAAACTAAAACTAATGAAAACTATCAGCCTCGTCTGGAAACACAGACTCTAAGGTTTCGTCTAATGGTGGTGAGATGAAGCCGCATTGAACCGTTTGCTTCATCTGAACACATCACCGCCTGCTGGTGGAGTGCAGAACTACAGTTAGTAATAAAATCTGTTACTTTTTTGCAAAAGTTTTTCTTTTTTCCCCATTTAAGGTCCTTTGAAATTGTAAATGATTGGTGTGTATAATAAAATATTTTGTAGTTTTTTTTTAGTGTAAAATGTCTTCTCCCGAGTGGTGCACGACTTTACACCAGGGAATAAAGTGAATGTGATTGGTCGATTATGAAGGGGGCGGGATTGTTGTGGCGGAAGGTTCGTAAGCTAGTTTGATTGTAGCCGGTTTGTTGGAAGCATCTTGCTAACCAGTTAGCATCTTAGTGCTAGCAGGTTCCCAATGGGAAATTCCATTGGGACCAAGTAGCACTAAGATGCTAACCAGTTAGCAACTTAGTGCTAGCAGGTTCCCAATGG
Organism: Cyprinodon diabolis; assembly: GCA_030533445.1. Lineage (NCBI taxonomy): Eukaryota > Metazoa > Chordata > Actinopteri > Cyprinodontiformes > Cyprinodontidae > Cyprinodon > Cyprinodon diabolis. The sequence continues at coordinate 49,335,982 of CM060073.1, read as the reverse complement.
GAAATCATCCATTTCCGTCATCCATTTTTTATTTAGAGGAGGAAAGCGGGGACGAAGATGTTGTGGAAGAGGACGCCAGGGCGGCAGAAGCTTGGTTTGGTGTAGAAGGCTTCCAGCCGTCCATGTTTGAGCCCTTGCCTCGCAACGCTGCCAGTTCTGTTAGCTCTACGCCTGCCGAAGACACAGACGTCCATCACCGTGGACACTGGGACGCAACTCAATGGGAAAGGAAAGGATTCTGGTTTCAACCGCTGCGTATATTAGCTGCGACACATGAATCAAGATGCTATGACCGAAAACATTTGACTGACAGATGACCGTTGATATATGATTGGCTGAATTTAGGTGTTCAGGCTGACGTAGAACTAACTGGCCTGCAGAAGATAACGGAAAAAACACAGATTTTAAAACAGGATTGTAATTTTCTAACTTTTGGGACAATATGGTCTGATAAAGACATTTATATAAATGTTTAAGCCAAAATTATCTCCCTTCGACTTTAAGGGAGTAGAACCATGAGGAAGCAGACGACCCCCCCCGGTTTCAGGTGGACCTACCTGTGCATCTGGGCGTGGCTCCCGTTTGGATGCAGCAGGTAGATGGAGGGGAAGGCTGCGATGTTCAGAGCGTCCAGCAGGGGGAGATCAGAGCTCAGAGCTCTCCTCACCAGAACACCTGAGAACTGCAGCAGGTCCAGGATCACCTGAGGAAGCAGATGGAGGTCAGGGGGTCAGAGTCTGCTTCAGGTTCCAGGACCAACCAGCAGCTTCAGATCATCCGCTCTGAATGACCCAACCAGAACCAAGTGGACCCAAACTGACCTCGCGGCCCACGAACGAGTCGGGTTCCTCCAGGATGATGGCGGTGTAGTGATCGGACCTTTGGCCCAGCAAGGGGAGCAGCTGGGCGGAGCTGAACAAACAAACGGGTTAACAGTGACATCATGAGCAGAGTTCTGGTTCTGGTTCTGGCAGAGGTACCTGAACGGCTCCAATGGAGGGCAGCTCTCGGGCCGGTCCAGCGCGGTGTGGTTCTGCAGGATGTCGATCATCACCTGGCGGACGGACCGGACCTCCCTGTCGGCTCCTGGGAACAGTCAGAGAGCGGTTACCGTGGCAACTGCCTCCTTTACTACGAGAACAACCAAGAACAGAAGCAGAACCCTGAGAAAGTGGATTAGAACCGGGTCAGGGTCCAGTTCCCCGGCCCGGTTCTGATGAAACCAGAGCTGAGCTAAGTGGGTCAGCAGAGGTCAGATTTTATGCTGCGGTTCTGATCTCTGCACCGGTTCTCTTCTAAACCAGAACCCAAACAGAACCAAAGACCAGACTAAACAGTTCGAATGGACCGACGCTTCAGAACCATGACTCTGGTACCATCAGAACTCCAAACTGGGTTTCAGCCCAGAGTTGTACAGAACAGAACCGGACGGGATCATCTCACCTCTGTAGATCGTCCCTCTGTCCGTCGGTTCCCCATGAGCCCGGAAATACTGCAGAGAAGACAGAGGGGGGCGTTACCGGGCCGTTCCAGCAGGGGGCGGAGCCTCAACCGGGCCGGGTCACAGTCCTACCTTAAAGGTCGGGTAGAACTTGATGCCGAACTCTTTGCAGACGTCGAAGTTCTCCTCCTGAGCGCAGTCCAGCACAGCCAGTCCGATGGCGCCCTGCCAGTCTGACACAGACAGAACCCATCAGAACCAGAACCAGAACCCGCTCTCTAACTCAGAGGTTCAGTTGTTTGTTTACACAAGTGTAAACAAAAAGAAATTTAGTTTGGAACAGCGCTCTGGATTATTTCCTTTTTTAAAGTGCAGCCTTGATCAGGTCAGCAGCTGCTGCCTTCAAATCCTGAAGCTTCTCTTGGCTCAGGGGGAAAAAGTGGTGATCATGGATGATCAGCCCAGAGTTGTACAGAACAGAACCGGACGGGATCATCTCACCTCTGTAGATCGTCCCTCTGTCCGTCGGTAGTGAAAAAAGTAGTGATCATGGATGATCACTACTTTTTAAGGTGCATTGTGAGAAATTTCCACTACTTTTCCATCCAGTGGATCAGGGGTGGGCCATTCCAGTTCCTGAGGGCCGCTAACCTGCAGCCCTTAGTCTGACTCCCCTGGATCCAGTAATTAGATGATTGAGAGGATTCTGGAGGAACTAGATGCATCCTGAGGAGGTAACTCAGCCATTTGATGTGAAGTGGAATTGCCCCCCCCCCCCCCCCCCCCCCGCACCACACTAGATCATGGGTGTCACACTGGCTCTGGAGCAGGACGGCGTATCCATTATATAGTGGTTAGACACTGGGACACAGCCATTGTTCTAGGAAGAGATGATGACCTCTGACCCCAACAGCTGCTCTCAATGGGAACATGTTTGCACAGGGACTGCTGTGTGCGTGCACGGCTGCAGGGGGCGTGCACGGCAGCTGGTTCCCCTCCCTGATTCCCCAGAGACTCGTGGAAACAGATGGACCTGAAGGTCTGGTTCCCACGGTGGACCTCTGAGCAAAGGTCACGTGACCTGCCTGGCTGTTCAGGTAAAGAACCGAACCATAAAACCCAAACATGGAGGAAACCGCAGCACCACTTTGATCTGGATGATCACCTGTCACTCACCTGATGCTGACCGGAAGTACACCTGTTGGCGCTGCTAGCAGCAGCAGCTAAAGCTAATCAGAAGCTCTTTGGAAAAACGCCCGTTTAAAGCTTCATGGTTCCATTAACAACAAAGCTGCCGATCTAAAACCCCGCGAGACAATTGCTCAGTAATATTTAAGATAAGAGCTGGATAGAAATCAAACCAACGCCGAATGGACCAGAACCTGCCTCCGGGTCCGGTTTCTCCTAGAACACCTGTTAGTTTCCAGTTTTAATCAAAAGTTTGTAAGGTGACTAATTGTGGACGGAGTCTGGCCCAGCTGCTGAACACGGAAATACAACAGCCAGTTTGGACCGGTACCTTTGACGTCGTGGGCCAGCGCCCTCCATGTACTGGAGTACTGGATGCAGTGACCGCACCAGGAGGAGTAGAACTGGAGCAGCCAGGCCGAGGACGAGTTGGTGATGGTGGGCTTCAGGCTGCCGCTGCTCAGGATCAGCAGCGGATCCTCCTCCGAGTACAGCCGCCCGGAGGCGCCCAGGGAGCCGCGGCAGAGCCAGAGGAAGCCCGCCGCCTGGAGCCACAGCCGGAACATCTGCGGTGTTCTCCGGCTGTCACAGATCCACAAAAGTTCTGCCCGAAACCAGACGCCTGATCGGGGGAGACATGAGCGCAGCGTCACGAGCTGCTGGAGATTCAGAGAGGAGAACGGAGAACAGAGGTCTCACTCTGACCAATTTCCTGCAGAGATGGAGGAGGAGGCTGATCCTGGGGGTCAAAGATGACTGTTAGCAGCCTCCTGGGGAGTTTGATGAAATACTTATCTGCTGCTGTGGGAGGAAAAAAGAAATAAAATAAAACAACCGATGAAAGTCAAACAGAAGGACGTAGGAAAAGCACAGCAACATATATGTCTCTGGTTGTCATGGTGATACCTTTGGAACAGGTGGAATCTCATCCAAAAATAAATGGGTTCACTAATGTGGTTAAAACAGTTTAATCCTGCTTTGGTTTTTATGAAATTATAACAAAGAGCAGAAGATATTGTTTGAAGTGAGAGATGGAGGCGTCATTTATCCTTTTCAGCTCTGAATCAGGAGAAGCTTTCCCTGCTTTTCCCTTTCCCTCTCAGACTGACTGGAAGACATTGACTGAGTTAGACACTGATATTGGCTCTAACGTTATAAAATAGAGGAAATAGAAAGTCATTCACTGGGAAATGTTAATGCAGTAATTCTTTATTGAGTGGCTGATGCTGTCGTTCCTGTAGAGTTTGGTTTATTTATTTAATTTTTTTCATTACCAGACATGTAAGATGTAATTATTATAACTATGTCATAAATCCATGTATGTCACATGTTGATCACCAGTTTATCACTTTTGGCTCGTCTTTATTATTCTGCTCCTTTAACACATTCATTTTATTGTGATGGATTGTATAATATGTTAGATTACATGATTTATAGACTTCATTGACGTCATACTGACTGTGCAATGTGATGTCAGCAGGATTTTAGGAAAATTCTAAATAAGAAATATTTATACAGCTAATAATTAAGGAACGTTTTTATGTTTCTTGGAAAGTTTTAGATGATCTCTGAGCCTGAAGTCAGTCTCTTGTTTAATAGACGATCTTTTTAAAGTGACGCAGTAGAAGACGCATCAGAGGTGCTGCGTTCAATGACCTCGGAGATTGTTCGACTCGTAGACATGAGTATGATTTTCTATTATTTCTGTAGTTCGATTTATGGAAACAAGTTAACATGATGGCGGACTGGAACCAGTATGGCTCTACTGGGATGATGATGATGATGATGATGATGATGATGATGATGTGATGATGATGTTGATGATGACGGACTCTAAATATGGAAAAAAGTTAAGCTTAAAAAAAGTTAGATTCTTTTCAGTTGGTTTTTCTCCCAGAAGCTAAAGATGAAATTTTAACTTCAACATTTTATTAATAAAATCTAAATCCTTAACATGCGCTGAAATCAGATTTGATCTTTACTGTTTCCGGTTGTGTGTTCCTGAATGTGGTGGAGCTCGCGGGCTCCCCCTGCAGGTTAAATTCATTTAACTTTATTTCTATACCGGAAATAAAAGAAGCGCTGCAACATTTTCACAGCTTAACAACTGCGCTACTTCCGGCGTCCCGTTGCCATGACAACCGCTTCACTCCAGGCGACAGGACGAAGGAACGGAGATCGGGTGAAACCAGGTGAGCTTCCGCTACTTTCAGCTGCTGGTTTCGGACCGGGACAAAGAGAGGCTCTGAGGTTCGGTTCGGTTCGGTTCATTGTGTGGAACTGGCCTGAGGTCCCTTCGGATCTGACAATAATCGAGTCCGTTTCCTCCCAGAACTATTTCTACGTGCTGGCATGTCTGACGTCAGAGGAAGTATGACATCACCGCGGCTGGGCGTGGTCAGAAAATCGATGCTGATGGACCCTCTGCTGATAAAGGTAAAGCTCACCGGATCCGGAAATAACCTGCTGGTTCCAGCCCAGGGTCCAGCTTCCTCCACCTGTTGGTGGGCGGAGCCTATGATGACAGGTTAGGGTTTGGATCAGAACCAGAGGAACCATAGATGGTCCATGTTTGTTCTGCAGAACAGAACCAGCTGGAGATTCGGACTCTGGTTCCCATAACAGGAACCGGTCCATCCAGGTCCAAAGGCCCGGATTCTGTTCAGCCCGGTCCGATTCACTCCTGCAGCCAGAACATCTAACTGGTTCTGATGGTGAAGTTCTGCTGAGCTCTAGTCCAACTGAACTTGTGGTTCTACAGAACTTAACCGGTTCTGATCCGTGTCCAGAACCAGAACAACCAGATCAGCTGGAGGTTTGGCAGTGAAGCCCTGTGCTTCTGGGCCAGAACCTCGACCCGCTATAGAGCCTCTGGGCCAGAACCTCGGCCCGCTAGGAGCCTCTGGTTCAGAACCTCGGCCCGCTATAGAGCCTCTGGGTCAGAACCTCGACCCGCTAGGAGCTTCTGGGTCAGAACCTCGGCCCGCTATAGAGCCTCTGGGTCAGAACTCCGGCCAACTAGGAGCCTCTGGGTCAGAACCTCGACCCGCTAGGAGCTTCTGGGCCAGAACCTCGGCCCGCTATAGAGCCTCTGGGTCAGAACCCCGGCCCACAAGGAGCCTCTGGGTCAGAACCTCGGCCCGCTATAGAGCCTTTGGGTCAGAACCTCGACCCGCTATAGAGCCTTTGGGTCAGAACCTCGACCCGCTAGGAGCTTCTGGGTCAGAACCTCGGCCCGCTATAGAGCCTCTGGGTCAGAACTCCGGCCCACTAGGAGCCTCTGGGTCAGAACCTCGACCCGCTAGGAGCTTCTGGGCCAGAACCTCGGCCCAGTAGGAGCCTCTGGGTCAGAACCTCGACCCGCTAGGAGCCTCTGGGTCAGAACCTCGACCCGCTAGGAGCTTCTGGGCCAGAACCTCGGCCCGCTATAGAGCCTCTGGGTCAGAACCCCGGCCCACAAGGAGCCTCTGGGTCAAAACCTCGACCCGCTAGGAGCCTCTGGGTCAGAACCTCGGCCCGCTATAGAGCCTCTGGGTCAGAACCCCGGCCCACTAGGAGCCTCTGGGTCAGAACCTCGACCCGCTAGGAGCCTCTGGGTCAGAACCTCGACCCGCTAGGAGATTCTGAGCCAGAACCCATCCCAGCTGTCCAGAGCAACATTCATCATCAAGGTCCAGTTAGAACCATCAGGTCCGATCCATCAGAACAGGGTCGCCTTCTGGTTCTGGATCAGACAGACTGAGCTCCTCACAACGTGGTTCTTAATGTTACCTTCATGATGATCAGAGCCTCCACGCAGGATGATGATGGTGGTGATGATGAAGAAGATGGTGGTGATGATGAAGATGATGGTGGTGATGATGAAGATGATGGTGGTGATGATGAAGATGATGGTGATGATGAAGATGAAGATGATGGTGATGATGATGATGAAGGTGATGATGAAGATGATGGTGATGATGATGGTGGTGATGATGAAGATGATGGTGGTGATGATGAAGATGGTGATGAAGATGGTAATGATGATGATGAAGAAGATGGTGATGATGATGATGGTGGTGATGATGAAGATGATGGAGGTGATGATGGTGATGATGAAGATGATGGTGATGGTGAAGATGATGGTGATGAAGATGATGATGGTGATGATGAAGATGATGGTGATGATGAAGATGATGGTGATGATGAAGATGAAGATGATGGTGATGATGATGATGAAGGTGATGATGAAGATGATGGTGATGATGATGATGGTGGTGATGATGAAGATGATGGTGGTGATGATGAAGATGATGGTGATGATGATGATGGTGGTGATGATGAAGATGATGGTGGTGATGATGAAGATGATGGTGATGATGATGATGATGGTGATGATGATGGTGATGAAGATGATGGTGATGATGTTGGTGATGATGGTGATGATGAAGATGGTGATGATGATGTTGATGAAGATGATGGTGATGAAGATGGTGATGGTGATGAAGATGGTGATGATGATGATGGTGATGAAGATGATGGTGATGATGGTGATCATCATGATTGTGATGAAGATGATGGTGATGAAGATGATGGTGATGATGGTGATATGATGATGGTGATGAAGATGATGATGAAGATGGTGATGATGGTGATGAAGGTGATGATGATGGTGATGATGAAGATGATGATGAAGATGGTGATGATGATGGTGATGAAGATGATGATGTTGGTGATGATGGTGATCATGATGATGAAGATGGTGATGATGATGGTGATGAAGATGATGGTGATGATGTTGGTTATGATGGTGATGATGATGGTGATGATGATGGTGATGATGATGGTGATGATGTTGGTGATGATGATGATGATGAAGATGGTGATGATGATGGTGATGATGATGGTGATGAAGATGATGGTGATGATGATGATGGTGATGATGATGGTGGTGATGATATGATGATGGTGATGAAGATGATGGTGATGATGGTGATATGATGATGGTGATGAAGATGATGGTGATGATGGTGATGAAGATGATGGTGATGATATGATGATGGTGATGATGATGGTGATGAAGATGATGGTGATGATGATGGTGATGATGATGGTGATGAAGATGATGGTGATGAAGAAGATGATGATGATGGTAATGATGATGATGATGAGGATGGTGATGATGATGTAGATGATGATGATGATGGTGATGAAGATGATGGTGATGATGAAGATGATGATGATGGTAATGATGATGATGATGATGAGGATGGTGATGATGATGTAGATGATGATGGTGATGATGATGATGATGGTGATGAAGATGTGATGATGATGGTGATGAAGATGATGGTGATGGTGATGAAGAAGATGATGATGAGGATGGTGATGATGATGTAGATGATGATGATGGTGATGATGATGATGGTGATGAAGATGTGATGGTGATGAAGATGATGGTGATGATGAAGATGATGATGATGGTAATGATGATGATGATGATGATGTTTCCAGTCTGTTGTGTGTCCAGGCGCCTCTGGCAAAGGCCCGGTCCAGGGGTTTAGCTCTTCCTGGTCCAGATTTTACCTACGGAATCAGAAGCTCAATCAACGATGGAGGCGTGGCTGAAGGTAAGCCAGAACCTACTGGACCTATTAGACCTACTGGACCACCTGACCCACTGGACCTATTGGAGCTGGTTTCCTCAGAACCATGTGATCCTTGATCTTCTGACTCTTTGGTTCTTCTGACGCTGTGTCTGTTTTCAGCCATATCCAGCTGGAAGGTTCATACCAGGCGGGAAGAGTCCACCCAGAAGCGAGACTTTGTGTCTTTGAACCGGGATGCCGTCAAGTCGGGACTGGTGAAGTCCAAGAAGCTGAGCCAGAACCGGGTTCAACAGACCCAGACCCACACAGCAAGGCAGCAACACAGCAGAACCTTTCAGCACCAGCCAGTAGTACCGGACACCAGGTTTGGAGTCAAAACCAGGTGAGAAAAGGATCATGTGACTGATTGTTGGTGCCTGATTGGTAGTTAACAGCTGACGGACATCTGATCAGGCCGTCCACGCCGCTGGCCGACATCCTGTCCAATCAGTACGCCCACCGCTGGATGGACAAACAGCTGGAGAGGAATCAAACCAGCAACCACAGACCCACGGTGAGAGACTGAACTGACCCGATCACCCAGAACCACGATCTGCTGCTTTACATCTGATGCTGTGAGGACAGCAGCGTTTAGCAGCAGAGGACAGTTCAGTCCAAACATGCTTCTTAGACTGACTCTGGGTCCTAAACACCGACTACAGCAGAGGACGATGGTGGAGTTTCCTCCAGGGGGCACTATACATTCAATACAGACTAAAACCGATCAAACGTATACTATCTAATCACACCAGTATATTTATATGAATGCCAACAACAAAAAATATTATAAAAACACTTTATAAAAACAAACATCATTTCCTGTCCAGCAGGTTTACTTTCTGTCCTTCTGAGGCTGTGAAGGTAAATCTGTGTTTTCCATGCTCCAATATGGCGTCACAAACCTAAAATAATAATCTACCAGTTTAATAATGGAGGAGCTATCAGTCAGCTTCAGATATTCTAATATAAAAACTATTTATTTTCTGAGAATGTGTTTGTTTAAGAACAACTATCCAAATGAACAAACATGTAGAAAAAGCAGACTAGATTCTATTATTTTCCATGTGAATCCCAGATTGTTCGTTCTTCTTTTCTACAAAGTTCTTTAAATCTGTCCTAGCTGTCTTTATCCACGCTGGATCACATCCTGACCTTTGAAATAGCCTCGCTGCACGCAGTTAACCTAGCTACATGCAGTTAGCCTGGCTACATGCAGTTAGCCTGGCTACATGCAGTTAGCCTCGCTACATGCAGTTAGCCTGGCTACATGCAGTTAGCCTCGCTACATGCAGTTGGCCTGGCTACATGCAGTTGGCCTAACTACATGCAGTTAGCCTAGCTACATGCAGTTAGCCTGGCTACATGCAGTTGGCCTAACTACATGCAGTTAGCCTGGCTACATGCAGTTGGCCTAACTACATGCAATTAGCCTAGCTACATGCAGTTAGCCTGGCTACATGCAATTAACCTAGCTGCATGCAGTTAGCCTAGCTACATGCAGTTAGCCTGGCTACATGCAGTTAGCCTAGCTACATACAGTCAGCCTAGCTACACGCAGTAAGCCTAGCTACATGCATTGGCCTAGCTACATGCAGTAAGCCTAGCTACATGCAGTCAGCCTAGCTACATGCAGTAAGCCTAGCTACATGCATTAGCCTAGCTACATGCAGTAAGCCTAGCTACATGCAATTAGCCTAGCTACACGCAGTTAGCCTGGCTACATGCAGTTGACCTAACTACATGCAGTTAGCCTAGCTACATGCAGTTAGCCTGGCTACATGCAGTTGGCCTAACTACATGCAGTTAGCCTGGCTACATGCAGTTGGCCTAACTACATGCAATTAGCCTAGCTACATGCAGTTAGCCTGGCTACATGCAATTAACCTAGCTGCATGCAGTTAGCCTAGCTACATGCAGTTAGCCTGGCTACATGCAGTTAGCCTAGCTACATACAGTCAGCCTAGCTACACGCAGTAAGCCTAGCTACATGCATTGGCCTAGCTACATGCAGTAAGCCTAGCTACATGCAGTCAGCCTAGCTACATGCAATTAGCCTAGCTACATGCAGTTAGCCTGGCTACATCCAGTTGACCTAACTACATGCAATTAGCCTAGCTACATGCAGTTAGCCTGGCTACATGCAGTTGGCCTAACTACATTTAGTTAGCCTAGCTACATGCAGTTAGCCTGGCTACATGCAGTTGGCCTAACTACATGCAGTTAGCCTGGCTACATGCAGTTGGCCTAACTACATGCAATTAGCCTAGCTACATGCAGTTAGCCTGGCTACATGCAATTAACCTAGCTGCATGCAATTAGCCTAGCTACATGCAGTTAGCCTGGCTACATGCAGTTAGCCTAGCTACATACAATCAGCCTAGCTACATGCAGTAAGCCTAGCTACATGCATTGGCCTAGCTACATGCAGTAAGCCTAGCTACATGCAGTCAGCCTAGCTACATGCAGTAAGCCTAGCTACATGCAGTTAGCCTGGCTACATGCAGTTGGCCTAACTACATGCAGTTAGCCTGGCTACATGCAGTTGGCCTAGCTACATGCAGTTAGCCTGGCTACATGCAATTACCCTAGCTGCATGCAGTTAGCCTAGCTACATGCAGTTAGCCTGGCTACATGCAGTTAGCCTAGCTACATACAGTCAGCCTAGCTACATGCAGTAAGCCTAGCTACATGCATTAGCCTAGCTCCATGCAGTTAGCCTAGCTACATGCAGTTAGCCTGGCTACATGCAGTTAGCCTAGCTACATACAGTCAGCCTAGCTACATGCAGTAACCCTAGCTACATGCATTAGCCTAGCTACATGCAGTTAGCCTCGCTGTATGCAGTTAGCCTAGCCTTGGAGCTAAACCAGGTCCTGGAATAAGACTGAACTGTGTCCATCTGTCTTTGGACTGATGATTCATTTTGTGACGACACCTCCTGCCATATGGAGCTCTCCTATCCTTCTGTATTGCAGAGGAGCTGCTGCTATGGACAAGTTTTGACGAGAGTCAATGGGCAAAGATTTTTACGCTGTAGGGCAGGAATATGTCACCAATCCAACGAAAAAACTAAAAAGCTATACTCATCATCATCAAATATTAAATATTTATCTGAGATAAATATTCATCTATATATTTCCAAATATTTTAATTTGTTTTTTTTATGTCTTAATAAAGGTCATTGGGTGGGTGGGGCGGCGCCCTCTATTGGCCAGCCGCCACTGGATGTTGACGAACCTTTAGCCACTAGGGGGCACTAGACCTTAACTTCCAGAGCAGCTTTGATCAAAGGAAACATTTTCTTGTTTCAGAATAAAGCGGGTAAATTTGCAGAAACCAGAAGCAGTCTGCTAAGGAGGAACAGATCTCTGCCCGTCTCACAGACACCTTTCAAGCTGCCGCAGTTCTCACAGGTAAAAAAACACACCTGCCCTCCAAGCTCCGCCCTGACCCCTGACCCCTCCATAGAGCTCTGCAGGGTGTCGCCATTTTTTCCCCACAATGAACCTTGAAAAGCAGTGATCATCTGTCTGGTTCTGGTTCAGTATAACAGTCACTATAAAGTCCACTGTGTAGTGATGGGGGGTCAGAGGTCAGGGTGGACCTTCAGGAACAGCCTTTACTTTGATACTGGATCATTTTGTCTCCCCCTTCCTGATTCATGGAATTCTGCTCAGCTACCTGTTCTGGTTCTGGTTCTGTTGGACCGCTGATAACCTCTGCTCCTCCTACAGGTCCCTCCAGCTCTGGACACCTTCAGGGACCCAGGGGCCCGGCCTCGGGCCCTCAAAGCTCCTCAGCAGCCACAGACCCAGAGAGGAGGTCCGGATCATGGGACAAACAGTCTGGACTGATCCGGATCAGAACCGGACATGTTAACACCCCTCCTAATGAAGCAGAGATGTTTTCATCAGAACCGAGTCCAGTTTGGTTCTTCTAGATTCTGGTTCCATTTTTCCATCAGGGAGGAATTCTGCCAGGTGTTCCAAAGTTCGGCCCGATCCCGTTTGAGAATAGAAATAAAAACAATAGAATTTGACCCGACTGGTTCTAATTCAACTATTGAAACGATGTATAAGGTCCTAAATCCGTGTATCATTCGTTCTTTCTATTTTCAATTGCCAATCAAAAAACAAAAAATAAAAAATTGACTGGTTATTTTGTTTTTTGTTTTTTATGGTTAAACCAAAAACGAAAAAAGGATTGGGTTTTTCATTTATCAATTCTAAGCTCTGATCAAGAATACGAAATGGAAAAACGGACAGCAACGCAGAATTTGATTTTAATATTTAATTGGTACAATTTACGTGACCCGGAAGTTTGGTGGAGCGTTAGCTAAAAAAACAATTGGCTTACCCCCACCACGTTCGATCAAGCTGCACCAGATAAGGCAGTCGGACCTATCAGCCATGGACAGTTACATGTTATTTGGAGGATCCAAGCGTGTGACTCTTAAGGAGGAGGACATGACAACGGAGAAAATCAGCAGGATTTTCCAGGTATAACTTTTTTCTTGAAACTTTTCTGTGCACTGTACTTTTAACTAGCAACAACAAACAGCTCCTCGATCAACATAGTGTGTGGTTCTAGCGTCGCCATGGTAGCCACTTCATTACCCCAACTGCTGCGCAAAGAGCTATTTCCGGGTCACGTAAACTGTACCGATTAAATATTAAAATCAAATTCTGCGTTGCTGTCCGTTTTTCCATTTCGTATTCTTGATCGGAGCTTAGAATTGATATATGAAAAACCCAATCCTTTTTTCGTTTTTGGTTTAACCATAAAAAACAAAAAAACAAAATTACCAGTCAATTTTTTATTTTTTGTTTTTTGATTGGCAATTGAAAATAGAAAGAACGAATGATACACGGATTGGTCCTATGGCAGGCCGTTTTGATATTTATTAGCTTGACTGAATATTTAATCCAAATGTCTCAAATGCATTTTTTTCTAAACAAAATTAAAATATCAGATATGTAAAATAAACATTCTTCCAATCTAAAACTGAATTCTAGGCTGCCAGACTGCTGCTGCCTGCGTCCTCACTAGAACTATGAAAGTAGATCAGACAGCTGATCCAGACGCTGCTGCCTGCGTCCTCACTAGAGCTATAGAAAGTAGATCAGACAGCTGATCCAGACGCTGCTGCCTGCGTCCTCACTAGAACTATAGAAAGTAGATCAGACAGCTGATCCAGACGCTGCTGCCTGCGTCCTCACTAGAACTATAGAAAGTAGATCAGTCAGCTGATCCAGATGCTGCTGCCTGCGTCCTCACTAGAACTATAGAAAGTAGATCAGACAGCTGATCCAGACTATGCTGCCTGCGTCCTCACTAGAACTATAGAAAGTAGATTCTGACATTTTGAATTGAAAAAGCTTCCTGGATGGAAGAGAAACGTCTTCAAACTTGGAAACAAAGTCCAGAGGATTGATTTTAAACTTTTCTGGAATGACTGAGATTCTCCATTAATCAAGCATTTTTGAACTGAATTTGACCGTCGCTACATATTCCTCTTCATGTTGGAAGATTTCTACACCTGTAGCACCTTTAATGCACTGAATGAATGAATGAATGAATGAATGAGGACATTAGTGGAACATTGAAGGACGGAGATGTTTAACTGTTCAATCCTTCAAAACAGGAAAGATTTTCATCCAGATGTTCAATCATTGAAGCAGGACAGCAGGAACAGCTCTATGGTTTATTATTCTATGAAATCCTTGGTTTCAAATGACAAAATGAAGGAGAGATTAAACAACAGACCCTCCGTCTGACGGCGGGTCCCTGAGGGCCCGGCTCCCTCCACCTTTAGGAGGTCCAACCACCAGGTGAGTGACTGCAGAACTTGAGCGAGGAGGAGACTCAGCCATTTGGGTCCGCCATGTTGGCGAAGGAAGAACATGTTCTGGGTAACGGGTCAGAACCTGGTTCTCCTCAGCGGGAAGCTAAAGGTTTTTCTTCTCACATTTCTGACTCTAAGCTTCACTAAGATTATTCCAATTAAACAGGTTTAGCAGCATTAAATAAAGGAGTGGTGGCCCAGTGCTTGGAGCATAGAGCTTGGAATCCAGAGGTTCTCTCCATCTCTATAGTTCTGCTGCTATAGGCTTAGACTGCTGGAGGACATAGGGACCCCTTTTTCATCATTCTGCTTCATTCTATCTCTATTCTCCCACTCTGCAGAATCTGTTAGTTCAATCTCTAACGTTCTGCTCTCTCTGCTTTTTCTCATAGTAGCTTCATCTGGTCTGTTCCTGTTTGGCTGTGACTCCATCCTGGAGAGAAATATCAGCTGTGCTGCTGCCATCAACACCTTTGTTTCTAGATGTTGGAGCTTGGCCTGTTTTCCAGTGTAGTCCTGTTTCTCTGACTGTGACTAACTGGATGTGCTCTCTTCATCCTCTGACATGGGAGCTGGCTCGGAGCTCGTCTGCCTGGCTGTGTGTTTCCTGGACGGGGCCGCCTGTGGAGCTGGTTGCCTTTTGTATCTATGCTTCTTTTTCTATGTCTGCTTCTGTCTCCTTGAACCCCAGTGGGCCTCAGCAGATGGCCGCTCACACTGAGCCTGGTTCTGCTGGAGGTTTCTTCCTGTTCAAAGGGAGTTTTTCCTCTCCACTGTCGCTACAAGCATGCTTAGTGTGAGGGATTGCTGAAGAGTCAATGAGTCGATGCAATCAGCTGGTTTTCCTTAGATAGAAAACTTTGAATCAATCTGACTGGATGATCTGGTGAACTGGAAAGTGACCTGAGATGACAGGATGTGAATTGGAGCTATAGAAATAAACTGAATAGAATTATTCTGAGTCCCACTCCCACAGACTGCGATTCTGGGTCCCTGAGCCAGACCCTTATCCTCACCCCGCTCCCTGGGGGGAGGGGTTAAATGCAGAGAGGGAATTCTGTTGCTCTGAACTGCTGATGGTTTAATGACAATAAATAAAATAAACAATAAAGTTAAATGGATTGAAGCTTTATTTGTCACTGAGCCTCCTGGGCCCCCGTAGAACCATCTAGGATCAGTCTGGGTCGGACCTTCACCATCAGGATCAGAACTCCTTTAGATTCTAGCTGGTTCTGGTTCAGAGGGGCTGTAGATATAGATGAACTAGACGGGATCAGAACCAGTAGTGGACCGGTTCTGCTACCCATGAAGGGTTCTCCTCGGATTCTGCAGAACCAGAACCTGCTGCCGGGTCGGCGGGCAGCACGGTTCAGGTGGAAGCGGGTCAGGTTGCAGCTCTTTGGTTCTGGTTCAGTTAGTTCTTCAGAATCTGCTTGGAAGCGGTTCTGATCCGGTTGGCTGTAGAATCAGACAGCTGGCCATGGACGGAGGTTCTGACAGAGAAAACCCAAACCGACCTTCAGAACCGCATCACCAGGATACCAGAACCACAGACGTTCCTAAGAACACGTCACAGGTTCTGTTCAGGTTCTGAAGAGAATTTGCTACCTAATTAGAAACAAGCTGATCCATTCCTTGCAGGAACCTTCTCTATGCGTCCAGAACCAAAGCTGACCCGGTTCTGGGTCTCTCTGATTGAAGGGCTTTGTTGCAGAACCAGAACCAGAACGCGTCAGTTTTTTATTTCACAGTAAAATCAACAGAGGATATAAAAAACAAAGATGTTCAGTAGCAGGATGTCTCACTCTGACGATAAGATTTACTCTAGAATGTTTGTCCAGTGATGTGGTTCTGTTCAACCCGGATGGTACCGGTCCATATCCGTCCATTAACCGGGTTCTACTCAGAACTACAGAACGTTCTGATCCTTCATCAGTCCTCCTCTTCCTCCTCTTTCTTCTTCTTCTTCTTGGCTTCTTTTCCCTCCAACCCACTGGAGAACTCTGACCGGATCAGAACCGCCTCCCTGGTACCAGTACGGAACCTGAGGGAAGAGAACAGAAGAACTATGTAAAAACTACAGCTCCCAGAATGCCTTTCTGCTGCTCTAACTGAGCTCCACCATCAGCATTGCTCAGCTGGTTGTAGGCGGGGCTATAAGTGAGAGCGGGACGCCCTCTTACCTCCTGAGGAACAGGAAAGCAGCCGTTGCTATGGTAACACAGTGCATGGCTGTAGCTCTAAATAAATAAACCGTTTCAAAGTCGACCTTCCCTCTCGGATTTATTGCCGTGTTTTTCTCCTTCCTAACTTGTGGTTTTCTGTCAGGATGACGAAGACGCAGCGTTAGTTCACCGTTAGGCCTGCTGCCTGGCTCAGCGGTCAGGGCTGGACGCCGCCCTGCGTCCTACACCCTACGCCCTGCGTCCTACACCCTGCGCCCTACACCCTACGCCCTACACCCTGCGTCCTACACCCTGCGCCCTACACCCTACACCCTGCGCCCTACACCCTACGCCCTGCGCCCTACGCCCTACACCCTGCGCCCTACACCCTACACCCTGCGCCCTACACCCTACGCCCTACACCCTGCGCCCTACACCCTACACCCTACGCCCTGCGTCCTACACCCTGCGCCCTACACCCTGCGCCCTACACCCTGCGCCCTACACCCTGCGCCCTACACCCTACACCCTGCGCCCTACACCCTGCGCCCTACACCCTGCACCCTACACCCTACACCCTGCGCCCTACACCCTACGCCCTACACCCTGCGCCCTACACCCTGCGCCCTACGCCCTGCGTCCTACACCCTGCGCCCTACACCCTACGCCCTGCGCCCTACACCCTGCGTCCTACACCCTGCGCCCTACATCCTGCGCCCTACACCCTACACCCTGAGCCCTACACCCTACGCCCTACACCCTGCGCCCTACACCCTGCGCCCTACACCCTGCGCCCTACACCCTACGCCCTGCGCCCTACGCCCTGCACCCTACACCCTGCGCCCTGCGCCCTGCGCCCTACGCCCTGCGCCCTACGCCCTGCGCCCTACAACCTACGCCCTGGGCCCTACACCCTACGCCCTGCGTCCTACACCCTACGCTCTGCGCCCTACACCCTACGCCCTACAACCTGCCTGGTTTGGGACGCCACTTCATGTTCACATAGAAAACCCATAGTTTCTAATTTGAAAGTACTACACAATTAAATACATAAGTGAAAAAACTTGCAGCGTTTCATTGTTTATCGCATAAAATAAAGATAACAGACGACTCATTTTGTCATGTGACCTGATGAGGCGCTGTGATGTCAGGAAGGAGTCATTTTACACGGCGAGTTAATATTTCTTCACCTTCAGGATGGAGTTTTTATCCTTTAACGAGGGCGAATAGAAGCAACCAGAGTCTGAGGGTTTAATTAAAGCTGCTGGTTTAATCAGCGCTGCTAAATGTTCTTTGATCTCATGCGGCGTCGCTGGAAGTTTTTATCTTCCAGAACATTTTCCAGATGCTGCTGAGTTTTAATGATTTTAAACCAGAGTCTAACCTCCAGTTAACAGGATTGGTTCTGTGGTGACTGGGGTGGGGTGGCCGCGTGCAGCAGCGGCCGGGCGTGAGCCTGGATGGGGAAGGCGGTCCCTCGGTAATCTGATCCCAGCGAGCGGTCCAGGCACCCCATCCTCACTCTGTCCGGGTGGGAAACATTGCCCTTGGCATGTGGTTTTTATCGGTTGGGCTCATGGCTCCGGGGCCCGTGGCGTTCCAGCTGTGGGTCCCCGCCTGCGCTAACTGACTGTTATTCATGGCGGTTCTTGTTGTTCTGGAGCCCATGATGATATGGAAATCTATCTGGACGGCTCTACCAAACAGTGCAGCTCGCTGAGTTCGCTGTTTTATGAAATAAAACATTTAAATAAAAGAATAAATGATGCTTTGAATCAGCTTTATTTCCATCAGGCATTTATTAAAGCTATAAAACAGAGAAAACAAGCCGCTGATACTTTGGTTTATTGAATCCAGCTGATGCTGTGAGAGCAGGACTGATGATGTCACAGATCGTCCGGTTGATTTTTGTTTAATCCATTTACTTTCCGGATCGAAATTTGACGCCAAATTGGGTCCTTTGAATAATTAAACGTTCCTGATTCAAAACCATTCCTACATTTGGCAGCAGAACAACAGACCACTGTAATGACGTTTTACGGAGGGTTTAACGACGCGTGAAGTTGTGTTTCTATACATCCGCTAGAGGATGTTTGACTGCGCTGACATCACAGCTGGGTTTGGTCATGTGACTGCAGTAGAGGTGCCCAGATACTGGAAATTTTTCTGGATTTTTAGCATTTTTTGCAGGATTTAGACCAGCAGCACAGAGGAAAGAATGATCCACCATCGCACCATAAAACGCACTCCTTTCTGTTTGACCTGTGATGCGGCGATGCCTGCTTGGTAACGGAGGGTTAGCGCTTAGGAGCCGGTTTGGGATCAGCCTGAAAAGGTTTGGAGGGAACTTTGGATCCAAGATGGCGTCTCCAGCAGCTGTGAGCTAACAGGCAGGTGTTTAGCATGTTAGCGTGTTGGAACAGCTTTCCTGGCAACCGCCATGTTGGAATCTTTGCTAACTGCAACTTTTCCAGCTCTGGGGGGAACTGGAGGCTGTAGGGTTCTGGTACCAGCAGCAGAGAATCATGGGTAATGTAGTATTAGCCAGGACCATCATCCGCTCACCTTTTCCTGCCAGGGTTCTGGTTCTTGTGTGGACCTCCTGGCCTTTTCTGGGCGTGGCCCTGGATCCTGCTCCCTGGTTGGGTGCTGAGGCCCTGAGGAGCGTCTCTCAGGCCGAAGCTCTTGGCGGTGTGGCCCAGGTGGAGGCGGCGGATGTGGAAGATGTGTTTGAGGTGGGCGGGGTAGGTGGTGTAGGCCCGAAGGAAGGACTGCAGCGCTGTGACATCACAGGACAGGTCAGCCAATCACAGCACAGCACAGCATAGCCCTCAGACGGGGTCACGTGTCAGCGTACCTTTCTTCGCAGCTTGCAGAGACTGAGTGTCGGAGTGCACAAAGTTCTCCAGCTCCGTCTGCAGGACGGTGGCGCGTTCTCGGACGTCCTGCTGCAGAGCTGCGGACGAAGTCTGAGAAGAAACAAGACCTGGATCAGAGGAGGCTTCAGACGGACCCCGGGGACCGCCCACCTCAACTTCAGTCGCTAAGGTAACGGTGGGCGTCCAGGTGTGGTCTACAGCTTCCCCAGGTTCAGGGCCACAGTCTGCCGCCTACCTGGCTGTGATATTTCCCTCGACCTTTGAAGGCGTCGTCCTTCATCAGGCATGAGAGGACGTCCTGCAGCTTCATCTCTGAAACGCTGAAACCAGAACATCCATCAGAGACGGAGCGACACGCTGGGTCCTGCTTCCCGCCAGTGACGTCACGCTACGTGATCGGCTGAACGTTGCCACGCGACGTAAAGCAACGTGGTTGCCCAGACAACGATAATGACATCACGCAGCGTCGTTTGCCGGGTTGGGAGCATCTGCAGCTTAGTAATCTAGATTTGCTATTACTTGACGTTTCATGGGCGATCTAATGTAGCCGAAAGTAGAAAACAATCATCATCAGTCTGGAAGGAAAGTTAAGGTGAGCAGATTCCTGCGATCTGATCTAATCTGGAGACGTTTCCAGATCATCGATAGAAATAAATACATTTTATGAAAATTAAAATAGGAAACAGGGACAGTGATGTTTTCATCCATTTTTACATATTTATTCATATTTAAACAGAAATCAGGTGTGAAATCCAGGAATGTGCCTCTTCCATGTCCTAAGATAAATAATATGAATCAATCAATGCTGGTTATTAATTAGATCCATTCAGCCTCTCTGTCTTCTTCCCTTATGAGCAGAACATCGAGTTCATTAACAGGCCGGTTGCTTTAATACAGTCTGTGGGAATTTCACTATTTTTCCATCACAAAATATGTAAATGAAACTTTTATATATAAACAGGCAAATTGAAAAACATATTTTTTTCTACATAATAATAACTATAAAATAAAATGGCCTCCAGTTGTTTCTACTGTATCCTGGACGGCAGCTTGTTTTGTTTTGTCTTTAAACGTATAAATGAATAAAAAATTATCTGTCCTTTAAAAAAGTTAAAGTGAAAATTAACAGGAATATATTTATTTTTATAATCCTAAACCTATTTTCCATTCATATGTTCATAGATACAGCTGCGCCTTTTCTGTTCTAGATCAGCTGTTATAAATATAAAGATTAAATGATCCTATTTATCCCTGTTACTAAAATCCACAACAAAAAGCAAATATTTGTGCAGAAACTGAACATCTGCTGGATGCTGGGGGGGATTTTATAATATGTCACATTCATTTCTGTATGTTTTGATCCTATATATTGAATAATAATCTGGCTCATGCTCTCCTGGAGCTGCGAGGATAAATCGGAGCGGCGAAGCAGGAGGGGGGAGGGGGCAGTGGAGGCTGGTGGCTTTGCTTTGGGCAGGCGGCGTGAAGCGCAGCGGTGAATGATCGCACGCCATCAGTCCCATAGGACGGCTCAGTGCCAGTAGGCTGTTATCACAGGGTAAATCCTAATCCTAAAGTCATTCCTTCCCCCCGCAGAATTTATTCACCTATTTATGTGTAATCTGAAAATAATCAGTAGATCTTAATCTGCTGTAAAAATAAAAAAAATTAAATGATCTGCATGTCGCTCATATTAACCTAAAAACAAATAAACTGTCAATGCAGCTGTAAAATTCTTTCCCTATAAATGTTTAATAAAAATGCAGATTATTCTTTAATCAGATCCTCATCTAACAGACATTAAGGTTTCTTTTTCAAACTAATGTGGAACGAACCCAGTGAACCGTGGTTTTGTTGTTTTATGCAGAAACTACAACATTAACCGGATTAAATCGCAGAATAAAACGGCGTGATTGGATGTAACACAGGAAGCTCTATGTGACGCGTATTACGGAGCGTATGCTGGCCTGACGCCGTATGCTGAGCTGACGCCGTATGCTGGCCTGACGCCGTATGCTGAGTTACGCCGTATGCTGGCCTGACGCCGTATGCTGAGCTGACGCCGTATGCTGGCCTGACGCCGTATGCTGAGCTGACGCCGTATGCTGGCCTGACGCCGTATGCTGAGCTGACGCCGTATGCTGGCCTGACGCCGTATGCTGAGTTACGCCGTATGCTGGCCTGACGCCGTATGCTGAGTTACGCCGTATGCTGGCCTGACGCCGTATGCTGAGCTGACGCCGTATGCTGGCCTGACGCCGTATGCTGAGTTACGCCGTATGCTGGCCTGACGCCGTATGCTGAGCTGACGCCGTATGCTGGCCTGACGCCGTATGCTGAGCTGACGCCGTATGCTGGCCTGACGCCGTATGCTGAGCTGACTCCGTATGCTGAGCTGACGCCGTATGCTGGCCTGACGCCGTATGCTGAGCTGACGCCGTATGCTGGCCTGACGCCGTATGCTGAGCTGACGCCGTATGCTGGCCTGACGCCGTATGCTGAGCTGACTCCGTATGCTGAGCTGACGCCGTATGCTGGCCTGACGCGGTATGCTGAGCTGACACGGTATGCTGGCCTGACGCCGTATGCTGAGTTACGCCGTATGCTGGCCTGACGCCGTATGCTGAGCTGACGCCGTATGCTGAGCTGACGCCGTATGCTGGCCTGACGCCGTATGCTGAGCTGACGCCGTATGCTGGCCTGACGCCGTATGCTGAGCTGACTCCGTATGCTGAGCTGACGCCGTATGCTGAGCTGACGCCGTATGCTGGCCTGACGCCGTATTCCGAGCTGACGCCGTATGCTGGCCTGACGCCGTATGCGGAGCTGACGCCGTATGCTGGCCTGACGCCGTATTCCGAGCTGACGCCGTATGCTGGCCTGACGCCGTATGCTGAGCTGACGCCGTATGCTGGCCTGACGCCGTATTCCGAGCTGACGCCGTATGCTGGCCTGACACCGTATGCTGGCCTGACGCCGTATGCTGAGCTGACGCAATATGCTGGCCTGACGCCGTATGCTGGCCTGACGCCGTATGCTGAGCTGACGCCGTATGCTGGCCTGACGCCGTATGCTGAGCTGACGCAATATGCTGGCCTGACGCCGTATGCTGGCCTGACGCCGTATGCTGAGCTGACGCCGTATGCTGGCCTGACGCCGTATGCTGAGCTGACGCCGTATGCTGACCTGACGCCGTATGCTGGCCTGACGCCCTATGCTGGCCTGACGCCCTATGCTGAGCTGACGCCCTATGCTGGCCTGACGCCGTATGCTGGCCTGACGCCGTATGCTGGCCTGACGCCGTATGCTGAGCTGACGCCGTATGCTGGCCTGACGCCGTATGCTGAGCTGACGCCGTATGCTGAGCTGACAGAACACCCGACTGGAGCCGTCCCACCTGGACTACTTTCTTGTGATTGGCTTATACAGGGAGCTCTGTGATTGGTTGCAAACCATCCCCTGTATAAACAATGTATTAATGTATGGAGGAACGTCTGATAAATCCACACAATGCAGAGAAGTTTAACTTCTAATTGCTTATGGAGCAGAAATACTTTGGTGAATCATGTGCTGCGTGTGGATCGGTTCCTCTGCATGTATGAATCACATGTGTGACCCGTTCAGTCCACGCACCTGATGTCATGATTGGCCAGATCAGTGATGAAGGCGGTCTCAGCAGGCGTGAGGAAGAGGAGGCTGCTTCCTCCTCCTCCGATGCGGGCCGTGCGGCCCACGCGGTGAACGTACTCAGCAGCTGATGATGGAGGCGTGTACTGAAGCACAAACAGACCGATCACCTTAAAGCTGGTTCTGGTTCTGGACGGATCAGAACATCCTGGCCGCAGCTCGTCTTTACCTGAACGATCCAGGTGACCTCAGGAAGGTCCAACCCTCTGGCCGCTACATCCTGGATCAGACGGAGAGAGAGAGGTGAGCCACTCTAATCAGACACCTGAGCTCTGAAGGTTCTGAACCCGGCAGCCGGGCCCCCTGCTGGTCGAACCGAGGTACTGACCGTGCACAGCAGAACTCCAGAACTGGAAGCGCAGAACTTCTGAAACACCTCGGATCGCTCCTGCAGAGGCAGAACACAGAGTCAGACCCTCCCAGAGGGGTGGAGCTGCTGCCTGCGGCGGGCGGGGGGAATCTAACCTCCTGTTTCATGTTTCCATGGAGACGCAGGAAGCTGAGCTCCTGATTGGCCAGGTGGCGGGCCAGGGCGGAGCTGAGGAGCAGGTGGAGGAAGTGGACGACCTCGCAGCTCGACACGAATACCATGACTTTATTCTGGGGAGAAAACTGAGAGAGCAGGAGGTCAGGTCTCCATGGCAACGCCTCCGTCATGCCCCACCTACAGGGCTCCGGCGGTCTCCATGGTAACGGTGTGGTCACCTTGCATTTGTCCAGGATGAAGGCAGCCAGGCAGACCAATCGGACCTTACTGGGAACCACCACCACAAACTGCTGCAGAGCCTCCGGAACGGCGAAGCTCTGCGATTGGCCCGCGACGGCGGGCTCAGCGGTGAGGTCAGAGGAGGCGGGGCCAGAAACACTGACACTTATCGGATCCTTCAGGCACACGTCTGCCAACCGGGTTACACCTGAAACAGGAAGTTCTTTGGTTGAGAGCCGGGTCAGCGGCGCCGAGGGGCGGGGCAGAACCGGACTGACCTGGAGTCAGCGTGGCGGACAGCAGAACGTTCTGCCGGGCCGGGCCGCTGGAGTTCAGGCTGTTCAGGATGACCGTCAGGTCCTTCTCAAAGCCCAGATCCAGGATCCTGCAGGCGGAGAGAAGAACCGGTTCTGAGCTCACCTAACGGGTCAGAACCTGACCCAGAAGAGGAGCTGTGACCCACCTGTCGGCCTCGTCCAGAACCAGCCAGCGCACGGCGCTGAAGGCCATGCTCAGGGTGTGGCGCAGGTGGTCCACCAGGCGTCCCGGAGTGGACACCAGGATGTTGATCCCTTTACGGATCCTGAGGAGGAGAACGGGTCAGAACCTGGGCTGCTCTGGACCGGGTCAGACCAGTCAGAACCTGCTGGTACCTGGCCTTCTCCGCCTTCCTCTTCTCTCCGCCCATCAGAACCCCCGGAACCACCCAGGTGAACGGCTGCAGACAGAAAGGGAGCGGCTCAGAGACCAGAACCACAGGAAGAACCAACCGGACCCAGAAACCCTCCACAGGTTCTACCAGTGAGACCTCAGAGGACGGACGGGTCAACTGGACAGAACCACCTGCCCCTCCCCAACATGTTGCTGCTAAAAAACAACATCACCAGAACCGTCCAGAACTGGGAACGGCACCGGTGAGGTCCAAACTTGGTTCTGGTACCTTGAGAAGCTTCTGGAAGGTCTGGAAGGTTTGCAGAGCGAGCTGGGAAAGAAGAAGCAGAACCGGGTCAGAACCAGAACCGTAGGAAGCAGGAGGCAGCGTGTTTGAAGGACGGAACCTCTCGGGTCGGAACGATGATGACGGCCAGCGGCCCGTCGGACCTGCGGACCTTCGGCTCCACGGCCTGAAGACTGTGGACCAGCGGCACCGCGTAGCACAGCGTCTTCCCTGCAGGCCGGCCGGACATGGTCAGTGGGGAAGAACCTGAGAACCCAGCCCGGTTCTGATCTGCTGCAGGTCACACTCACCTGAACCGGTCTGGGACCGGACCACGGCATCCCGTCCGGACAGGAGGGCTGGGATGGTCTGCTGCTGGACGCTGCGGACAGAGAACCGACCCGGTTAGCGCCGGGCAGCGGGCCAGAACCTACCGCCACCTGATCTGGACTCACCTGGTCAGTCTGGAAACATTCAGGACCTTTGTGAGAGTCGCCACCTGGTGGACAAAGACAGCGAGTCAGAGCCGCCATGTTTGGACCCAGAGAACCCGTCAGAACCGGTCCTGCATGAAGGTTCTTCTCAGAACAACCCGGCTTCATTCAGTGGAACAAAAACCTGGTTCTGTTTCAGTTTACGCCTCGGTTCTGAAGAACCTTCATGCTGGATCTACTGGGAACACTGGGCAGCTAACGGGCAGAACCCTGATGGTGCTGGACCCGGTCCAGAGGGTCCAGGGGTCCTGCTGGGCCCAGGGGTCCTGCGGGGCCCAGGGGTCCTGCTGGGCCCAGAGGACCTGCAGGCCCAGGGGTCCAGTGGGGCCCAGGGGTCTTGCAGGCCAAGGGGTCCTGCGGGGCCCAGGGGTCCTGCTGGGCCCAGAGGACCTGCGGGGCCCAGGGGTCCTGCAGGTCCAGGGGTCCAGTGGGGCCCAGGGGACCTGCAGGCCCAGGGGTCGAGTGGGGCCCAGGGGTCCTGCGGGGCCCAGGGGTCCTGCTGGGCCCAGAGGACCTGCGGGGCCCAGGGGTCCTGCAGGTCCAGGGGTCCGGTGGGGCCCAGGGGACCTGCAGGCCCAGGGGTCGAGTGGGGCCCAGGGGTCTTGCAGGCCCAGGGGTCCTGCAGGCCCAGGGGTCCAGTGGGGCCCAGGGGTCCTGCAGGTCCAGGGGTCCGGTGGGGCCCAGGGGGTCCAGGTGTTACCAGGTGCGGGTGCAGCTGCAGGTCTGAGAAGGACTCGGAAGTGAAGATTTTCTCCTTCGGCTGGCAGACGTTGGGCCTGAAGGAGGAAACAGGAAGTGATGTACGGATGCAGCCAATCAGAGGAGGGCTGGGCCCACTGGGCCGGCCAATCAGAGCCCAGCTTACCTGAGGATCTCTGGGATCTCTGGGTTGTGTCGGAACAGAGAGGAGGTCTTGATGCTCCGTCCTTCCTTCCCCTCCTCTTTCTTCATCTCCTTCTTCTTCTTCGGTGGTATCCTGTCAGTCAGCCCAGGGGGCGGAGCCTAAACGACACGCAGTCAGGGTTTAAATCAGCAACGAAACAGAGAAAAGAACTGAGAAGAAAAAGGGACGACCTGCAGGTCAGCCTCCTCTTCATCAGTCGTGTGACGAAGGGTCGGTCTCTCTCTGGTGAAGCTCCGCCCCCTCCCAGAGCTCCTCCCCTCCTTCTTCTTTTCTGCTCTCTGCTTCCTCTGTGGAACATCAGCTGATGGTCACCAGCAGATCACCTGAACCAGGGACCTGCAGCCGGGTTCCTTAACGGAACCAAAAACTGGACCGCTGCAGCACTGGGCTCAGATGAACATGCTGCAGGTCCAAACTGGACGGTTCTACAGAACCGTTTGGTCCAGAAGTTAAAGAGATCGACCCAGAGAACAAAGACAGGCCACATCTTCTTCACTAACATCATCATCATCAGAAGCGGTTCCTGACCAAAGATCTGAAGCAGGAAGTGGTTCCGGTTCTGGTGGAAGCTACTCACTGAGATCCATTTCCTGCTGCTGGACAGCGATGATGATGCTGGAGATGATGAAGGCCCGCTGCTGCAGATGTTCAGACACAGCTGCTCCTCTGCTGATGACGTCATCAGGCGCTGCAGAAAGCGGAGAGAAGCAGAGTCTGACCAGACTCCATGGAAAAAACGCTCGATTTAAGCTCAGCGGCCCAAACTCACTGATCTCTGTTTATATGCTGGATTCTGATTGGCCGTTGGTAGGACGGGGTGGAGTGAAGCCACCGGCCGCCATATTGGTACTCCCTAGTTAAACCGGTATCAATGTAAACAATCTGCGCTACAGCATCGAACAACCATGATGTTCTCATATTCAGGGACTTTAGACTTTAAAATAAAGATAAATTCATCACTTTGACACAGACTGGCTGTTTCATAGCATCAGTAGATTAACTTTAACTTAGAATAAATAAATAAGCCCATCACATTGCCGAGTCATTATGACGTCAATAAATCATGTATAACATATTATACAAACCATCACAATAAAATTAATGTGTTGATGGAGCAGAATAATACAGATGAGCCGAAAGTGATCAATTGATGATGAACATTAATGTATTTATTACATTGTTATGGTAATTACATCTTACATATAATTTCAAGATTTTACATCCATGCCAGACTGAATTAAAAGTAAATGTTAATGCTGTAGTATTTTACTGTCTGCAGATTGTGAATGAATGACGTCATAAACTTTCTGCTGTTTCTGGTCAGCCTTTAAATCTGACGTCCATCAGCAGATAGATGATCTATTGCTTAGTTCATCCACTGACTGGAACGTCTTCCTGCAGCCACATGCTGCACAGGGGCCCATTTTCATGGTGCGATGCTGTCAGAGCGGGGAGTACCAAGATGGCGGCAGGAGACCTCACTTTTTTAGGCCAGCAGCAATCCAGTGAATAAACAGAGATCAGAGCTCTAATTGGTTCCTAAGGTTCTGGAATAACCGAACAAGCTGCCGCGCGCCTCCCTCTGTGACGTCACAGCCCCCGCATGCAGCCTCCAGCTGTTTTATTTCTGTTTTTACTCTGAGACGAAACTTTAAACAGACATTTTTCTGACGCAGTTCTGCAGCATTTAAAAAAATCAGCGGCTTACGTCAGGCTGACGTGTAGCTTCCGGTTTGGATTAAAATGAAAACAACAAACATGATTAGAGCAGAAAATCAGAGAATTAAGAAAGAAGCCTCACCGATATACTGCCCTGATCCACACTAAGACACGTGGGAGACTCTTCCTGGTACGTCATGGAGCCCCCGCCCCCTTGAAGCTAGTTTGTCTGTAGAAGGGGGCGGGGCTGCCCTGCCTGTGTGGGCTTTAGAGACGCCTCATTGGACGCTGCCTGTAGGGCGGCCATCTTGGATCAGACCAAAGAACAGGAGGCTCCTTTGATCTCATTTAATCACATGAGAGTCAGAGATTATATTACAATAATCTCTGACACGTCACAACACCTTAATGTTAAAATCACTCAGTTAGATTACACTGATTTATTCAGATTATGAACGATTTAAACTGAACTTAAACTAGAGATTTATGCAAAGTTATATATTTTACAATTAAACATTAATATGATAAACACAAAATTTTATATAAATATAAGAGTATGTTTTACAAATATTATGTATTTATATTGCATAATAATAATATTATTCAGTATTTTTAGGGATTGCTCTTTAAAAATGAGTATAATGATCTATGAAACATTTGTTGTAATGTGATTTACAGAAGAGAGTAGAGTTATTATTGTTAATTTGTTTTTTATTTTTTGTCATTGTCAATCCTTTTTTTTTCAAATCGTAGTGAATGGTAAATGTATGTTCTAACTAAAGGCTTTTTGTCCTTATAAGTTTGTCTAAACTTCTTCAAAAAGTCTTTTTCAAACTATGTTTGTTTTTACCATTATTTCTGCATATGTGAACATTTGTTCTTTAATCAGTTAATGTGGGTCAGAAACTTTAAATACAAAAATGAATGGAGGAAACCTTAAAAGCAACAGAACCTTAAAATGAAATGAAGGACAGATTAGGGAACATGTGGATTAGAGAGATTAACCTGCTAAAGGATTTTTATTGGATTTATTCCTGTTGGTCCAATCAAACAAAACCAAACCCAACAATGAACAACAAACGAAAGAATAAATTGATCCAGGTGGGTCCCGTAGGTCCAGGTTCAGCGGGAGTAGAGTCGACTCTCCAGAACCCGGAACACGGACTGAGGGTTCTGGGCGGCGTCAACATGAACAGCATCTGGATAAACAGACTGACCAGAGACAAGGAATAATGGAGGTTAAATGGAGCTGAGGTTCTAAACAAAGTCCGTTTCCATGGTTACATGGTTTTACCTGCAGCGCTGCAGAGCAGATCCTGAAGCGGGTCAGCCTCTGTCTCACCGCCTCGGTCCGCAGTCTGTTCTGGATCTCAGTGTTTGGAGCGGGTCGGGTCACAGAGTGGCACCTGTAGGACCCAATACAACTGTTTACATTAACACAGCAGGCCCGGTCCAGTCCGGTCCGGTGCATCTAGGGCTCACAGCGCTGTGCTGACCTCTCGCTGCTGACCGGATCCGTAGCTCTCAGAACCAGTCTCTCCAGACAAACTTCATCTGGCGCCTCCAGGAAGAACACCCTGGGGGAGGGGGGGGACACACAGTAAGTACCAGGTCTGGTTGAGAGGTTCTGGTATCAGAACATTTCTATTTTTCTTTATAAACCCTTAACCCCAGACAGCTCCCTGGGTGACGCACAGTGGCAGCCCACTGCTCCCTAAGCGGGTAGGTTCCCTGCTGTGGGGCAATAAAGGGCTTTACATTAAAAATCCTTCAGAACCTCAGCGGCTGGGTCCAGGTTGATGGACCCGGACCTGCATACAGGTCTGGGACTGGTTCTGTATCTGCAGTAAACAGGGTTCTGGTTGCCCACCTGTTGGGCTGGTGCTGGGACTCCTGCAGGCTCCGGGCCTGCTGCAGGTTCTGGGGGAAGTCATGCAGGATCCAGCCTCTGCAGATGCAGTCCATTCGGCTCAGACGGGTCTCCAGAACCTGCAGCAGCAGGGAGTCTGGAACTGAACAGACGGACTGGTCAGAACACGGCCAATCCAGAACCGCTAGGTTCTGCTCACTGAGCCCACCTGGAAGTCCATCATCAAGGTACGGCTGGATCTCTGCTCCCGGACCGGAACCATCCGCTGCCACAGACCTCAGCAGGTGGCCACAGCTCACTGCCATCAGAACCGGATTTCAGAACCAGTTATAACCGGATCCAAACCCATCCTGTGGGGTTCTTACCATCCACCACTTTATACTTCTGAGACACCAGCCGGGCCAGATGGCTCTTCCCGGCCCCCGGTGGGCCCAGCAGGACTATCCTTGGAGTTCTGAAGTGAGATCCGGTCTGAACGAAGGTCAGAGCTGGGGAACCAGCAGAGGTTGAGTTTGGATCGAGACAGAACAGAGCGGACAAAGATCAGAACCGTTTGTTCTGGGGTTTAAATAACTGGACTCTAGTTCTGAAGAATAAACCCAGCAGCTGGTTCCTGGTCTAAGAAAACCTGAAGAACCGACATGGAGGACATCAAAGAAACGGGTTCATTTCTAGATGACATCACAGGAACATAGAGTTTATGAATCTCTGAGGTCCATCAATAAACAATAAAGGTCAGTAATAATCATACTAATAACTAATAATTGGTTATAATAAGTTATAATCAGTAACAATAAATAAAAATAAAAAGTAAAAATCAATACAAAAAATTAATAATCAATAATAACCATCAGTAACAATCAATAATATATTTACTAATAACCAATAATAAACAGTAATAATAAATAACAATCAGTAAACATCAATAATAACCTTTAATAATCATTAATAATCAGTAGTAATCAAACTGGGAAAGGAAAGAGTGTCACCTGCCACTAGAGGGGGCTACCATAGACATTATATAAGTAGACGTCTCATTGGACGCTGGTCGACGTGCCTAGAGGGCGGCCATCTTGGATCAGACCATAGTTCAGACAGCTGCTGTCAGAATGAATAGGACGCACCCTAGGAGCCTTTTATTCAGGAAAGACGAGTCAGAGATAATATAAAATAATCGTCACAGCCACCTAAAGTCGTAGGGAAGCGACTGTTCCAACGGTTACATTTCGGAATTCTCCCGAGTTTGGTTGTAGCTGGTTTGTGGGAAGCGTCTTGCTAACCAGTTAGCATCTTAGTGCTAGCAGGTTCCCAATGGGAAATTCCATTGGGACCAAGTAGCACTAAATTGGTGCCTTAGAAACGACGCTGTCAAGGAACGCTATGGACAGCGGAAACATGCAAGAGGAGGAGAGTTTAGTGTCGGAGGTCGTGGATGAGTCTCCTCCGTCATCCATTTTTTATTTAGAGGAGGAAAGCGGGGACGAAGATGTTGTGGAAGAGGACGCCAGGGCGGCAGAAGCTTGGTTTGGTGTAGAAGGCTTCCAGCCGTACATGTTTGAGCCCTTGCCTCGCAACGCTGCCAGTTCTGTTAGCTCTACGCCTGCCGAAGACACAGACGTCCATCCCCGTGAACACTGGGACGCAACTCAACGGGAAAGGAAAGGATTCTGGTTTCAACCGTTGCGTATATTAGCTGCGACATATGAATCAAGATGCTATGACCGAAAACATTTGATTGACAGATGACCGTTGATATATGATTGGCCGAATTTAGGTGTTCAGGCTGACGTAGAACTAACTGGCCTGCAGAAGATAACGGAGAAACACAGAATTTTGTTTAAAAATATAAATTTTCTACTTTTGTAACAACAGTGGTCGTGACCTGGATATGGTCGTGGGAACCACGAACGCTTTAACCCTTTATAGGGCAAGTTACCGTCGTTGGTCCCTTCCATACCGTTATAAATAGAGCCCCCCATCCCTGAGTGAGGTCTAGAAGCACAGATCTATATCCAGCCACTCAGCAAAGCTACTGCTACATGGCTGCACATCTGATTTTGGCATTTGATCAGAGGCGGGGCCAGGCGGTAACCAATGAACAACGAGGGGGGGCTGAAAGCTGATAGGAGCATGAAGCTCAGGGTCAATCTGTTCCAACGGGAAAATTAACGACCACAACATCTATAACTTCTAAAAAAAGACAAACGATACTTTATAAAGAGTAAATTTATATACACGTTTAAGCCAGAATAATTAGACATTTAAATATATTTTCCCCACTCAGAGACACACCCACTGAGAAGCCCCCCCTGGTGGCAGCTCCACAGTAAGTCAGCATAATAACCTCAGTGCTCCCACCGCTGGTTAGAACTGAAGAAGCCTCTCGATATGAGGAGGAACATATTCTAGAAAACTTTACCTCCAGTTGCCTAAACTGAACTTTTTCAAGCATTCTATTAAATGTTATTCTATTTTATTCTACATTGTTCTACTCATGCGATCAGGCTCCTCCCCCTCCTCCATCGGAAACCTCTACCATGTTTGTAGACATCAGCAGGAGGTTGGTTTCCGTTAAAGACCTGCAGGACGTGCTGATAGGCTGATTTCAGAGCTGTGACCTCACAGCGGTAACAGTGTAGCTCGGCCAATAGCTGCTCGTCCGACAGCCCCCGCCCCGGCTGCAGGCGCAGAGCGACGGCTTTGTCGTCTGGAGGGATGAAGGTCTGATGGTAGACGTCTGCGGACAGGAAGCGGCGATGATCAGGTTCTGATCTGCTGGTGAGTCCGAGCCAGACTGAGCTGAACTCACCTCCGGTGATCGGGTCGATGAGCTTCCCTCGGTTCCTCTGCAGCAGAACATCCTCTGGAGTCTCCAGCATCACTGCCAACAGAGCAGAGCCTCTCTGAGCAGCTGCAGGACGGCCGGGCCGGGACGCCGTCCATAACCGGTTCTTACCAACATGCTTTGGGAGGATCCCGGCCTCCTGGAGCTGCAGAACCTGCAGACGGGTCTGAGGGATTCCCTCCATCACCCAACCCTGGAACCCCAAACGGAACATCAGAGTCTGGACCAGAAGGACATCAGGAAGCTGGACGGACTGGGGGACAGACTGGAGAACAGACTGCAAGACAGGCTGGAGGACAGACTGGAGGATAGACTGGAGGACAGACTGGAAGACAGGCTGGAGGATAGACTGGAGGATAGACTGGAGGACAGACTGGAAGACAGACTGGAAGACAGACTGGAGGATAGACTGGAGGATAGACTGGAGGAGAGACTGGAGGATAGACTGGTAGACAGACTGGAAGACAGACTGGAGGATAGACTGGAGGACAGACTGGAGGACAGACTGGAAGACAGACTGGAAGACAGACTGGAGGATAGACTGGAGGATAGACTGGAGGATAGACTGGAGGAGAGACTGGAGGATAGACTGGTAGACAGACTGGAGGATAGACTGGAGGACAGACTGGAGGATAGACTGGAGGATAGACTGGAGGACAGACTGCAAGACAGGCTGGAGGACAGACTGGAGGATAGACTGGAGGATAGACTGGAAGACAGACTGGAGGATAGACTGGAGGATAGACTGGAGGATAGACTGGAGGACAGACTGGAAGACAGACTGGAGGATAGACTGGAGGATAGACTGGAGGACAGACTGGAAGACAGGCTGGAGGATAGACTGGAGGATAGACTGGAGGATAGACTGGAAGACAGACTGGAGGATAGACTGGAGGATAGACTTGAGGACAGACTGGAAGACAGACTGGAGGATAGACTGGAGGATAGACTGGAGGATAGACTGGAGGATAGACTGAAAGACATACTGGAAGACAGACTGGAGGATAGACTGGAGGATAGACTGGAAGACAGACTGGAAGACAGACTGGAGGACAGACTGGAGGATAGACTGGAAGACAGACTGGAGGATAGACTGGAGGATAGACTGGAGGATAGACTGGAGGATAGACTGGAGGACAGACTGGAGGATAGACTGGAAGACAGACTGGAGGACAGACTGGAGGATAGACTGGAAGACAGACTGGAGGACAGACTGGAGGATAGACTGGAGGACAGACTGGAGGATAGACTGGAAGACAGACTGGAGGACAGACTGGAAGACAGACTGGAAGACAGACTGGAGGATAGACTGGAGGATAGACTGGAGGACAGACTGGAGGATAGACTGGAAGACAGACTGGAAGACAGACTGGAGGACAGACTGGAGGATAGACTGGAAGACAGACTGGAGGACAGACTGGAAGACAGACTGGAAGACAGACTGGAGGACAGACTGGAGGATAGACTGGAAGACAGACTGGAGGACAGACTGGAAGACAGACTGGAAGACAGACTGGAGGATAGACTGGAGGATAGACTGGAGGACAGACTGGAGGATAGACTGGAAGACAGACTGGAGGACAGACTGGAGGATAGACTGGAAGACAGACTGGAGGACAGACTGGAGGATAGACTGGAGGACAGACTGGAGGATAGACTGGAAGACAGACTGGAGGATAGACTGGAGGATAGACTGGAGGATAGACTGGAGGACAGACTGGAAGACAGAGTGGAGGATAGACTGGAGGATAGACTGGAGGACAGACTGGAAGACAGACTGGAGGATAGACTGGAGGATAGACTGGAGGATAGACTGGAAGACATACTGGAAGACAGACTGGAGGATAGACTGGAGGATAGACTGGAAGACAGACTGGAAGACAGACTGGAGGATAGACTGGAGGATAGACTGGAGGACAGACTGGAGGACAGACTGGAAGACAGACTGGAAGACAGACTGGAAGACAGACTGGAGGATATACTGGAAGACAGACTGGAAGACAGACTGGAGGATAGACTGGAGGATAGACTGGAAGACAGACTGGAAGACAGACTGGAGGATAGACTGGAGGATAGACTGGAGGACAGACTGGAGGACAGACTGGAAGACAGACTGGAAGACAGACTGGAAGACAGACTGGAGGATAGACTGGAGGACAGACTGGAGGATATACTGGAAGACAGACTGGAAGACAGACTGGAGGATAGACTGGAGGACAGACTGGAGGATAGACTGGAAGACAGACTGGAGGATAGACTGGAGGATAGACTGGAAGACAGACTGGAGGATAGACTGGAGGATAGACTGGAGGATAGACTGGAGGATAGACTGGAAGACAGACTGGAGGATAGACTGGAGGATAGACTGGAGCAGCATTCAGGGTGAAAGCATCATCATCATCATCATCCTGATGAAGGCTGTCAGTGGTCCTCCGGCGTCTCCATGGTTACCTGCTGTCCTGCTGAGTTTAGCCTGAAGCTAAAACATGTAGCCCCCCCCCCCCCCCCCCCCCCCCCGGTTCTGCTCCCTCTCTGTTTCTGAACCGAGCCGCCAGCTTCGTGTGGCGGGCTGGAACCGCTCCCTGGTTCTGACAGCTCAGGTCCGTTTGATCAGCCGCTCTCTGGGGGCGGCGGCGGCGGGCCGGTGGGCGGGGCGGCGGTGGCGGGCCGGGCGGCGGCAGAGCTGATTGTTTCCATCACAGCAGCTGATCAGACGAGGTTCTGACTGACCCAGAATTGACCCACCAGCATGGTTCTGACTGAACTGCTTCCAGGTGATACTGGACCTCTGGGAGGTTCTGATTGTTGGTCTGGATCAGAACCCTGCGGCCCGTCTGACCCAGCAGAACCTCTGACCTTCCAGAACCTTCAGGAAGACCCGTTTCTCTGAGCCCAGAACCAGCAGCGGTGACCCAGTGCTGAACTCACCCTGTGGAGGCAGTCCTTCTGCTTCAGCCTCTCCTGGAGCAACTGGACCAGAACCGCAGCAGAACCTCCCTGAACACAGAGACATGCAGGTCAGATGGAGCTCCAGCTTGGACTGGATCAGGTTCTGGACCGGGAGCCAAAAGGTGGCGCTACTGAGCCTAGCTGGAGTAGAGACGGCTCTCTGCAGGTCCTCTTCTCACCACCAGGTGACCTAAGCTGGACTGATGGTGTTGGACTGTAGGGAGACGTTTCCTGCTGACATTCTGCCATAGATGGCGGATAAATTCGACGGATACGCATATAAACCAACGGCTAACTGCAAATCCACGAGGCGGCGAGTTCCAGGAGAAAACATGAAGCATAAGAGACGAGATAAAAGCTGACATTTTAGCCTCTACACTGCAAAAACTATCTAGAAAGAATAAAAACTTCAATGGAATCACTATTTTAACTCTTCGACTAAGAGAATTAGATAAATGATTTATTGCCATTTCTATTTTTGCAGTGTATAAGAGCGGCATTTCTAAAACTGGGAGGAAATGAGGAGTGCTCCTTCTGAAGAGTTCGCCATCCTCAGAGCTGACGTCTGCGCGGCGAGGCCTGCAGTAGCCAGCAATGCCGCCGCAGATCCTGTAGATATGGAAGGTGGACGGTCTACGTGGTCTGCGGAGGTAAAGGCGCGGCAGACTAACGCTACCCGACTGCAGTACGACCTGGCTAAGGTACGGGACAAGTGCGAGGACATGGAGGGGAGGGTGAGGCGCGGGAACATCGATAGAGTCGCGTTGAGGAGCAGCTAAACTTCGCTAACCCCAAAGAAGTTCTTAAAGAAGCTGTGGATGGAACGGGACGTGAAAGTGGCAGAAAGACCCGGTGTGATCATCAGCCAGCCGCGCTATGACGGAAAACCGATCGGGTCCTGCGCCTGTCGGTGACGTTACCCTCTGTGATTGGCTGACCGTTGCCATGGTGATGTAGAACGTTGTGGTTTCCTGAGCAGATCTGGTACCTACACCTAACCACCCAGACCTGACCTGAGCCGGCTTTTACTTTAATGGGTCTGAGACTCTACGGCGCCTCCTGATGGCAGGATGTGGGCGTGGCCTCTGGCTCTTACCTCACTGCCTCTGCTCGCCCCTGATTGGCTCTGCAGCAAACTGGCTGCTTTCACATGAACAGCTCCCAGCGCTGCACTCAGCCGTTTGGCCTGAAACCACAGAAGAAGAGGAAGCAGTAAGATGAGCAGGCGTGGAACAGGAAGTGGTCGTTCAGATGGCAGGAAGTGGTCGTTCAGATGGCAGGAAGTGGTCGTTCAGATGACAGGAAGTGGTCTAAACTCACCAGAGTGTGTTTCCCTACAGCAGGAGGGCCGAGCAGCATCACCTGGGGACCTGAACGCAGAAACACCGCGGTTACTCAGAGACATACGTAGTCTGGGTCTGGGTGGAGCCCCCTGGTGGATGGCTACAGAACCAACTACGGAAGGAAGGAAGGAAGGAAGGAAGGAAGGAAGGAAGGAAGGAAGGAAGGAAGGAAGGAAGGAAGGAAGGAAGGAAGGAAGGAACGGAGACGGGCCATGATGACACCTACGTTCCTGGTTGGGCCTCTCCAGGAAGCTGATCAGGTAGGAGATCGGATCTTCTGGCTGCTCCAGAACCAGGCTGGTCACCATGTTCTGAAACACACCGGGTCGGGTCAGGACCAGACCGCTGCTGTGATCTGACATCAGAACCTGCAGGTGGCGCCGTTACCTGCAGCAGCTGGAACAGGTTGTGTTTGTCTGCGTAGGAGCACATCTGAGGAGGAATCCTCAATGCCTTCGCAGCCTCATCCATCAGCGCCGACCCGGCTCGGTTCTGGTCTGCAGATGGTCCAGGTGTGGTTCTACCCTCAGGTCACCTGAGCTCAGAGGAGAGGTTCAGACTAACGGATAAGAACTTTAACACAGCAATTAATCCGACAGGTGGACCTCCCGGCCAATAGAGGGCGCCGCCCCACCCACCCACCCAGTGACCTTGATTAAGGCATACATAATTTTTTTTTATTAAATCATAGAATTTTAATATTTTCAAATATATTGATATATATATATTTTTTAGATGTGCAAGATAAATATTTGATCTTTAATGACGAGTAAAGCATCATTTCATTTTTCATCTGATTGGTGACATATTTCCTCCCTAGGGCGCAAAAATCTTTGGTGAGAACTTGTCCAAACTTTCCTTGGCGAAAGTAAAGGGCAGGAGCAGAGGCGTAGCCAGAACATTTTTATAAGGGGGGGGGGGAGTACAGGGCAGGAGCAGAGGCGTAGCCAGAACATTTTTATAAGGGGGGGCGAAAGCGGATCGGCGCCAGAACCTCTGGGTCAATCTACACTATGGCAACAGGAAAATTAACGAGCACAACATCCATATTTACTAAATAAAGACAAACTATACTTTCCTACAGCCTTGGCTAACAACATCGATGCTTTCTAGATAAAAGGTATGGTGGATAAAATTATTTCAGGGTTGAGTTCTGGAACAAACGTCTTCCTTTGTCATTACTTACCTATTTTTATCAACAATTATTCTGCATAAAATTTATATTTACACACACACACACACATGTTGTGTCACCATATCCTTGTGGGGACCTTCCATTGACTTCCATTCATTTCCCAC
The DNA here is from genome assembly GCA_030533445.1 of Cyprinodon diabolis. Lineage (NCBI taxonomy): Eukaryota > Metazoa > Chordata > Actinopteri > Cyprinodontiformes > Cyprinodontidae > Cyprinodon > Cyprinodon diabolis. Next base: position 49,298,144 of record CM060073.1, on the reverse strand, counting down.
TAATTTATATGGCCTAACCGTGACCCTTGTCCTAACCCTAACCATTACCGACACATACCTAAACCTAACCTAAACTCAATTCACACCTTAGTCCTAAACCTAACCCCCACCCCAAGAAGAGAAACTTTCCTTATGGGGACCAGTTGTTGGTCCCCACAAGTACCTATGAGTCCCCAAAATGTAGCATATTCCTAGGAAATTGTCCCCACTAGGTATTAAAGACATGGCCACATATACACACACACACACACTGCTGAGATCCTTCATTCTGTCTGAAGGGGGCGCTGCATGCATTTCAAACTAGAGTCCTGCAACGTTTTTTTTTCTTTTTTTTTTTTTTATGAATGTAAATATAAACATACAAGGCATACAATAAATTCACACTTGTGATTTTTTTTAACATGGATTGAGCATGTTCAACATAAAAAAAGTATGAAACTAATCCAACAGGATTGTAAACTAAAATAAGATGAAAATAAAAACATACATTTCACAGGGCCATTTCAAAATAAATTAAATACTTTGAGTAAAGAAAACAATTTAAGGGCTTTCTTTTCTTCAACAAGTCTAAGAGATTTACTGAAAAGATTCAGCTCAGTTCTCCAATGAGTCATACAAGGTTTGCTCTTAAAGTATCTGCACTTGTGAATGAAGAATTTTCCAAATAACAAAAGAGTGTTGAGTATGAAGTCTACATTCTTATTTTCAACAAAAACACCAAAAAAGATAGACTTCACAGACAAAGGCAATATAATTTCTTTGGATAGTAGCCAGCTTTGCATCTCTTTCCAAAAAAGCTGCACAGCATTACAATAAAAAAGAGATGTTCTAAAGTTTCCACATTCTCTTCACAAAAATCGCAGTTCTTCCGATCAATATTAAATCTTAATCTCAGATATTCGTTCACTGGGTAGATTTCATTCAACATTTTGAAGTTGACCTCTTTCACTTTAGGTGGGAGAGGAAATGTAACATAGTTTTTTCTTATTTTCTTAATTTTTTCTATTTCAAACTCCTTCAGTATGTACATTCTTTTAACTGGGTTAGGATGATATTCTTTTATTAAAGCATTCCTAATAACCTTGTTAGTGCGTTTGAAATCCCAGAAGTTTGATCCATCAATGTAAAGCTGTCTCAGTTCAGCGGAGACTGCAGAGTATCGAGTATCTTCTCTAACCATTGATATCACAGAAACTGGTACGGCTTTTAAAACTCTTATAATATTTAGCATTACAGTGAAGTTGGAATTTCTCACAGAAATCCTCATGTTGTTTCCAGAGTCATCCATAAAATGTGCAACAGCCCTTTGGATCTCCATTCCTCTAAATAAACAGATTTTTATTGAGCAATATGTACCTGTTATTCCAAACTGGTGTATTGTGTGGTGTGAAGTTATGACAAAAAAGTAACTTCCAAAACCAAAATGATCTAAAGTTTTTAAAATGAAAGCGTGTTCAACAGAATCAAATGCTTTATAAAAATCAGAAATAAAATAAACCCATATTCTTGAACCATGTCACTATAATCAAGCAGATCTAATACAAGTCTAATATTATTATGAATGGACCTTCCTTTCAGAAAGTCTCGCTGATTATAGAAGAGATGCCTTCTTTCAGTCCAGCAGCGATCGCTGCTGAAAGAATCTTATTATCTGTATTAGGTAGAGTGATCGGTCTAAGGTTATCCAGGATACTTTCGTCTTTCCCAGGTTTAGGAATCAATGTAATTAATCCCTGTTTCATGCTTGACATTAATTCATTTTCTTCTATACATTCCATTAAAGCTTTAAATAGCAAACCTCTTACTTCTTTCCAGAAAAATTGATAAAAATTTGTAGTAAGCCCATCTTGTTTAGGGCCATTTTAGAGATAACCAAGTCAAAGTCTTCAATTGTAAAATCAGACTCGCATAAATCTTTAAAGGAGTCTTCAATACAAGGTATATAATTTCCAATCTTATCAATCAGGATGTTGGCACCAACAGCAGAATAATTAGAAGAATAAAATTTAGAATAGAATGAAAAGACCTCTTTTTCTAAGCTTCTAACATCTTTGTTTTCCATTCCATCAATTATTAAACTTGTGATTGAGTTTTTCTGTTGTCTGTTTTTTTTCCAAATTGCTAAAATATGAGGAATTTTTTTCACCCGCTTCCATCCATTGAGCTCTTTATCCTTCCCAAGATAAACATCGTCTAGTTTAGTCTAACTCCATTATTTTATTCTTCTCTTGAGAGTTTGGTTCTGCTTTACTACAGCACATATTTATTTCTCGAAGTAGGTTACTTTCATATTCCTTACTTTTTCTGCCAAGTTCTTTACTAAATTTAATAGTGAACTGTCTTCTCTTGTATTTAGTAAATTCCCATCTGCTCATATTGTTCCTGAATGTTTCATTATTTTCATTTTCTTTATTCAAATCTCTAATCTTCTCACAGAAATCTTCATTTTGTAGCAGACGGGCATTAAATTTCCAATATCCTTTATTTCTAATTTCCCTGTTTGTGGGTCCTAAAACTAAATCTGAAACAATGGTCCGATGGGGGTGCTTTGGAGATTCTAGTGTGTAAGGTAATATTTAAGATGTCATCACTCACCACCCAATAATCAATTCTGGATTTGTTGCTCCTGTTGGGCTTAAACCATGAATAGTTTTCAGCATCTGGGTTGAGACATCTCCATACATCCATTAAATTATTATTTGTCAAAAAACTTTCAACAATGTCATTATATTGTGGTCTTCTTAATCTTGGAGGCATCCTATCCACCCATTCATTCGGGGCCATGTTCCAATCTCCTCCAACTAAAACATGGTTTTAAGTCCTGATATCACATTTGCTATTTTTTCCAACAGTTTTTTATTTTGTCCCTCATTATTATACCCATAAATATTGGTTATAATAAGAAACAAACTTTTAAATTTCAGTACCACAGTCAGCCAGTGACCTTCACCATCAGCTCTATGAGTTGTGATTTCACCAGGGCATTTGTTAAAACATGTTGCTATGGTTACCATCTGCATGTTTCCAAGCAATACCAGGCCTTGTCCATTTAAGACTCGAACTCACTGCGGATCCAGACATTTGAACTGAGAAAGCTTCCTGGAGAGGTGGAGAAACGTCTTCACATCTTGGAAACCAAGTCCAGTGGATATTTTTTGAAATGTTACGGAAAAAATAAATAAAAATAAACGGGTCGGGCGGATATTTTTTAGTGGTGATTTTTTTATGCCTGTCTATTGTTATGGACATCAGAAATGTTCTATTAATCAGGCACGGGGGTCACCCTTGCTGCAGCTTAAAGCCCTGCCGGCAGTGTGGGCTTCCGTTCGGTAGTCATCCTAACGGGTTCAGGCGGGTGCGGGTTGCTAAAACTCGACCCGTACAGGACTCTATTTCAAACACCCCTTCAGGTTCGGTCCGGTTCGGGTTGATTGGGTCAAACAGGAAGTAGTCACACCGGAACCACTCACAGCCAAACTTTGGACCGAATCGAACCCTGAATTCAGGGGTTCTGGTTCTGAAGGTGGAGGTTCGGTTAAACTGGAGTTTCATTTCATGTCAGACCAAAGAACCGAACCGAACCGGTCTCGTTTTAATTACCTCCGCCTCCTCGCGCTTCTACTAGTTCCGGACGAGATGAACCCAGAAGAACCAGAACTTTTCCTCCTGTTAGTCTGAACCGGGGCCGCTGCTGGTCGTTGCTAGGTTACCGCGTCATTAGTAAAAGGGTTACCTAGCAACGGGGAATCTAAAAACGGTTCTCAGCAGGGTATACCGCGTTCTCCTCTGGGCTCTGACATGATTTAGTGGCGCCATCTTGGGGCGGTCAACAGCTCTCAGTGTAATGTGCTGAACATTGAACTAATTTTATCGATTATTTTTTGCTGAAAACAAACCAATGATTGAGTTTGGAGTTAAGATAATATAATATTCTGATAGGATGAATGGATGATGCAAAGCACAGCCACTCAGGGATTTTATAAGGATTTTAATACTATATACACATTTATACAGGTAAACACAAATATATATATATATATATATATATATATATATATATATATATACACACTCAACGGCCACTTTATTAGGTACACCTGTCCAACTGCTCGTTAACACTTAATTTCTAAGCAGCCAATCACATGGCGGCAACTCAGTGCATTTAGGCATGTAGACATGGTCAAGACAATCTCCTGCAGTTCAAACCGAGCATCAGTATGGGGAAGAAAGGTGATTTGAGTGACTTTGAACGTGGCATGATTGTTGGTGCCAGAAGGGCTGGTCTGAGTATTTCAGAAACTGCTGATCTACTGGGATTTTCACGCACAACCATCTCTAGGGTTTACAGAGAATGGTCCGAAAAAGAAAAAACATCCAGTGAGCGGCAGTTCTGTGGGCGGAAATGCCTTGTTGATGCCAGAGGTCAGAGGAGAATGGCCAGACTGGTTGGAGCTGATAGAAGGGCAACAGTGACTCAAATAACCACCCGTTACAACCAAGGTGGGCAGAAGAGCATCTCTGAACGCACAGTACGTGGAACTTTGAGGCAGATGGGCTACAGCAGCAGAAGACCACACCGGGTGCCACTCCTTTCAGCTAAGAACAGGAAACTGAGGCTACAATTTGCACAAGCTCATGGAAATTGGACAATAGAAGATTGGAAAAACGTTGCCTGGTCTGATGAGTCTCGATTTCTGCTGCGACATTCGGATGGTAGGGTCAGAATTTGGCGTCTACAACATGAAAGCATGGATCCATCCTGCCTTGTATCAACGGTTCAGGCTGGTGGTGGTGGTGTCATGGTGTGGGGAATATTTTCTTGGCACTCTTTGGGCCCCTTGGTACCAATTGAGCATTGTTGCAACGCCACAGCCTACCTGAGTATTGTTGCTGACCATGTCCATCCCTTTATGACCACAATGTACCCAACTTCTGATGGCTACTTTCAGCAGGATAATGCGCCATGTCATAAAGCTGGAATCATCTCAGACTGGTTTCTTGAACATGACAATGAGTTCACTGTACTCAAATGGCCTCCACAGTCACCAGATCTCAATCCAATAGAGCATCTTTGGGATGTGGTGGAACGGGAGATTTGCATCATGGATGTGGAGCCGACAAATCTGCGGCAACTGTGTGATGCCATCATGTCAATATGGACCAAACTCCCTGAGGAATGCTTCCAGCACCTTGTTGAATCTATGCCACCAATAATTGACGCAGTTCTGAAGGCAAAAGGGGGTCCAACCCGTTACTAGCATGGGGTACCTAATAAAGTGGCCGGTGAGTGTATATATATATATATATATATATATATATATATATATATATATATATTTTTTTTTTATCTAATTAATCACAAGCCTAAATGTTATTGAAAAATTCACATTTTCTGTGTATTGTTTTAAAAAACAGATAAGTAAGAGGTGGATTTAACATTTAGTTTTTATTAATGACAAATCCAAAAAAGAATTCCCAACAACTTTGCAACTTAGCCAATGCTTTTTTAAAAATTTTTATAGCAAATACAGGATAGGTTTTAGGATTTCGTTTTGAACAAACTCCAGTTTTAAACAACTACAGGTGGTGCTTTTACCTTTTATTTATTCCTCTTTTAGCCAGTTGCTAAGGCAAACTAACTGGTTAACATTTCTGAACGTAAAGCAGACCGTTTCTTCTGTACAAATTGGCCAGCGACTGAAAATAGTCGTTTGCAGGAGTCGCTACATATTTGAGGGCATCTGGGCCAGCTTGTCATGTGCTCCTGAATGAGCAGCCCAGCCCTACATAGGCCAGTCCTCACTGCATAGGGTAGTCCTCACTGCATAGGGTAGTCCTCACTGCATAGGGCAGCCCAGCCTTGCATAGGGTAGTCCTCACTGCATAGGGCAGTCCTCACTGCATAGGGCAGCCCAGCCTTGCATAGGGCAGTCCTCACCGCATAGGGCAGTCCTCACTGCATAGGGCAGTCCTCACTGCATAGGGCAGCCCAGCCTTGCATAGGGCAGCCCAGCCTTGCATAGGGCAGTCCTCACTGCATAGGGCAGCCCAGCCTTGCATAGGGCAGTCCTCACCGCATAGGGCAGTCCTCACTGCATAGGGCAGTCCTCACCGCATAGGGCAGCCCAGCCTTGCATAGGGTAGTCCTTACTGCATAGGGCAGCCCAGCCTTGCATAGGGCAGTCCTCACTGCATAGGGCAGTCCTCACTGCATAGGGCAGTCCTCACTGCATAGGGCAGTACTCACCGCATAGGGCAGTCCTCACCGCATAGGGCAGTACTCACCACATAGGGCAGTCCTCACTGCATAGGGCAGTCCTCACTGCATAGGGCAGTCCTCACTGCATGGGGCAGTACTCACCGCATAGGGCAGTCCTCACTGCATAGGGCAGTCCTCACCGCATAGGGTAGTCCTCACTGCATAGGGTAGTCCTCACTGCATAGGGCAGTACTCACCGCATAGGGTAGTCCTCACTGCATAGGGCAGTCCTCACTGCATAGGGCAGTCCTCACTGCATAGGGCAGTCCTCACCACATAGGGTAGTCCTCACTGCATAGGGCAGTCCTCACTGCATAGGGCAGTCCTCACTGCATAGGGCAGTACTCACCACATAGGGTAGTCCTCACTGCATAGGGCAGTCCTCACTGCATAGGGCAGTACTCACCACATAGGGCAGTCCTCACTGCATAGGGCAGTCCTCACTGCATAGGGCAGTCCTCACTGCATAGGGCAGTACTCACCACATAGGGTAGTCCTCACTGCATAGGGCAGTCCTCACTGCATAGGGCAGTCCTCACTGCATAGGGCAGTACTCACCACATAGGGCAGTCCTCACTGCATAGGGCAGTACTCACCACATAGGGCAGTCCTCACCGCATAGGGCAGTCCTCACTGCATAGGGCAGTCCTCACCGCATAGGGTAGTCCTCACTGCATAGGGTAGTCCTCACTGCATAGGGCAGTACTCACCGCATAGGGTAGTCCTCACTGCATAGGGCAGTCCTCACTGCATAGGGCAGTCCTCACTGCATAGGGCAGTCCTCACCACATAGGGTAGTCCTCACTGCATAGGGCAGTCCTCACTGCATAGGGCAGTCCTCACTGCATAGGGCAGTACTCACCACATAGGGTAGTCCTCACTGCATAGGGCAGTCCTCACTGCATAGGGCAGTACTCACCACATAGGGCAGTCCTCACTGCATAGGGCAGTCCTCACTGCATAGGGCAGTCCTCACTGCATAGGGCAGTACTCACCACATAGGGTAGTCCTCACTGCATAGGGCAGTCCTCACTGCATAGGGCAGTCCTCACTGCATAGGGCAGTACTCACCACATAGGGCAGTCCTCACTGCATAGGGCAGTACTCACCACATAGGGCAGTCCTCACTGCATAGGGCAGTCCTCACTGCATAGGGCAGTCCTCACTGCATAGAGTAGTCCTCACTGCATAGGGTAGTCCTCACTGCATAGGGCAGTACTCACCGCATAGGGCAGTCCTCACTGCATAGGGCAGTCCTCACTGCATAGGGCAGTACTCACCACATAGGGTAGTCCTCACTGCATAGGGCAGTCCTCACTGCATAGGGTAGTCCTCACTGCATAGGGCAGTCCTCACTGCATAGGGCAGTCCTCACCGCATAGGGCAGTCCTCACTGCATAGGGCAGTCCTCACTGCATAGGGCAGTCCTCACTGCATAGGGCAGTACTCACCGCATAGGGCAGTCCTCACTGCATAGGGCAGTCCTCACTGCATAGGGCAGTCCTCCATACTCATGCTTGGCTCTGCTCTGTACCTGTATGTCTCTGTCAGGGTGCACCTCTTCATCTGACTCTCAATCTAAGCCCATCTGTAGAAGGTGAATGTTCTTCCTTGGTGGTCCATCTTGAGAAGTCAGCAGAGACCTTCTGGGTGAATGTTCATGAAGCATGCCTCCAGGTGAGGTCCACCACTCTTCCCTTTCACTCTTGGGCAGACTCTTCAAGTCTTAAAAACATGGATCCAGAGCGCTTACAAGCTTGAGCCATGAATTGTTAGTATTTTCTTGGCGGGAGGCAAGGTCTTCCATGAAGATTGTATTAGAGCTCACTATTGCTCTCTAGGAGCACCTCTGGACCGGCCTGGTATGGATAACTAACCAGAACCTAAACATCATCAGGATGGTGAACAGTTTGTGCCTTCAAGTCGTTGCCCATAGGAAGACGTTACTGGATATAACCTAACATAATATCTTCAGAACGGCTCCAAATGACACTAAACTCATATGGGTGAGTAGAACATGATGGAATAACGGAAAATCAAGGACCAATGGAAAAAAGAACAGTGTTCCCTTTAAGCCAGCAGGTTAGGACAGCAGGTCAACCTCCCCAAGATGGCGGACCTAATTCAGTGCGGGGTCTACTCTTATAGGTGTGTCTATGGTTCTCAGTGGTTAACAAACAGGTGGTGGTTCTTCAGCAGCTGTATGTTCCCAGACTCCTCTGGGTGGAGGGACAGTGGAAGGAAGCAGAGGAAAAAACACTTCTAACCAGCAGGGGGCGCGATTATGGCGATCAATGGAAAAACACCTGATTCATAGAAATAGAAAATACACAAAAAAATAAATCCTTTTGTGTTTTAACAGATCTTCTCTGAGGAGCCATGGAGAACATTTATGCTCCACCTTAGCTCCTCCTCCAGGAGACGCTTTCCATCCTGATGATGTTTGGGTTCTGGTTGGTTATCCGTACCAGGCCGGTCCAGAGAGCACCTGTCCTGCAGGTTTCCTGCTCCGGCACATCTGGTGTTCATTGGTAGCTGATTAACAGGCTGTTGCTGAACTTCAGTCATCAGAATCATAGAAACCTGTAAAACCTGCAGGAAAGCAGCCCTGGAAGTAGGGGAGGAGTTAAGAAATCTAGGGCCCTAGGCAAAGACATGCAGGGGGCCCTCTGAATGGAGACGACATAAAACAGAGCCATTCTCCAGATAGAGAAATGTTAATAGAATAGACATCCATTATCTGTTCTAGGTTGTGTCCCTCTCTTCTTGTCCCTTTTCTTCTTGTTTTCCTCTCTATGTTTTGTACTCAGCTGACTTTTCATGCTGTCTCTAAAGGAATGAAAGATTTTTTCCAAGCACTAAGCTCACTTAGCTGATTGCTCCTTCCTGTGTTTCCAAAAAGGCCAAAGTAAATAACCCAGTCCTTCTTTTCACTGTAGACAAGCCATGATCTGCTTATCTGTTCTCCATTTTTCATTTGGATGAAATAATAGCTGCATGAATCATGACAGCAGACAAGATAGAGGAGAGCAGGAGGCGGGGTTACCAATCTACTTGCTCTGGAGAGCAGAGTTCGCTGCTTTTAGATGTTGTCTCCAAAGTCTCCAGTAGCAGAAAAAAGTCTCTAGATTTGGCGCTAGGAGCTTTTTAGAAATCAAAGTGCTAGAGGGGTCTGAAAAGTGGCTAAATATAGCGACTAAAGCGCTAAGTTGGCAACACTGCTCTTTGCATGGTTTGTTTTCAAATGGTTTGCTGCTGTCTGTTTGGACCTTTCTGAACATGTGCAGCAAATGGACTGATCCAATATGGTGGACACTGAAGGGGGGGGGCTGAGACACACTTAATATTATCAGCGTTCTGATGGCATTTTAGCCAAAGGATTTTTATCAAAAACATAATTAATTGGGGCCCTAGGCACCTGCCTAGTATTGCCTGATGGTAAATCCCTCCCTGGATGGAGGAGCGACTCAGGACAGGCCTAATCTAGACAGAAGCTGCAGACACAGAGGTTTCACTCAGTCTTTATTGTTGGAGTTTTCAGGCTGCAAATGAACGACTGCATGGATGATCTGAGCTGGAAACAGGCGGTAAACAGTCAGAGCGGTCTGGCCGACCAGATGATCCACATTCAGCTTCCTGAAGCAGTAGATCCATCAGGCTCTGCCGTGGGCGGAGCTACAGGCCTTCCTGTGGGCGGGGCTACCATCCAGTCTGTTACTGCTTTAAGTGTTGCTTCCGTTCACCTCTGACCTCTGGCCCCCCCTCTGCTCTTCCTCCTCCTCTTCCTCAGAACTCGGGCAGCGACCTGTCGTAGTCCATGATGCTGAGCTCGTCTCTGCGCTGGAGGACGGCGGGGGCCAAGTCTGCGGGGACCACAGCAGGAAGGGGGGACTCCACCTGAGGACTCCCAGTGAGCAGGGTGGCCTCCTCCACCTCCTGACCCAGTGGAGGGCTTTCTGGTTGGGCCTCCTCCTCCTCTGGGTTCTGGTTGTTCGGCCCAAACAGCCGGCGGGCCTGCTGCTCCAGGAAGGATCCGACGGCCAGCGGGGAGTCAAAGGGGGAGACGGAGAGGGGGGAGGAGGAGGGGAGGGCCTCCATGGCACCGTTGATAATTCCCACAGCAGAAGAAGAGGGGGGGCGGGACTTGTTGGCAATGGGTGAGGAAGCGGCATCTCTGATTGGCCTAAGAGAGACGGAGAGGAAACAGATCTGTTAACCGGAGGAACCGGGCTTCATGCAGGGTTCTGCTGTGGGAGGAGAACCATGATGGTTCTGGTTCTGCTTACAGAGCAGAAGTGTTTCTAACGGCCAATCACAGGGCAGGAATGTTTCTAACGGCCAATCACAGAGCAGAACTGTTTCTAACGGCCAATCACAGGGCAGGAATGTTTCTAACGGCCAATCACAGAGCAGAACTGTTTCTAACGGCCAATCACAGGGCAGGAATGTTTCTAACGGCCAATCACAGGGCAGAACTGTATCTAACGGCCAATCACAGGGCAGGAATGTTTCTAACGGCCAATCACAGGGCAGGAATGTTTCTAACGGCCAATCACAGGGCAAAACCGTTTCTAACAGCCAATCACAGGGCAGAACTGTTTCTAACGGCCAATCACAGTGCAGGGATGTTTCTAACGGCCAATCACAGGGCAGGAATGTTTCTAACGGCCAATCACAGGGCAGGAATATTCCTAACGGCCAATCACAGGGCAGGAATGTTTCTAACGGCCAATCACAGGGCAGGAATGTTTCTAACGGCCAATCACAGGGCAGGAATGTTTCTAACGGCCAATCACAGGGCAAAACCGTTTCTAACAGCCAATCACAGGGCAGAACTGTTTCTAACGGCCAATCACAGGGCAGGAATGTTTCTAACGGCCAATCACAGGGCAGGAATGTTTCTAACGGCCAATCACAGAGCAGAACTGTTTCTAACGGCCAATCACAGGGCAGAACTGTTTCTAACGGCCAATCACAGGGCAGGAATGTTTCTAACGGCCAATCACAGGGCAGAACTGTATCTAACGGCCAATCACAGGGCAGGAATGTTTCTAACGGCCAATCACAGGGCAGGAATGTTTCTAACGGCCAATCACAGGGCAGAACTGTATCTAACGGCCAATCACAGGGCAGGAATGTTTCTAACGGCCAATCACAGGGCAGGAATGTTTCTAACGGCCAATCACAGGGCAGGAATGTTTCTAACGGCCAATCACAGAGCAGAACTGTTTCTAACGGCCAATCACAGGGCAGAACTGTTTCTAACGGCCAATCACAGGGCAGGAATGTTTCTAACGGCCAATCACAGGGCAGAACTGTATCTAACGGCCAATCACAGGGCAGGAATGTTTCTAACGGCCAATCACAGGGCAGGAATGTTTCTAACGGCCAATCACAGGGCAGGAATATTTCTAACGGCCAATCACAGGGCAGAACTGTTTCTAACGGCCAATCACAGGGCAGAACTTTTTCTAACGGCCAATCACAGCGCAGGAATGTTTCTAACGACCAATCACAGGGCAGAACAGTTTCTAACGGCCAATCACAGGGCAGGAATGTTTCTAACGGCCAATCACAGGGCAGAACTGTATCTAACGGCCAATCACAGGGCAGGAATGTTTCTAACGGCCAATCACAGGGCAGGAATGTTTCTAACGGCCAATCACAGGGCAGAACTGTATCTAACGGCCAATCACAGGGCAGGAATGTTTCTAACGGCCAATCACAGGGCAGGAATGTTTCTAACGGCCAATCACAGGGCAGGAATGTTTCTAACGGCCAATCACAGAGCAGAACTGTTTCTAACGGCCAATCACAGGGCAGAACTGTTTCTAACGGCCAATCACAGGGCAGGAATGTTTCTAACGGCCAATCACAGGGCAGAACTGTATCTAACGGCCAATCACAGGGCAGGAATGTTTCTAACGGCCAATCACAGGGCAGGAATGTTTCTAACGGCCAATCACAGGGCAGAACTGTTTCTAACGGCCAATCACAGGGCAGAACTGTTTCTAACGGCCAATCACAGGGCAGGAATGTTTCTAACGGCCAATCACAGGGCAGGAATGTTTCTAACGGCCAATCAAATGGCAGGAATGTTTCTAACGGCCAATCACAGGGCAGGAATATTTCTAACGGCCAATCACAGCGCAGAACTGTTTCTAACGGCCAATCACAGGGCAGAACTGTTTCTAACGGCCAATCACAGTTTTGGTTTTGGTTCTGGTTCTGAGTGGTTTACAGATGTTCGGACCGGCGTCTTACCTGCTGCTGACGTCCAGAGCCCGGCTGTGTGGACTCGGGTCCAGGTGGACCTGGCTGTAGAGCAGCAGCATCTCGGTCTGCAGGGTCTGGGCGGTTCTTCTCAGGGCCACGCAGCGACTCTCTGAGGCCGACAGCTCCGCCCTGAAACACAGCAGAGTCAGACCTCCGATGGGAGCAGGGCTCCGGTTCTGTCCTGGTCCCTGACCTGCTCCGGTTCTTGGTGTCCTCCAGGAGCTTCTTCTGATCCAGGATCAGCTTGTCCTTCTTAGCCAGCTGGTTCTCCAGCTCTGCTATCCTGTGATTGGCCGCTTCCAGCTTCTGTTTCTGCAGGACGTCTGAGTCCTTCAGCCTCTGGAAGTCCTTCCCCACGCAGCGCTGCAGCATGGCCTCCTCCTGAGCAGAACACGGCAGCCGTTCACCCATCAGAGTTGCAGCCTGGTTCTGGACATCTCTGATCTTACCGTCCAGCTGCGAGGTCCTCCTCCCTCCAGCTGGTTCCTCAGGGCTCGGTTGGTTTCTCTGAGCAGGAGGAGCTGCTGGTTGATCAGGAAGATCTGCTGCTGCTGCTGCTCACTGCTGCACAGCTGCACAAACCCAACCAGACAGACACCAATCAGCTGCTTCATGGTGGGTCATCAAGTTCATCCTGCTCTGCTGCAGGATCTACAGCACCTCGGACAGCATCACTTCCTCTTTGGGTCAACAGGACCCAGCCAATCAGAACAGTCCTCACCTTAGGGCTCAGCTGGGTCAGCTGGCGTTCGGCGTGGTTGGCCTTGTTATGGGCTCTCTGAAGCTCCGCCTCCAGGTCCTGCAGCCTGCGCTGGGATTCTGCAAGTTCACTCTGAAACAGCCAATCACAGACCAAAACTGGTTCTAACTGCCAATCACAGCGCAGAACTGTTTCTAACGGCCAATCACAGACCACAACTGGTCCTGACTGCCAATCACCTGGCAGGAATGTTTCTAACGGCCAATCACAGCGCAGAACTGTTTCTAACGGCCAATCACAGAGCACAACTGTTTCTGACTGCCAATCACCGGGCAGGAATGTTTCTGACGGCCAATCACAGCGCAGAACTGTTTCTAACGGCCAATCACAGCGCAGAACTGTTTCTAACGGCCAATCACAGACCACAACTGGTTCTGACTGCCAATCAACTGGCAGGAATGTTTCTAACGGCCAATCACAGCGCAGAACTGTTTCTAACGGCCAATCACAGAGCACAACTGTTTCTGACTGCCAATCACCGGGCAGGAATGTTTCTAACGGCCAATCACAGCGCAGAACTGTTTCTAACGGCCAATCACACCACAGAACTGTTTCTAACGGCCAATCACAGCGCAGAACTGTTTCTAACGGCCAATCAAACTACAGAACTGTTTCTAACGGCCAATCACACCACAGAACTGTTTCTAACGGCCAATCACAGCGTAGAACTGTTTCTAACTGCCAATCACACCGCAGAACTGTTTCTAACGGCCAATCACACCGCAGAACTGTTTCTAACGGCCAATCACAGCGTAGAACTGTTTCTAACGGCCAATCACACCACAGAACTGTTTCTAACGGCCAATCACACCGCAGAACTGTTTCTAACGGCCAATCACAGCGTAGAACTGTTTCTAACGGCCAATCACACCACAGAACTGTTTCTAACGGCCAATCACAGCGTAGAACTGTTTCTAATGGCCAATCACACCACAGAACTGTTTCTAACGGCCAATCAAAGCGTAGAACTGTTTCTAACGGCCAATCGCAGCGTAGAACTGTTTCTAATGGCCAATCGCAGCGTAGAACTGTTTTTAACGGCCAATCACAGCGTAGAACTTTTTCTAACGGCCAATCGCAGCGTAGAACTGTTTTTAACGGCCAATCGCAGCGTAGAACTGTTTTTAACGGCCAATCGCAGCGTAGAACTGTTGCTAATGGCCAATTACACCACAGAACTGTTTCTAACGGCCAATCACAGCGCAGAACTGTTTCTAACGGCCAATCACACCACAGAACTGTTGCTAACGGCCAATCACAGCATAGAACTGTTTCTAACGGCCAATCACAGCGTAGAACTGTTTCTAACGGCCAATCACAGCGCAGGCTTTGCGCAGCGGTGTCAGATTTTACCTGTAGCCGCAGGTTCTCATGCTGCAGCTCCTGCTGTTGCAGCAGCAGCTGTTGGAGCTGAGCGTGGAGAAGCTCGGTCTGCGTCTTTGTGTCGTTCTTCAGCTCGGTGAACCGTCTTTGTTCTTCCTCCAGACTGGCCCTCAGAGCCTGGATCTCCTGGTTCTGCACGCTGAGCTGCGCCTTCTGCAACCAAACAACCAAGGAAGCGTCAGCGGAGGAAAGGGAAGACCGGCCACAATGGAGGGAAATACCGGGGAAGCAGGGCTGTTACCGTAGCAACCGTCTGCTCCTCCAGCGCTGTGGCATTGATAACGCGGCGCAGCAGACGTCGGTTCCTGACGGCGTGCTGCTGCCGTTTGAAGCGTTCGTAGAGAAGCTGGCTGTGAACCAGTAGCAGCTGACTCCTCAGGGCCTGTAGCTCCTCCCCCTGGGTGGGGCCTAACAGCACAGAGAAGAGGAAAGCATCATCTGACTTCAAACGGTTTAAATACAGGAAGAGGAGCTGAACTGCGGCGCCACGGTGAGCTGAGCGCCCCAGGAAGAGATCAGGACTGTAGCTCCATTTAAGCTAACAGCGTTCATCCTATAGATGACAGGAAGCTGATCCCTGCATGGCGCTGAGGTCCAACGCTCTGGAGATCCAGCCCATCCCATCGGTTCCGGTCATCTCCACCCAGCAGACCTCAACCAGGGGAAAGCTTCTGGCATTAGGAGACACCTTCAAAGGGCCGGGTCCCTCTGAATGATCAAACCGAGCTTCTGGAGGCCTCATGTTCACACCTCCATCCACAGCCTTTTGTGTTTCTGCTGATTTCCAGGAGGCCTCAGTCCTCAGCAGGCCGAACAACAAGGCAAGCAAAACAATGGCCTTAGGGACCCGAGCTGCCCGGGGGCTCCCAGACAGGGGCCCATCTGGTTATAAACTGCATCTAATGACAAACGGTGTAGACACGAGTTTTTGCAATGCCAAACATCCAAATAAAGTTCGATTAAGCCCCTACCACGGCTCCGGGGTCACGTTCCTGTACGCAGGCAATAAAAGGTCATGGAAGCTTTTTTTCCCTTGGCCTATTTGTGAGATAAAATATTCTGAATTTGCCCTTTCTCTTTCTAAATAGGGGTGATTGTTTAGAAGTCTGTACCAGTCTGCATGCTGGAGTTAAATGTTAAGATTGGGGATGACAGAAAGCAGACGCCTCCCGACTCTAGACAAGGTGAAGGGAGAGTCAGGAGAGATAAGGATGAGTCACACAGCGTCCTTCATGCCGTGAATGGAAGACCTGTTCTGAAGGTTTATCTTGCTACAATGGATGTCCTTGATGAATTGAAGTGTGTGAGAAAGTTCTTTATGCATGGGGAGGGGTAGTTCCAAGGGAGAGTGTTCCATTGGGATTTTGTAAGGTATAAATGTTTGTAGTGAGCTTTGCTCAGTCAGAGATCTATCCCCCCATCCAAGGACATTAAATAAATATTTTTACAAGAATTCATCTCAGCCTCAGCTTCCAGACTCCAAGAGGTTCAATGTCCAAACATGTTTATTGTTCTGGATGATTTATTTTCCTATTTAAGCCAGAAATTACTGAGTTCAAACCTTCTCCTTTCTGCTGCCTCTCTTGCTCTGGTAAAAACTAGTGTTGCACCGATACCAGTATCGGGGGCAGGGCCACTGGTATCTACTGGTACTAAAATGGTGGTATCGGGATCAGTGAGTACCAACCAATAGGGCACTGATACCATTTTGAGAGCTAAAAGTTTCTTCAACTATTTTCCCCCATTCCAGGTAGGCAATAAAAAGTTCTACTGGATTCACTTTGTTTTAGTCTTTTTCCTGCTTCACAAAGGAAGGCAGCAGCTTGACATGAAGCCATGATGGTGATTATTTTACATCCAGGTAGTTTGCAGTTCTTCATATAAACACACATCAATGTCAAACAGTATGAGCTGATACTGCACAGCCAGGTATCGGGGCCAAAACATGGCATCGGCGCACTAGTTAAAGCTATAGGCCCCAAACCCAAATGCCTGCTGGTTCCATCCCAGACCCACATTACTTCCTGTCTTACCTCAGAACAAAACATTTATTAGATAAATAATAAAACAAAAGATGAATAGAATCAACAATTATTAACCTGCAAATTAACTCTGTAAATAATACAAAACATTTAAAATATAGTAATAAATTAACACAGTTCAAATGGATAAAGAAAAAAAGAATAAATAGCTCCAACAAACAGTCTGAGCTCCAATTTGCACGTTTTCCGTGCATGAAATAAAATCCAACATAAACTGTAAATCATTTAGACCATCACGTTTTCTGGACACACAGTTTGTGCTATGCCACATTAAATAAAGTTATAATAATAACATCATTATTTTATTTAGTTTAAGGCGCTTAAACCATCTCATCCTGCTCTATCTGACCGCCTTTAGTCATGTACAAAAACAAAATTTAATTATTAGCTTTTGGTGTTTTTTGAAGCGTATGGAGATCTGACCTGTACATGACTAAAGGGATAGACGCCAGGTGAGGTAGTTAAAAGTCTGTTTTTCGTACCAAACTAAAGGGTCTGCATGCATATTGACAAAAGGTGTGCTGATCTGACAGAACAGCGGGACGGATCCGGTAGCAACGATGGAGGCTTCATGCTGTGTTCACAGCAAACGCAATCTGGGCGGCAAAAACGCCCAAATTTAGACACTGTTCCCAAAGCTTTATCGCTCTGGTTGTCTATCTGCTCTGTTCCGTCGCTTCAAGCTAGAGGCTTTATTTTCTTTATAAGATGGAAAATAGTTTTAACAGTTTTAAATTAGAAATTCCACCTCCAGACATCCTCTGTTCATCAGGATTATAATCCCACTATAATCTGCAGTTGTTGTTGGGAGCTCCAGACCTCCAGCATACCGCCAGGAAGTGAATAGAACGTTTTTAAGGTTTGTGGTAAAAACTGCAAGAACCAGAATAACAATCCAACATTTTTCATCAGCAGGTTTTAACATTTCTAGTTAATTTGGGTTTTTATAAACTGTTTTTTCGTAGTTCATAAAAATGTTTTAGTGCAGCAATAATGTCTGCCCCAAAAAACTCCTGGATCAGCTGTTCTGATTGGTTGACGCTCCGCGGACCTCTCCCTGCCGTCCATCATAGACTTTACATGGAAACTGGACGCCCTGTCACCCAGAATGCATTTGGTGTGAACACACCTTTAGTCCTCAGCACCATCTAGTGGTCGTTAGTGGAACTTCAAAGCTCAGCAGCGCCACCTGCTGCCCTGCCTGGGAACACTGGTGTAAAGCCCCTGTACACCTTGGTGACGTCCCCGAATCTCTTCAAATGTTGGAATACACTGAAATTTCTATGGATCTTTTCAATTTTGAGTCCAGAACTAATCAACGACAGCCTAACTAATCTCAGCCTACTTCAGTGTTTTTCTGCGAGCTCATAACTTATCCAATATCTGCCAGTGTTTCTGTCAGATTTTATGTACCTCAGCCATACGCTGGTCTAAATCAACAAGGTGTGACAGGGGCTTAAGGTGGGCGGGGCTCTCTGGGCCGTGGTTCTGGATCAGATTGGAAACTGGGTCCAGTTTGAAAGATGGTTCTAATCGTGTGCAGCAGCAGGTTCTGGCCCCAGCCAGATGTTTCTGGGTGTGTTTCTAGCAGACAGGGGCGCAGGTGAGTTGACAGGATGTTAGTTTCAGGTACCTTTGCTTCTCATGCTCTGTTGTTTACCTCCCATCTGACTGCGCTCCATGGACCTGGTTCCGGCTGAGAACCTGCAGAGGAACCACAGTGTCATCAGAGGAGGTTCTGGAGGCTTTAAGACCTTCCTTGGTTCTCACCTCCTGCTGAGACGCTGGTGAGCGTCGTTTCCGTTTTCAATCATCTGGTCCAGAACCTTCAGGGGAGAGATGGAGCTCTGCTCCTCCTTCTTCTGCTCCCCTCCAGATCTCTCCAGCGCCTCCTAGAGGACAGACGACACTCAGCCCTCTGAGCGGAATACCGAGCCTCACTCAGACCACGTCTCCTTACCTGCGTCTTCCTGACAATGAAGAGTTTAGCCGCTCGAGGCAGGGCGAGATCAAACAGCGACTCATAGGGAGGGGCGGGACCTGGGGCCTCACATACATGGGCAGGGGGCTGAGGAGGGGTGAGGCAGAGGGGGGAGGTGAGGCCAGAATCACAGCTGGGGGTGAGAGGGAGGAGCTTCAAGGGGGCAGCTGGTGGTGGGACATCTGCAGACAGACAAAGGCGTCCAGCTTTGATGATGTCACTGAGCGTGAGCACCTCTGGGAGGCGCTGCATGGAGCGCCCAGGTTAGAGGTTTACTTATAAAACTGGCCCCTGCTGGTGGCCAGGGGAGCGGAACATCTGCACACGGTAGCCATCTTACCTCAGTCAGCTCGCCCATAAATAATCACAACTTTCTCAGTTTTCAAAGATCTGATCTGTTATAAACGTTAACGATATAGTTATGAGAACTTACTAATGATTCTAACTAATGATGCTAGAGTGGAGCGAGTTTTCAAGGACTTTCATACCGTAATAAACAGGCTAGCCACAATACACACACATGCATGGCATTTATATAGAATCAGTATCTAGGCCTAATGGTTATATATGTGTGTCTATATATAATCCAAAGGAGTCAAAGTATTAAAGGTATAGAGGAGTGGATCATCTCAATCAGTGGTCCTCTTAACTGTCAATCATTCTGGTGATGTGTTTACGTAAGGCCGTCCTACACGCTCGTCCCGTTAGCTATCTTTTTCTTTCAGGCGTAGATCTGTGGTGAGCTACGGTTTCAGTCAGTCATTGAAGCTCACCTTTCTCACCGCCGTTCTTTGAAAATGGCCGAGGGTCGGAAGAGATAAAAGGGTCTATGAAGTGGATGAGAAGAAAAGAAAGACCTCAGAAGAGGCAGATATATCCCAGAATGCTTTGTGCAGAGCTCTCCTCGCAAAGCATTATGGGATTTGCTGCCACAGCGACTAATAACAAAGATGGCGCAGGCTCCGGGCGGTGGAGGAGGAGTTACGTGACCAACGGAGCAGAAAGCAGTGATCACCTGTCTGAACGGTCAGTTAGCTGAGTTCGCTATAAAGTTCACTATATAGTCCCCGCTCTATAGTGATGGAGGGACTTAGGGGTTAGGGCGGTTGCTTGCGAACCTTCCGCCACAACAATCCCGCCCCCTTGATAAACGACCAACCACATTCACTTTGTTCACTCGTGTAAAGTCGTGCACCACTGGAGAGAGTTCGGAAATGAAACAGTTGGAACAGACGTTTCCCAAAGAAATGAATTGTCTGGAAGAAACTAATTATTTTAATAGGTTTTTTTTTTAAATACCAACAGGCCAGAATGAAAATGAGCTTAAATGAATGAAAGATGGCCGCCAGTGATGTCGTCCATCGAGCCACCATAAGAGAGGTAGCAATTCTATAGATATAGTATCTATAGAATATCTATCTGTCTCATGGTTAGAGGCCCAGCTGGCTTGCCACTCCCAATATGGCCGCTCTGACGCAGGGGTGAAGCCAACATGGCGTCTTACCTTCCAGCCACTCACCTGCACCATCCAGGTTATCCTTGATAGCGTCACTCAGCTCCATCTCCTCCCTGGCTCCGGTTGGCTTCACCTTCACCTGCAGCGCGCCTGCAGGCTGCTGGCTGTCAGGGGGCGTGGCTACAGCTACAGAGGCTGGTGAGGGATATTTCACACCTGAAAACAGTCTAGCTGAGGGGCGGCGGACCTCTGACACACAGTAGGAGGAGTTTACCTGAGATGGAGCAGAGGGTGCGGCCTGTAGCTGCGGGCTCTGGAGGAGGCGTGGCCAAACCACAGATGCAGGAGGGGCTCCAGGTGAGCTCATCAGCCTGAACACAGACAGACACCTGTGGAGTCACCTGCTACCTGGTTGTAAAATAGAACCAGATCTCTCTGCTGGAGTTCCAGAACCCGGAACATCAGGATCCCAGAGGGGTTCTAACCGGATCATCTCAACTACCCGGACCTTTAGGTACACTATATTGCCAAAAGTATTTGCTCACCTGCCTTGACTCACATATGAGCTTAAGTGACATCCCGTTCCTAATCCATAGGGTTCAATATGACGTCGGTCCACCCTTTGCAGCTAGAACAGCTTCAACTCTTCTGGGAAGGCTGTCCACACGGTTTAGGAGTGTGTTTATGGGAATTTTTGACCATTCTTCCAGAAGCGCATTTGTGAGGTCGCACACTGATGTTGGACGAGAAGGCCTGGCTCTCAGTCTCCGCTCTAATTCATCCCAAAGGTGTTCTATCGGGTTGAGGTCAGGACTCTGTGCAGGCCAGTCAAGTTCATCCACACCAGACTCTGTCATCCATGTCTTTATGGACCTTGCTTTGTGCACTGGTGCACAGTCATGTTGGAAGAGGAAGGGGCCAGCTCCAAACTGTTCCCACAAAGTTGGGAGCATGGAATTGTCCAAAATGTCTTGGTATGCTGAAGCATTCAGAGTTCCTTTCACTGGAACTAAGGGGCCAAGCCCAGCTCCTGAAAAACAACCCCACACCATAATCCCCCCTCCACCAAACTTTACACTTGGCACAATGCAGTCAGACAAGTACCGTTCTCCTGGCAACCGCCAAACCCAGACCCGTCCATCAGATTGCCAGATGGAGAAGCGCGATTCGTCACTCCAGAGAACGCGTCTCCACTGCTCTAGAGTCCAGTGGCGGCGTGCTTTACACCACCGCATCCGACGCTTTGCATTGCACTTGGTTATGTATGGCTTGGATGCAGCTGCTCGACCATGGAAACCCATTCCATGAAGCTCTCTGCGCACTGTTCTTGAGCTAATCTGAAGGCCACATGAAGTTTGGAGGTCTGTAGTGATTGACTCTGCAGAAAGTTGGCGACCTCTTCGCACTATGCGCTTCAGCATCCGCTGACCCCGCTCCGTCAGTTTACGTGGCCTACCACTTCGTGGCTGAGTTGCTGTCGTTCCCAAACACTTCCATTTTCTTATAATACAGCTGACAGTTGACTGTGGAATATTTAGGAGCGAGGAAATTTCACGACTGGATTTGTTGCACAGGTGGCATCCTATCACAGTTCCACGCTGGAATTCACTGAGCTCCTGAGAGCGACCCATTCTTTCACAAATGTTTGTAAAAACAGTCTGCATGCCTAGGTGCTTGAATTTATACACCTGTGGCCATGGAAGTGATTGGAACACCTGATTCCAATAATTTGGATGGGTGAGCAAATACTTTTGGCAATATAGTGTATCTGGACCTGGTCCGGGGGCGGGTCGGATTAAAAGCACTGGATTGAAATCCCAGAAATTTTAAACCCTGGATTAAAAGCTTTAGACTAACATTTTACTATTAAAAAAACTTTAGATTAAAAACATCAGAATAAAATCTTCATATGAAAATCTGGAGATTAAGAGCTTCATTCTAAAAGCTTGAGATTTAAAGCTTCAGATTAAAAGCTTCAGTATAAAAGCTTCAGATTAAACAAATCAGATTAAAATCTTAATATTAAAATCTTCAGACAAAAAGTTTCTGAATAGAAACTACAGATTAAATCAATCAGATAAAATACTCAAATCAGCTCAGGGGGAACCAGAACCTTCAGAACCTCTGGGTTCTGGACCAGTAAGGGAGGTGGTACCTGCAGGAAGGAGGGGTTCAGCTCCAGCTGAGGACGACTGATGGAGTTTCCTGTCCAGAGACACAAACACCTTCATGATTAAATCCCACCTTCACACCTTCTACACCGTGATGCTGCTCCTCACCTGAGCTGCTGATTGGCTCCACCTCATGGTGGGCGGAGCTTGGATCCAGGTGAGGAGCAGGGGAGGACAGAGGGGTGGGGTTGGGGACGTCCTCTTCACAGGACGACTCCAGCGGGTCCAGAGACAGTCTGGAGCACTCAATGATGATGTCATGGACCTCATAACGCCTCCACCTGAGAGGGACGGAGGTCAGAGGTCATTCTGAGCACCGAACCAGAACCCAACCCATACCAGTAAAGGACCGTACTGGTTCCAACGCTTCAGACATGGAAACCTCCAAACAGAACCTTATGGCTCCTCCCACAGACTGTGATCAGAACCAGGTCTGGACTGTAGAACGCCTCCAGAACATGTTGAACCGGTCTGGTTCTGAATAATTATGATAGTAGGAGTTCTACTGGGACTCACCTGGACGGGTCCAGTTCCTGGTCCTGGGTCCCTGTCACCAGCTCCGGGTGAATCCGGACATGCTCCAACATCGGCTGAAAGACAAGCCAGTCCAATCAGAACCAGAACAACTCTGTCTGGACTCTGGGTCAGAACCAGCCCAGCAGAGCAGACTTCCAGTTCTGGGACCAGTCAGCTGGTTCTGACCTTGACCAGCTCCTGGAAGGTGTCCATGTTCTCCTTCATGCTGTAGTGCAGCCGGAGGTAGGAGACAAAGTTACAGGGGAACATCCCATAGAGACGGTGGAACAGGGAGTAGACGCCTGCATGGAGGTGGACCAGGTACGCCGCAGACACCTGGCCTGCAGGAGGACACCACAGCCAGTCAGAGCACAGCACCCCACCTGGAGCATCTATTGCAGCAGCAGCGCCGCCTACTGGCCGCACTCACCAGGGTTCCTGTAGCTCCAGGAAACCAGGCGTCCAAAGACGTCGAAGAAGTCGTAGATGTGCTGCTTCCCAGCCTGAGGGATCATGGGTAGGAGGGTGATAAGGACCAGAACCCCGGTGACCAGAACCACCACTTCTCCGTCGGTCTACAACCCAAAACGTTCTTTTTAGAACCAGAACATGATTCACAGCCACCTGAAGAATACCTGACACTGCTGGAACCATGGGGACAGAACCGGATCTAGCAGCTGGTTCTGATGGGTTTGGAGGAACCTGATGGGATCTGACTAAATCCTGCTGGTTTCTAAGTAGAACCTTATGGTTTCTAAGTGGAACCAGCTGGTTCTAAGTGGAACCTTCTGGTTTCTAAGTAGAATCTGTTAGTTTCTAAGTGGAACCTGCTGGTTTCTAAGTGGAACCTTCTGGTTTCTAAGTAGAACCTGCTGGTTTCTAAGTGGAACCTTCTGGTTCTAAGTGGAACCTTCTGGTTTCTAAGTAGAACCTGTTGGTTTCTAAGCAGAATCTTCTGGTTTCTAAGTAGAACCTGCTGGTTTCTAAGTAGAACCTGCTGGTTTCTAAGTAGAATCTGTTAGTTTCTAAGTGGAACCTGCTGGTTTCTAAGTGGAACCTTCTGGTTTCTAAGTAGAACCTGCTGGTTTCTAAGTGGAACCTTCTGGTTTCTAAGTGGAACCAGCTGGTTTCTAAGTGGAACCTTCTGGTTCTAAGTGGAACCTTCTGGTTTCTAAGTAGAACCTGTTGGTTTCTAAGCAGAATCTTCTGGTTTCTAAGTAGAACCTGCTGGTTTCCAAGTAGAACCTGCTGGTTTCTAAGTAGAACCTGTTAGTTTCTAAGTAGAACCTGTTGGTTTCTAAGTAGAACCTTCTGGTTTGTAAGTAGAACCTTCTGGTTTCTAAGTGGAACCAGTTGGTTCTAAGTGGAATCTTCTGGTTTCTAAGTAGAACCTGCTGGTTTCTAAGTAGAACTTTCTGGTTTCCAAGTAGAACCTTCTGGTTTCTAAGTAGAACCTTCTGGTTTCTAAGTAGAACCTGCTGGTTTCCAAGTAGAACCTGCTGGTTTCTAAGTAGAACCTGCTGGTTACTAAGTAGAACCTTCTGGTTTTGTAAGTAGAACCTGCTGGTTTCTAAGTAGAACCTGCTGGTTTCTAAGTAGAACTTTCTGGTTTCCAAGTAGAACCTTCTGGTTTTAAGTGGAACCTGCTGGTTTCTAAGTGGAACCTTCTGGTTTCTAAGTAGAATCTGTTAGTTTCTAAGTGGAACCTGCTGGTTTCTAAGTGGAACCTTCTGGTTTCTAAGTAGAACCTGCTGGTTTCTAAGTGGAACCTTCTGGTTTCTAAGTAGAACTTGCTGGTTTCTAAGTGGAACCTGCTGGTTTCTAAATAGAACCTGCTGGTTTCTAAGTGGAACCTTCTGGTTTCTAAGTAGAACCTGTTAGTCTCTAAGTGGAACCTGCTGGTTTCTAAGTAGAACCTGTTAGTTTCTAAGTGGAACCTGCTAGTTTCTAAGTGGAACCTTCTGGTTTCTAAGTGGAACCTGCTGGTTTCTAAGTGGAACCTTCTGGTTTCTAAGTAGAATCTGTTAGTTTCTAAGTGGAACCTGCCGGTTACTAAGTAGAACCTGCTGGTTTCTAAGTAGAACCTGCTGGTTTCTAAGTAGAACTTTCTGGTTTCCAAGTAGAACCTTCTGGTTTCTAAGTAGAACTTTCTGGTTTCCAAGTAGAACCTTCTGGTTTCTAAGTAGAATCTTCTGGTTTCTAAGTAGAACCTGCTGGTTTCTAAGTGGAACCTTCTGGTTTCTAAGTAGAACTTGCTGGTTTCTAAGTGGAACCTGCTGGTTTCTAAGTAGAACCTGCTGGTTTCTAAGTGGAACCTTCTGGTTTCTAAGTAGAACCTGGTAGTCTCTAAGTGGAACCTGCTGGTTTCTAAGTAGAACCTGTTAGTTTCTAAGTGGAACCTGCTGGTTCCTAAGTGGAACCTTCTGGTTTCTAAGTGGAACCTGCTGGTTTCTAAGTGGAACCTTCTGGTTTCTAAGTAGAATCTGTTAGTTTCTAAGTGGAACCTGCTGGTTTCTAAGTGGAACCTTCTGGTTTATAAGTAGAACCTGCTGGTTTCTAAGTGGAACCTTATGGTTTCTAAGTGGAACCAGCTGGTTCTAAGTGGAACCTTCTGGTTTCTAAGTAGAATCTGTTAGTTTCTAAGTGGAACCTGCTGGTTTCTAAGTGGAACCTTCTGGTTTCTAAGTAGAACCTGCTGGTTTCTAAGTGGAACCTTCTGGTTCTAAGTGGAACCTTCTGGTTTCTAAGTAGAACCTGTTGGTTTCTAAGCAGAATCTTCTGGTTTCTAAGTAGAACCTGCTGGTTTCTAAGTAGAACCTGCTGGTTTCTAAGTAGAATCTGTTAGTTTCTAAGTGGAACCTGCTGGTTTCTAAGTGGAACCTTCTGGTTTCTAAGTAGAACCTGCTGGTTTCTAAGTGGAACCTTCTGGTTTCTAAGTGGAACCAGCTGGTTCTAAGTGGAACCTTCTGGTTTCTAAGTAGAACCTGTTGGTTTCTAAGCAGAATCTTCTGGTTTCTAAGTAGAACCTGCTGGTTTCTAAGTGGAACCTTCTGGTTTCTAAGTAGAACCTGTTAGTTTCTAAGTGGAACCTGCTGGTTTCTAAGTGGAACCTTCTGGTTTCTAAGCAGAATCTTCTGGTTTCTAAGTGGAACCAGCTGGTTTCTAAGTGGAACCTTCTGGTTTCTAAGTGGAACCTTCTGGTTTCTAAGTAGAACCTGTTGGTTTCTAAGCAGAATCTTCTGGTTTCTAAGTGGAACCTGCTGGTTTCTAAGTGGAACCTTCTGGTTTCTAAGTGGAACCTGCTGGTTTCTAAGTGGAACCTTCTGGTTTCTAAGTGGAACCTTCTGGTTTCCAAGTAGAACCTGCTGGTTTCTAAGTGGAACCTTCTGGTTTCTAAGTAGAACCTGTTAGTTTCTAAGTGGAACCTGCTGGTTTCTAAGTGGAACCTTCCGGTTTCTAAGTGGAACCAGCTAGTTCTAAGTGGAAACTTCTGGTTTCTAAGTAGAACCTGTTGGTTTCTAAGTGGAACCTTCTGGTTTCTAAGTAGAACTTGCTGGTTTCTAAGTGGAACCTTCTGGTTTCTAAGTAGAACCTGTTGGTTTCTAAACAGAATCTTCTGGTTTCTAAGTGGAACCTGCTGGTTTCCAAGTAGAACCTGCTGGTTTCTAAGTGGAACCTTCTGGTTTCTAAGTAGAACCTGTTAGTTTCTAAGTGGAACCTGCTGGTTTCTAAGTGGAACCTTCCGGTTTCTAAGTGGAACCAGCTAGTTCTAAGTGGAACCTTCTGGTTTCTAAGTAGAACCTGTTGGTTTCTAAGTGGAACTTTCTGGTTTCTAAGTAGAACTTGCTGGTTTCTAAGTGGAACCTGCTGGTTTCTAAGTAGAACCTGCTGGTTTCTAAGTAGAACCTGCTGGTTTCTAAGTGGAACCTTCTGGTTCTAAGTGGAACCTTCTGGTTTCTAAGTAGAACCTGTTGGTTACTAAGCAGAATCTTCTGGTTTCTAAGTAGAACCTGCTGGTTTCTAAGTAGAACCTGCTGGTTTCTAAGTAGAATCTGTTAGTTTCTAAGTGGAACCTGCTGGTTTCTAAGTGGAACCTTCTGGTTTCTAAGTAGAACCTGCTGGTTTCTAAGTGGAACCTTCTGGTTTCTAAGTGGAACCAGCTGGTTCTAAGTGGAACCTTCTGGTTTCTAAGTAGAACCTGTTGGTTTCTAAGTAGAATCTTCTGGTTTCTAAGTAGAACCTGCTGGTTTCTAAGTGGAACCTGCTGGTTTCTAAGTGGAACCTTCTGGTTTCTAAGCAGAATCTTCTGGTTTCTAAGTGGAACCAGCTGGTTTCTAAGTGGAACCTTCTGGTTTCTAAGTGGAACCTTCTGGTTTCTAAGTAGAACCTGTTGGTTTCTAAGCAGAATCTTCTGGTTTCTAAGTGGAACCTGCTGGTTTCTAAGTGGAACCTTCTGGTTTCTAAGTGGAACCTGCTGGTTTCTAAGTGGAACCTTCTGGTTTCTAAGTGGAACCTTCTGGTTTCTAAGTAGAACCTGTTGGTTTCTAAACAGAATCTTCTGGTTTCTAAGTGGAACCTGCTGGTTTCCAAGTAGAACCTGCTGGTTTCTAAGTGGAACCTTCTGGTTTCTAAGTAGAACCTGTTAGTTTCTAAGTGGAACCTGCTGGTTTCTAAGTGGAACCTTCCGGTTTCTAAGTGGAACCAGCTAGTTCTAAGTGGAACCTTCTGGTTTCTAAGTAGAACCTGTTGGTTTCTAAGCAGAATCTTCTGGTTTCTAAGTAGAACCTGCTGGTTTCTAAGTGGAACCTGCTGGTTCCTAAGTAGAACCTGCTGGTTTCTAAGTAGAACCTGCTGGTTACTAAGTAGAACCTTCTGGTTTCTAAGTAGAACCTGCTGGTTTCTAAGTAGAACTTTCTGGTTTCCAAGTAGAACCTGCTGGTTTCTAAGTAGAACTTTCTGGTTTCCAAGTAGAACCTGCTGGTTTCTAAGTAGAACCTGCTGGTTTCAAAGTAGAACATGCTGGTTTCTAAGTAGAACTTTCTGGTTTCCAAGTAGAACCTGCTGGTTTCTAAGTAGAACCTGCTGGTTTCTAAGTGGAACCTGCTTGTTTCTAAGTGGAAACTGCTTGTTTCTAAGTAGAACCTGCTGGTTTCTAAGTAGAACTTTCTGGTTTCCAAGTAGAACATGCTGGTTTCTAAGTAGAACCTGCTGGTTTCTAAGTGGAACCTTCTGGTTTTTAAGTAGAACCTGCTGGTTTCTAAGTAGAACCTGCTGGTTACTAAGTAGAACCTTCTAGTTTCTAAGTACAACCTGCTGGTTTCTAAGTAGAACCTGCTGGTTTCTAAGTAGAACCTGCTGGTTTCTAAGTAGAACTTTCTGGTTTCCAAGTAGAACCTGCTGGTTTCTAAGTAGAACCTGCTGGTTTCTAAGTGGAACCTTCTGGTTTCTAAGTAGAACCTGCTGGTTTCTAAGTAGAACCTGCTGGTTTCTAAGTAGAACCTGCTGGTTACTAAGTAGAACCTTCTGGTTTCTAAGTAGAACCTTCTGGTTTCTAAGTAGAACCTGTTGGTTTCCAAGTAGAACCTGCTGGTTTCTAAGTAGAACCTGTTAGTTTCTAAGTAGAACCTGTTGATTTCTAAGTAGAACCTTCTGGTTTCTAAGTAGAACCTGCTGGTTTCTAAGTAGAACCTGCTGGTTTCTAAGTAGAACTTTCTGGTTTCCAAGTAGAACCTGCTGGTTTCTAAGTAGAACCTGCTGGTTTCAAAGTAGAACTTTCAGGTTTCCAAGTAGAACCTGCTGGTTTCTAAGTAGAACCTGCTGGTTTCTAAGTGGAACCTGCTTGTTTCTAAGTGGAACCTGCTGGTTTCTAAGTAGAACCTGCTGGTTTCTAAGTGGAACCTTCTGGTTTTTAAGTAGAACCTGCTGGTTTCTAAGTAGAACCTGCTGGTTACTAAGTAGAACCTTCTGGTTTCTAAGTACAACCTGCTGGTTTCTAAGTGGAACCTGCTGGTTTCTAAGTAGAACTTTCTGGTTTCCAAGTAGAACCTGCTGGTTTCTAAGTAGAACCTGTTGGTTTCTAAGTAGAACTTTCTGGTTTCCAAGTAGAACCTGCTGGTTTCTAAGTGGAACCTTCTGGTTTCTAAGTAGAACCTGCTGGTTTCTAAGTAGAACCTGCTGGTTTCTAAGTAGAACCTGCTGGTTACTAAGTAGAACCTTCTGTTTTCTAAGTAGAACCTTCTGGTTTCTAAGTAGAACCTGTTGGTTTCCAAGTAGAACCTGCTGGTTTCTAAGTAGAACCTGTTAGTTTCTAAGTAGAACCTGTTGGTTTCTAAGTGGAACCTTCTGGTTTCTAAGTAGAACCTTCTGGTTTCTAAGTAGAACCTGCTGGTTTCTAAGTAGAACCTGCTGGTTTCTAAGTAGAACTTGTTAGTTTCTAAGTAGAACCAGCTGGTTCTAAGTGGAACCTTCTGGTTTCTAAGTGGAACCAGCTGGTTCTAAGTGGAACCTTCTGGTTTCTAAATAGAACCTGTTGGTTTCTAAGCAGAATCTTCTGGTTTCTAAGTAGAACCTGTTGGTTTCTAAGGAGAACCTGCTGGTTTCTAAGTAGAACCTTATGGTTTCTAAGTGGAACCAGCTGGTTCTAAGTGGAACCTTCTGGTTTCTAAGTAGAACCTGTTGGTTTCTAAGGAGAACCTGCTGGTTTCTAAGTAGAACCTTATGGTTTCTAAGTGGAACCAGCTGGTTCTAAGTGGAACCTTCTGGTTTCTAAGTAGAACCTGTTGGTTTCTAAGTAGAACCTGCTGGTTTCTAAGTAGAACCTTCTGGTTTCTAAGTAGATTAGTTCTAAGTTTCTGGTTCTGGGTCAACATGTTGAAGTCAGGTTTTTTAGGTTATATCAGTCTGTACTTGATGTTTTCTGTCTGGGACTCTCAGAGAAGAACCTGACGGTCTCTGCAGGGTTCAGGCCGTGCTCAGCACAGAACCGTTAGATCTTTTGGGTCAGTACCTTCAGGCAGCGCAGCAGCGATGATTCTAAGTGGAACCTTCTGGTTTCTAAGTAGAACCTGTTGGTTTCCAAGTAGAACCTGCTGGTTTCTAAGTAGAACCTGTTAGTTTCTAAGTAGAACCTGTTGGTTTCTAAGTAGAACCTGTTGGTTTCTAAGTGGAACCTTATGGTTTCTAAGTAGAACCTGCTGGTTTCTAAGTAGAACCTGCTGGTTTCTAAGTAGAACTTGTTAGTTTCTAAGTAGAACCAGCTGGTTCTAAGTGGAACCTTCTGGTTTCTAAGTGGAACCAGCTGGTTCTAAGTTGAACCTTCTGGTTTCTAAATAGAACCTGTTGGTTTCTAAGTAGAACCTTCTGGTTTCTAAGTAGAACCTGCTGGTTTCTAAGTAGAACCTTCTGGTTTCTAAGTAGAACCTGCTGGTTTCTAAGTAGAACTTTCTGGTTTCCAAGTAGAACCTGCTGGTTTCTAAGTAGAACCTTCTGGTTTCTAAGTAGAACCTGCTGGTTTCTAAGTAGAACTTTCTGGTTTCCAAGTAGAACCTGCTGGTTTCTAAGTAGAACCTGCTGGTTACTAAGTAGAATCTTCTGGTTTCTAAGTAGAAGCTGCTGGTTTCTAAGTAGAACTTTCTGGTTTCCAAGTAGAACCTTCTGGTTTCTAAGTGGAACCAGCTGGTTCTAATTGGAACCTTCTGGTTTCTAAGTAGAACCTGTTGGTTTCTAAGGAGAACCTGCTGGTTTCTAAGTAGAACCTTCTGGTTTCTAAGTGGAACCAGCTGGTTCTAAGTGGAACCTTCTGGTTTTTAAGTAGAACCTGTTGGTTTCTAAGTAGAACCTGCTGGTTTCTAAGTAGAACCTTCTGGTTTCTAAGTGGAACCAGCTGGTTCTAAGTGGAATCTTCTGGTTTCTAAGTAGAACCTGCTGGTGTCTAAGTAGAACCTTCTGATTTCTAAGTAGAACCTTCTGGTTTCTAAGTAGAACCTGCTGGTTTCTAAGTAGAACCTGCTGGTTTCTAAGTAGAACCTTCTGATTTCTAAGTAGAACCTTCTGGTTTCTAAGTGGAACCAGCTGGTTCTAATTGGAACCTTCTGGTTTCTAAGTAGAACCTGTTGGTTTCTAAGGAGAACCTATTGGTTTCTAAGTAGAACCTTCTGGTTTCTAAGTGGAACCAGCTGGTTCTAAGTGGAACCTTCTGGTTTCTAAGTAGAACCTGTTGGTTTCTAAGTAGAACCTGCTGGTTTCTAAGTAGAACCTTCTGGTTTCTAAGTGGAACCAGCTGGTTCTAAGTGGAATCTTCTGGTTTCTAAGTAGAACCTGCTGGTTTCTAAGTAGAACCTTCTGATTTCTAAGTAGAACCTTCTGGTTTCTAAGTAGAACCTGCTGGTTTCTAAGTAGAACCTTCTGATTTCTAAGTAGAACCTTCTGGTTTCTAAGTGGAACCAGCTGGTTCTAATTGGAACCTTCTGGTTTCTAAGTAGAACCTGTTGGTTTCTAAGGAGAACCTGCTGGTTTCTAAGTAGAACCTTATGGTTTCTAAGTGGAACCAGCTGGTTCTAAGTGGAACCTTCTGGTTTCTAAGTAGAACCTGTTGGTTTCTAAGTAGAACCTGCTGGTTTCTAAGTAGAACCTTCTGGTTTCTAAGTGGAACCAGCTGGTTCTAAGTGGAATCTTCTGGTTTCTAAGTAGAACCTGCTGGTTTCTAAGTAGAACCTTCTGATTTCTAAGTAGAACCTTCTGGTTTCTAAGTAGAACCTGCTGGTTTCTAAGTAGAACCTTCTGGTTTCTAAGTAGAACCTTATGGTTTCTAAGTGGAACCAGCTGGTTCTAAGTGGAACCTTCTGGTTTCTAAGTAGAACCTGTTGGTTTCTAAGTAGAACCTGCTGGTTTCTAAGTAGAACCTTCTGGTTTCTAAGTAGATTAGTTCTAAGTTTCTGGTTCTGGGTCAACATGTTGAAGTCAGGTTTTTTAGGTTATATCAGTCTGTACTTGATGTTTTCTGTCTGGGACTCTCAGAGAAGAACCTGACGGTCTCTGCAGGGTTCAGGCCGTGCTCAGCACAGAACTGTTAGATATTTTGGGTCAGTACCTTCAGGCAGCGCAGCAGCGATGGCAGAACGGGCGATTGGCTGACGTGATGAACCCAAGGAGGCTGCTTCCTGATCAGGTGACCCAGCAGGGTGACGGCTGCCACTCTGTTCCCAGGTCGGTTTAGGGCCTCGTTCAGCTTCTCCAGGAGAACCTGATGGGCGGAACCAACTTCCTTATAAGTTCACAGCAGCATGAAGAGGCGGAGTCACTACCTGATCCATACCATCAGTTCATGTGCAACCAGGTAATCATCCAGGTTCCATAAATGAGGTCATTGTAGTTCTAAAAGTACTTATTACTACCCTTAAATCACTAAAGAATGCTAATACACATCTCTAAAACATTTTTTATGACTTTTCTGATACAACTTGATGCAAACAGCTTCTCTGACGTCATCATGGGTCATGCTCAGAGCAGTAAATCTAACTAAATTATGTTTATCTGCATTTTAGTTGTTTCTTACCTTAGATCATGCACGATATAGCATAATGTTAACATGAAAGGAAAACAAACTCAAAAAGACTAGATTTATGTTTAAATCCAAAGCTGATAAAGTTAGCTCCTGGAAGTAGCGTAGCATCCCATTTCAGAGGAATAAAACTGAAAGGATTTAAATGCTTTTATTTTCTCAGAATACATTATTAACCTTTAAAACATATTATAGTTTAGAACACTTAATCATTAAGGGTGTTAAAACATAACCTAGGTCTTTTTTACAAAATAAAATGGAGGGTGCGGTGGATGTATATCTGGTTGATGATGAGCTGATGGACGGATTGGGAAGTGCCAGGCGGTGGCGCTCACCTTGTGATGAGGCTCTCTGATGGAGGAGAGCAGCAGCGCCGCCTGGGAGGAGGAGGAGTCCAGGTAATGCTCCACCAGAGAGGACAACACAGAGCCTCCTCTGTCTGAGGGCAGAACTGCAGGTCAGACCAAGGACAGAGGGACAGAGAGACATCAGACAGACAGATGGACCCACCCGTACTCAGCTGCTGGTTGATGGCGGCTCTGACCCGCTCCACCTCCTGCAGCTCTGAGCCGTCCAGTGACAGCAGCAGGTCTGGGATGCTGAGCTGGTCTTTGGACATCCTGCTCCCTGAAACAGGCACAGAACATTTTCTACTGTTCATACCTGTTCATTCGCTGATCCACTGATCTACTGATTCACTGATCTACTGATCCATTGATCCACTGATCTACTGATTCACTGATCTACTGATCCATTGATCCACTGATCTACTGATTCACTGATCTACTGATTCACTGATTCACTGATCCATTGATCCACTGATTCACTGATCTACTGATTCACTGATCTACTGATTCACTGATCCATTCATCCACTGATTCACTGATCTACTGATTCACTGATCCATTGATCCACTGATTCACTGATCTACTGATTCACTGATCCATTGATCCACTGATTCACTGATCTACTGATTCACTGATCTACTGATTAGCTGATCCATTTTTTCACTGATTCACTGATCCATTGATCCACTGATTCACTGATCTACTGATTAGCTAATCCATTTTTTTCACTGATTCACTGATCCACTGATCTACTGATTCACTGATCTACTGATCCATTGATCCACTGATCTACTGATTCACTGATCTACTGATCCATTGATCCACTGATCTACTGATTCACTGATCTACTGATTCACTGATTCACTGATCCATTGATCCACTGATTCACTGATCTACTGATTCACTGATCTACTGATTCACTGATCCATTCATCCACTGATTCACTGATCTACTGATTCACTGATCCATTGATCCACTGATTCACTGATCTACTGATTCACTGATCCATTGATCCACTGATTCACTGATCTACTGATTCACTGATCTACTGATTAGCTGATCCATTTTTTCACTGATTCACTGATCCATTGATCCACTGATTCACTGATCTACTGATTAGCTAATCCATTTTTTTCACTGATTCACTGATCCACTGATCTACTGATTCACTGATCTACTGATTCACTGATCTACTGATCTACTGATTCACTGATCCATTGATCCACTGATTCACTGATCTACTGATTCACTGATCTACTGATCTACTGATTCACTGATCCACTGATTCACTGATCCACTGATCTACTGATTCACTGATCTACTGATCTACTGATTCACTGATCCATTGATCCACTGATTCACTGATCTACTGATTAGCTGATCCATTTTTTTTACTGATTGACTGATCCATTGATCCACTGATTCACTGATCTACTGATTCACTGATCTACTGATCCATTGATCCACTGATTCACTGATCTACTGATTAGCTGATCCATTTTTTCACTGATTCACTGATCCATTGATCCACTGATTCACTGATCTACTGATTAGCTGATCCATTTTTTTCACTGATTCACTGATCCATTGATCCACTGATTCACTGATCTACTGATTCACTGATCCATTTTTTCACTGATCCATTGATTCACTGATCTACTGATTCACTGATCCATTTTTTCACTGATCCATTGATTCACTGATCTACTGATTCACTGGTCCATTTTTTCACTGATACATTGATTTACTGATCCACTGATTTGCTGATTCACTGATCCATTGTTTAACTGATCCACTGATTTGCTGATTCACTGATGTACTGATTCACTGATCCATTGTTTAACTGATCCATAGATTCACTGATCCAATTATTCACTGTTCTATGGATTCACTGATTGGACGATAGATCGATTTGCTTATACACCGATTCCCTGATCTACTGGTTCAGTGATCCATTGATTCACAGATCTACTGATTCACCGATATACTAATTCACTGATCCAATGATTCACTGATCTGTTGATTTTCTGATCCATCGATTCGCTGATCCAATTATTCACTGATTCACTGATCTGCTGATTCACTGATCCATTGATTCACTGATCTACTGATTCACTTATCCATTGATTCACTGATCCATTGATTCACTGATCTACTGATTCACTGATCCATTGATTCCCTGATCCACTGATCAATTGATTCCTTGATCCTCCACCTAATCAGAGGAAATTAGCTCATAACGTCCAGACCAATCAGTCATGGCTCTCGCGAACGTAATCAGAGCTGAACCATTGATATGTAAATATTTTTTAAAAAATTTGTAATCATCAATAAATCTCAAAATGTTTAATATAAAAATAAAAGAATTTAAATATAATTTACAGACTCAAAAAAGATCTGATCTGGGAAGATCTTCTCACTTTCAGGTTGATGAATAAAAGAAGAGAAATTATGAATCATTAAATCAGCTCCTCTATTTTCCCCACCAGCTGCACCTCCAGCAGGGCCAGTTCCGTTTTCTCCATGGGGTCAACACAGGGGGGGCAATCAGAGGGTTCAATACAGGGGGGCCAAGACAGGGGGGCCAATCAGAGGGGTCAACACAGGGGGGCCAATCAGAGGGGTCAATACAGGGGGGGCAAACAGAGGGGCCAATCAGAGGTGTTAATACAGGGTGGCCAACACAGGGGGGCCAATCAGAGGGGTCAACACAGGGGGACCAATCAGAGGGGTCAATACAGGGGGGCCAATCAGAGGGGTCAATACAGGGGGGGCAAACAGAGGGGCCAATCAGAGGTGTTAATACAGGGTGGCCAACACAGGGGGGCCAATCAGAGGGGTCAATACAGGGGGGCCAATAAGAGGGGTCAACACAGGGGGCCAATCAGAGGGGTCAATACAGGGGGCCAATCAGAAAGGCCAACACAGGAGGGCCAATCAGAGGGGTCAATACAGGGGGGGGCAATCAGAGGGGCCAATACAGGGGGGGGCAAACAGTGAGGCCAGTCAGAGGGGTCAATACAGGGGGGGGCAATCAGAGGGGTTAACACAGGGGGGGTAGTCACAGGGGTCAACATAGGGGGCCAATCAGAGGGGTCAACACAGGGGGGCCAATCAGAGGGGTCAATACAGGGGGGCCAAACAGAGGGGCCAACACAGGGGGGCCAATCAGAGGGGCTAACACAGGGGGGCCAATCAGAGGGGTCAATACAGGGGGGTGGGGTGGCGGTTGGTGGACGGAGGCGGGGGGGGTTGGGGGGGGTTAACACAGAGGGGCCAATCCGAGGGGTCAACACAGGGGGGAGCGGGGACCAATCAGAGGGGTCAACACAGGGGGTGGGGGAACGGGGGCCAATCAGAGGGGCCAATCTTTATCTCTCAGGTTTCAGATTCTGTTTATTTGAACCAAATTTCTTTTTTGTTTTTTTTTGTTTTAATCTTTTTTACTTTCAGCCCATTTTGCTCGTTATCAGATAAACTCAAGGAACCGTGTTGCTGACTGTCCACTGACGTCACCGTCGATCTTTAAACTCTGAGTGACGTCACTCAAGGAGTTTAAAAACACCTAAAGCTACCAGCTAAGCTAACAGGCTAAGAGCAGACTGACACCGAGGTTAGCGGAGCTACACCCCCCCAGCTGTTGACACCAGACCCCCGCTGAGCAGAGACCAGAACCGGTTCTGGTTTCTGACGGAACGAACCTCCAGAGGTCCAGTTCAGCAGCTTCGGTACCTTCAGACCTGTTGATTCCAGCAGAGAGCGGACATGTCCAGTGACAGCAAGCCCCGCCCACAGCAGCAGCCTGACACCTGCAGCTGCCAATCACAGCCGAGGGCCGTTCACGGACCCTGACAGCGGAAGGAAAAAACAGCTTCACACTGTGAAACGTTCAGGAACAGCAGGAGCGGTGGGGAAAAGGAGTTTCTTTAGGTCAAACTGCGCTGCTGATCATCAGAACCAACAAACTCAGCATTTCTTTTAATCGAAGAAGAGAATAAACGATATTACTATAGAAAGAGTTAATCAACATGTATTTGTGGGCGTGATTTTAAGTAATGATGTAAGCTGGAAACCCCAAATAGAAAATGTTCAATCAAAGGTGGCAAGAAACATAGCAATACTGCCTAAAGCAGGGATCTGCAACGTCTTCCAGGCCAAGGACCCCAAACTGATGGCGAGATGGAGCGGGGACCCCCTGATTATATATATTCTATGAAACTGTGTTCTATCAAACTTGTCCTATAGTCAGTCTATTACAGATGGAGTAATGTAACTAAAGTAATCCCTCCCTGGGATTATTAAAGTATTTCTGCTTCCTGGTTGATGGGACAGGTGTTGTGAACGAAACGGTGTCCAGATTGAAAGAGCTCCTGTGTGTCTCTGAATGTGAGCATCGATGACTGAAAGACATCTTCTGCCTCCATTTATCTGTTTATTACAGTCTGTTGGATTCAGGTTCATGTGGATTTAAAGACTTTTTAATTAGTAGAAAAAATTGCAGGAGGGAATATAAAAAAAAGTCTAATCAACCAAAACTTTCACGACCCCCATGCGGTACCTCTGTAGACCCCTAGGGGTCGACAAATCTTAAGTATTTTTTATTTATTAACAGCAGCAGCAGCTGTGTTTCCAGCTGTGTTTCCATCAGCAGGGAACTTACTTATATTTATTGCATAGAAGTTAGGGGCAATACGTATAAAAATAATATAGATTCACCTATCAAACTTAAAAAAAAAGATTTACGAATCGTTCATCATGTTGATTCAGAGATCACACTAATGCATTTTTCTTAAAATCTGACATCATGAAAATCCCAAATCTATCTGTTTATATCTATTACTAGATATAAACAGAGACTCTCTGTTTTTCTTTCTGTACAACTGCTTTCAAAATAAGACACTGTATTCATTTAACTGCTTTGATTTGTAATTCCTCCTTTTAGCAAAAGACCTTTTACTGTACGTTACGTGACATGAATATTGTTATTGCTGTTAGGTTCTTGAACGCCTACCTGCTTCGTTTGAGCGCTAATAAAATGTCTTAACATGTAAATCTTTCTTGTATTGTTGCTCAAAGAAATTGAAATAAATAAAAAAAAGAGCTGTGTATGGAAATAAGACCTTTCTTCTTATCTCAAAGCTCTGCTGAGGTGGCAGATACTCTCTGTGCTTTATATCTGTGAGGAATAAAACTTCTCAGAGTTGATATTTTCTGCTGCTTTAAAACTTGAGCTACTTTTCTCCTATTCTCAGCCCGGACCTTGAATGCAACAAAGACAGCAGCTCCGTTCTATTAATAGCTGACAAAGACGGGGGGGATGTGTTGGAGACAGGAGGACCTGATGCTCCAGTCACCATGGCAACTGCTTCCATTGATTCAGACGGATAAAAAAGGAATGAGTAAAAATAAAGAGCATAAGTTTTGGAGTTGGTGGCGGACGTGGCGCTCCTGGATGCGGCTTCTCGCCCTGACTGTGGCAGAAGGTCATGAGTGGGTTCAGGTCCTGAGTGGGCCGGTTCCTGCAGCAGCTGTGTGCGTTCTCACCCTGCCGTGATAACGACCCTGCAGCTCATCGACCCGTTTTCCCCTCCTGGAACTAAAGTCCAGGATTCAATCTAAAGATTAATGAGATCAGATTAAACTGAGCTTCACTCTAAAATCTTTTATTATTTGCCAATCAAATGTTTCAGTAAAGTTTCTGTGATAAAATAAAGTTTTAATCCATGGGGCACCGTTTGTAAGGTAAGCAGTCAGAAATTAGGAGCAATATTTATGGTTTAAGAGAAAAATAAGAGGTTTATTTTTGTGATTCATTCATTGATAAAAATCTTACTTTGTTAAATAAATATTTAGCTCTAAATTACATATCTAACAAATTAATATGTAGCTAGCCTGGTGCTAGCTACATATTTAGTTTGTTAGATAAATATTTAATTTGGAGCTAAATATTTAAAATAAACTTTAACTTGCAAACTAAATATTTAGCTCCAAATATTTGTTTAACAAAGTAAAATCTGACTTGCAAAAAAAAAAAAAAAGAACTCCTTATTTTTCTCTAAACCATAAAAATTACTCCTAACTGCTTTCCTTACTAATGGCGCCGCGTATTAATCAGGCTTTCTGTTGTCTTTCAAAGGTTTAAATATTTTAATCGGTTTCATTTCTTAATATTTTAATTCTTTATTTACATTCTTTTCAGATGATTCTTATAAAAGTTAAATTGTTCTGAATCTTCAGTGAATATTTTGAACATCAGGCAGAAATAAAAGGTTTAAATGAAATCAGCAGCTGAAGATGAACCACAGCATGACTCCAGAGGCGTTTCCCGCCGTGCTTCAGCCTGCAATCAGAACCGGCTCTGCTTCTGGGCGTGGACCGATGACATCATCAGTTGGAAAGGTCATTTTGTCCAAACAGCGGTGGGAGTGCTGGAGATAACGGACCTGATAAAGCAGCAGGTTCTGTAGGACTCACTGCTAGAACGGCTGCTGATGAAGATGATCCATCTGGTTCTGATCGGGTTCTGTCTGACCTCGGCTGCAGCTGCAAAGGTCAGTTCTTCCCTCAACGTTCTCATTTCATTAAGCAGGAAACAGAGAAGAAGCATCAGAGGAACCAAGATGGAAGGAGAACCAGAACCTCTGAGGCTGGTCCGGATGGAAGGAGAACCAGAACGTCTGAGGCTGGTCCGGATGGAAGGAGAACCAGAACCTCCTGACATCCAGAGCAGATGGCAGCGGCTGCATCAGAACCTGTAGATTCTGGCACCATGACCAGAACTGAACCGAACCCTTGAGACCCGGTTTGGTGGAAGAACCCAGAACCTGCTGCCCTCTGAGTCACAGAGGCAGACTTTGGCATCAGGAACCTGGGAGCCGGGTCGTGGTTCTTTGGGTCGATCCGGGTTTAATGTGAAGGAGCTTCAGAGGCCTGGTTCTGATGTTGTTTCCTCCTTTATTGGATGGAGCTCAGCCTGTAGAACCGGACCAGGTTCTGAGGTTCCTTATTGGCTCATCCAGCTGCTGCTCATCCTCATATCAAACCCACCTGGATGTAAACCTGTTGGTACCAGAACCAAAGTGATTGTGGTTCTGTGTGCAGCTGGGCGTGGTCCGGACCGAGGGCGGCCTGGTGGAGGGCCTCAGCGTTGGTACCGGGCTCTTCAGGACGGTGGAGGAGTTCAAAGGGATCCCCTTCGCTGACGTCCCTAGAAAATGGGAGAAACCAGAACCTCATCCCGGCTGGGACGGTAGGTCCAGAGTCAAACGGGCCCCCGGTTCCGGTTTATCGTCTGCGTGTCGCAGAGTCAACGGAAAAACTGATTTTAACTACAGTTTTAACTCTATATCAGCTGAAGTAATAAGTTACTAAATAAATACGTACAGCTGGATGACATCATCACCCTGATGATGGGCGGGGCCAAAGTTGCTGCTTATTCAATATGAACAAATATCTCTAGAAATGTAAATTAATTTATTTAAAGTAGAATTCTACAATATTTGATGTTTTACTACAAGAGCTAAAAGATTAGTACTTTAATAATAGTTATAAAGGATTAGTACTTTACTAGTAGTAATAAAGGATTAGTACTTTACTAGTAGTTATAAAGGATTAGTACTTTACTAGTAGTAATAAAGGATTAGTACTTTACTAGTAGTTATAAAGGATTAGTACTTTAATAATAGTTATAAAGGATTAGTACTTTACTAGTAGTTATAAAGGATTAGTACTTTAATAGTAGTTATAAAGGATTAGTACTTTACTAGTAGTTATAAAGGATTAGTACTTTAATAATAGTTATAAAGGATTAGTACTTTACTAGTAGTAATAAAGGATTAGTACTTTACTAGTAGTTATAAAGGATTAGTACTTTAATAATAGTTATAAAGGATTAGTACTTTACTAGTAGTAATAAAGGATTAGTACTTTACTAGTAGTTATAAAGGATTAGTACTTTAATAATAGTTATAAAGGATTAGTACTTTACTAGTAGTAATAAAGGATTAGTACTTTACTAGTAGTTATAAAGGATTAGTACTTTAATACTAGTTATAAAGGATTAGTACTTTAATACTAGTTATAAAGGATTAGTACTTTAATACTAGTTATAAAGGATTAGTACTTTACTAGTAATTATAAAGGATTAGTACTTTAATAATAGTTATAAAGGATTAGTACTTTACTAGTAGTAATAAAGGATTAGTACTTTACTAGTAGTTATAAAGGATTAGTACTTTACTAGTAGTTATAAAGGATTAGTACTTTACTAGTAGTTATAAAGGATTAGTACTTTACTAGTAGTTATAAAGGATTAGTACTTTAATAGTTGTTATAAAGGATTAGTACTTTACTAGTAGTTATAAAGGATTAGTACTTTACTAGTAGTTATAAAGGATTAGTACTTTACTAGTAGTTATAAAGGATTAGTACTTTCCTAGTAATTATAAAGGATTAGTACTTTACTAGTAGTTATAAAGGATTAGTACTTTACTAGTAGTTATAAAGGATTAGTACTTTACTAGTAGTTATAAAGGATTAGTACTTTACTAGTAGTTATAAAGGATTAGTACTTTAATACTAGTTATAAAGGATTAGTACTTTAATACTAGTTATAATGGATTAGTACTTTCCTAGTAATTATAAAGGATTAGTACTTTACTAGTAGTTATAAAGGATTAGTACTTTACTAGTAGTTATAAAGGATTAGTACTTTAATAGTAGTTATAAAGGATTAGTACTTTACTAGTAGTTATAAAGGATTAGTACTTTAATAGTAGTTATAAAGGATTAGTACTTTACTAGTAGTTATAAAGGATTAGTACTTTAATAGTAGTTATAAAGGATTAGTACTTTACTAGTAATTATAAAGGATTAGTACTTTACTAGTAGTTATAAAGGATTAGTACTTTAATAGTAGTTATAAAGGATTAGTACTTTACTAGTAGTTATAAAGGATTAGTACTTTACTAGTAGTTATAAAGGATTAGTACTTTAATAGTAGTTATAAAGGATTAGTACTTTAATAGTAGTTATAAAGGATTAGTACTTTACTAGTAGTTATAAAGGATTAGTACTTTACTAGTAGTTATAAAGGATTAGTACTTTACTAGTAGTTATAAAGGATTAGTACTTTACTAGTAGTTATAAAGGATTAGTACTTTAATACTAGTTATAAAGGATTAGTACTTTAATACTAGTTATAAAGGATTAGTACTTTACTAGTAATTATAAAGGATTAGTACTTTACTAGTAGTTATAAAGGATTAGTACTTTACTAGTAGTTATAAAGGATTAGTACTTTAATAGTAGTTATAAAGGATTAGTACTTTACTAGTAGTTATAAAGGATTAGTACTTTAATAGTAGTTATAAAGGATTAGTACTTTACTAGTAGTTATAAAGGATTAGTACTTTAATAGTAGTTATAAAGGATTAGTACTTTACTAGTAATTATAAAGGATTAGTACTTTAATAGTAGTTATAAAGGATTAGTACTTTAATAGTAGTTATAAAGGATAAGTACTTTACTAGTAGTTATAAAGGATTAGTACTTTAATAGTAGTTATAAAGGATTAGTACTTTAATAGTAGTTATAAAGGATTCGTACTTTACTAGTAGTTATAAAGGATTAGTACTTTACTAGTAGTTATAAAGGATTAGTACTTTAATAATAGTTATAAAGGATTAGTACTTTAATAGTAGTTATAAAGGATTAGTACTTTACTAGTAGTTATAAAGGATTAGTACTTTAATAATAGTTATAAAGGATTAGTACTTTACTAGTAGTAATAAAGGATTAGTACTTTACTAGTAGTTATAAAGGATTAGTACTTTAATAATAGTTATAAAGGATTAGTACTTTACTAGTAGTAATAAAGGATTAGTACTTTACTAGTAGTTATAAAGGATTAGTACTTTAATAATAGTTATAAAGGATTAGTACTTTACTAGTAGTAATAAAGGATTAGTACTTTACTAGTAGTTATAAAGGATTAGTACTTTAATACTAGTTATAAAGGATTAGTACTTTAATACTAGTTATAAAGGATTAGTACTTTACTAGTAATTATAAAGGATTAGTACTTTACTAGTAGTTATAAAGGATTAGTACTTTACTAGTAGTTATAAAGGATTAGTACTTTAATAGTAGTTATAAAGGATTAGTACTTTACTAGTAGTTATAAAGGATTAGTACTTTACTAGTAGTTATAAAGGATTAGTACTTTACTAGTAGTTATAAAGGATTAGTACTTTAATAGTAGTTATAAAGGATTAGTACTTTACTAGTAGTTATAAAGGATTAGTACTTTACTAGTAGTTATAAAGGATTAGTACTTTACTAGTAGTTATAAAGGATTAGTACTTTAATACTAGTTATAAAGGATTAGTACTTTAATACTAGTTATAAAGGATTAGTACTTTACTAGTAATTATAAAGGATTAGTACTTTACTAGTAGTTATAAAGGATTAGTACTTTACTAGTAGTTATAAAGGATTAGTACTTTAATAGTAGTTATAAAGGATTAGTACTTTACTA
Organism: Cyprinodon diabolis; assembly: GCA_030533445.1. Classification (NCBI taxonomy): domain Eukaryota; kingdom Metazoa; phylum Chordata; class Actinopteri; order Cyprinodontiformes; family Cyprinodontidae; genus Cyprinodon; species Cyprinodon diabolis. Next base: position 49,254,857 of record CM060073.1, on the reverse strand, counting down.
GTAATTATAAAGGATTAGTACTTTACTAGTAGTTATAAAGGATTAGTACTTTACTAGTAGTTATAAAGGATTAGTACTTTAATAGTAGTTATAAAGGATTAGTACTTTAATAGTAGTTATAAAGGATTAGTACTTTAATAGTAGTTATAAAGGATTAGTACTTTACTAGTAGTTATAAAGGATTAGTACTTTACTAGTAGTTATAAAGGATTAGTACTTTAATAGTAGTTATAAAGGATTAGTACTTTACTAGTAGTTATAAAGGATTAGTACTTTAATAGTAGTTATAAAGGATTAGTACTTTAATAGTAGTTATAAAGGATTCGTACTTTACTAGTAGTTATAAAGGATTAGTACTTTAATAGTAGTTATAAAGGATTAGTACTTTACTAGTAGTTATAAAGGATTAGTACTTTAATAGTAGTTATAAAGGATTAGTACTTTACTAGTAGTTATAAAGGATTAGTACTTTAATAGTAGTTATAAAGGATTAGTACTTTAATAGTAGTTATAAAGGATTAGTACTTTACTAGTAGTTATAAAGGATTAGTACTTTACTAGTAGTTATAAAGGATTAGTACTTTACTAGTAGTTATAAAGGATTAGTACTTTAATAGTAGTTATAAAGGATTAGTACTTTACTAGTAGTTATAAAGGATTAGTACTTTAATAGTAGTTATAAAGGATTAGTACTTTACTAGTAGTTATAAAGGATTAGTACTTTAATAGTAGTTATAAAGGATTAGTACTTTAATAGTAGTTATAAAGGATTAGTACTTAAATAGTAGTTATAAAGGATTAGTACTTTACTAGTAGTTATAAAGGATTAGTACTTTACTAGTAGTTATAAAGGATTAGTACTTTAATAGTAGTTATAAAGGATTAGTACTTTACTAGTAGTTATAAAGGATTAGTACTTTAATAGTAGTTATAAAGGATTAGTACTTTAATAGTAGTTATAAAGGATTAGTACTTTACTAGTAGTTATAAAGGATTAGTACTTTAATAGTAGTTATAAAGGATTAGTACTTTACTAGTAGTTATAAAGGATTAGTACTTTAATAGTAGTTATAAAGGATTAGTACTTTAATAGTAGTTATAAAGGATTAGTACTTTAATAGTAGTTATAAAGGATTAGTACTTTACTAGTAGTTATAAAGGATTAGTACTTTACTAGTAGTTATAAAGGATTAGTACTTTACTAGTAGTTATAAAGGATTAGTACTTTAATAGTAGTTATAAAGGATTAGTACTTTACTAGTAGTTATAAAGGATTAGTACTTTACTAGTAGTTATAAAGGATTAGTACTTTACTAGTAGTTATAAAGGATTAGTACTTTAATAGTAGTTATAAAGGATTAGTACTTTAATAGTAGTTATAAAGGATTAGTACTTTACTAGTAGTTATAAAGGATTAGTACTTTAATAATAGTTATAAAGGATTAGTACTTTACTAGTAGTTATAAAGTCAATGTGTCGAAAAATAAAATTCAACTTTAGTGATATAGTGAGTTTTATAAAAGTATTAGTTCTATTTTTATAGTTTTAGGAATAATTCAAATAAAGTTTTTATTTTATTTTTTCAGAACTTGATTAAAAATGGTTCTATAGGGACGTTGGCCCCCCTGGGCCCCCGTAGGTACCCGTGGGCCCCTGTGGATCCCTGCTTATAACCGGCCATGCTGCTTTCCATCAGGAGTTCTAAGATTGAACATTTTCCATTTTGTAGATTCAGTTTTCCTCTTAAATCTGTTGTTTTATTTATTGCTTCTAAGCTTTTATTAAACTCTCCTTTAAGCAACATTTCGAAGCAAATTATGTGAGGTTTTTTTTCTTTCTGTGAATGTCCTGTTAAGTCCTTCAGTTTGTACCATAAAGATTATTTACGTCGGTCCTGCTTTGAGTTCATCTTCATCCAGATTAACAGATGACGTTTCCTCTGCTGTTCCCAGGGGTCCTGACTGCCACAGAGTACAGAGATCGCTGCCTGCAGGTGACGTTGCTGCAGACTAAAGCCCACGGCAGCGAGGACTGTCTCTACCTGAACATCTTTGTTCCACATGGGAAGTCAGGTCTGAGATCCCAGCATATCTTCATGTCTTCATCCTCTAAATGTCCTGACAGTCACTGCAGATTAATATTCCCCTCATGCTGCTGAGTGAAGTGAACAGCAGCATCTAGTGGCCGCAGGAGGAACTGCAGCTGCCTGAATGAAGCCTCAAACATCTGATCTTTGTGTCTCCAGTCTCCTCTGGCCTCCCAGTGATGGTCTACCTGTTTGGAGGAGCCTTCCTGTTGGGAGCCTCCAACGACGTGGAGGTTCTAGGAGAGTCTCTCTATGATGGGAAGGAGCTGGCCGACAGGGGAGGGGTCATTGTTGTCACGGTGAACTACAGAGTCGGTACTCTGGGTTTCCTCAGCAGTGGAGATGAACGGCTGCCAGGTGAACACCAACCTCCTCCTGTTACAGACAGCCTGGATCCTTCCTCATCTTTAGCATGATGACTGTAAACAATGTCTGAATTTATCACATGTTCATGTGTTTGAACTGATCTGAGCGGCTCTGGGGATTTAGTGAAGTTAGAGATGCAGCTCCTGCTGACATCAGCTGGTTACTATGGTGACAGATGGAAAGTTTTCAGGTTCTAGTAAGAAACGGCTGCAGAGTCTCATCCAGTTAAAATCTTATTTCATGATGTTCTGATTGCTCTCTGAGTGACTCGGTTCTATAGAATCAGCTGTTAGTGAAGGGAAGCTGCTTTGGTTGGTCCCTGGCTTAGAGCTGGTGCAGCATGACAGTCAGTAAGTCATGAATTTATTCTCCGCTCAGTGGATCGCATTTCCTGCTTTTGCTATCAACACCATTCTAAAAAAGTTCTGACAAAATTCTATTCAGTTTATTTCTATAGCTTCAATTAGGATCATGTCATCTCAGGTCACTTACCAGTTCACCACATCATCCAGTCAGATTGATTCAAAGTTTTTCTAAGTTTTCTCTCCCATGTCAGAGGATGAAGAGAGCACATCCAGTTAGTCACAGTCAGAGAAACAGGACTACACTGGAAAACAGGCCAAGCTCCAACATCTAGAAACAAAAGTGTTGATGGCAAAACATTAAGAATATGTTTAAAAGTTTCCTTTTTGTTCACTTTTAAAGCTGTTTTCTCTTCAGTGTGAAAGAGGGGGGGTATTTCTCAGCCTATCAGCATATTTTATTTCTAGTCATGATATATTTTTTTTTAAATCTGTGGATCTTCACATCAATAGAGACATTCTAACCACTGATTCTATGTTATCTTCAAATGCTGTGATTCCAAACTCATGTTTTTGAAGACTCTATATTGTTAAATTGGAACATCTATAATTGATTAATTCCAAGATTACAGTCAGATTAATCTAGATTAAAAAAATTTATCTATGCCCACCACTAGTTTTTGTGTTGTTGCCTTATCATAGTTCCAGCAGGTGAACTGGGTGAACTGGGTCTGTTAGCTCAGCTGCTACAGAGCGGAGAGGGTTTCAGGGGACGGTCAGGCGAGGCGGAACTAGTTTCTTTCAGCCTTTATTAGACACACCCACAAACAGGTTCCAGTTCTGTAAGGAGGAAGCTTTTGGACCGCCTCGTCTGAAGCTGGGTTCACACTGAAAGCAGCAGGAGCAGCTTGTTTACATGCAAACTCAATGGTTGACGCGCGTCAAGGTGCAGCAAAATGTCCTGCAACGCATCTGAGCAGCTGGAGCGTTTAAGCATCTGACGCTCGCGATGCGCCGCAAACGCGCTGCTGCTCGAGATGGAAAAATGTAACTTTAGCTGCTGGACGCGCCTCATCAACCAATGAGAGAAGCTGATCTGGGAGCTGGCAGGGAGTCAGACGCAGCACTGCTGATGCAGAGCGCTATGATCATTCCTCTGAAACAGTTTATTAACGCCTAAATTAACTTCAAATGTAGAAACCTGCATGTAGAAACAAACATCCATCCATCCATTATCTGACACGCTTGTCCCAAGTGGGGTCGCGAGGGCTGCTGGTGCTTATCTCCAGCTGTCAATGGGCGAGAGGCGAGGTCCACCCTGGACAGGTCGCCAGTCCATCTCAGGGCAACACAGAGACAAACAACCTTTCACTCACACTCAAGGAGAATTTAGAGAAGCCAATTAACCTAACAGTCATGTTTTTGGACTGTGGGAGGAAGCTGGAGTACCCGGAGAGTACCCACATGCTCAGGGAGAACAGGCAAACTCCATGCAGAAAGAGCCTGGGCCAGGAATCGAACCCAGAACCTTCTTGCTGCAAGGCAGCAGTGCTACCCACTGAACAGCGCAGACAAAACATGTTTGGATTACGTACATTAAAAACGCTTCCAGCCGCTGCTGTGAACCGCGAGGAGGCGACCGGGGCAGAGTCTGCTGTTGAATGGGATTCCCAGTGACAGCGCAGCGCCGGTATGTGGGGGTCTGAGCGGCTCCCACAGAGAAATAATCTTTGAAGGCAGGATGGTAATCTGGATGAACTGACTGCACAGACCATGTTTTCAGGAGGACTTTCTCACTTCAACATAGATTCTAACTACTTTCTACCCGCTGATCACAGCTAATGTAGCCGCCATTGTTCCAGGCAGAGAAAGGATAGGGTAGCTCCGCCCACCGCGCATCAGACCCACTTTACCACCGAGCAGCTAGAGCAGCAAAGCTAAACTGAACTAAACTGGTACAAGCATCAGAAATGAAGCAGCAGATGCGTTTTAGCTGCTCCTGCTGCGTTCGTTGTGAACGTAGCATGAGGTTTGGGGTTCTGGTTTTGTTGTTGATGAATCTGGTGATCCTCAGAGTTTTTTCTGTTTCAGTTTTCTGTAAAGTTGTCCAGGATCTAAAGGTTTTAACGGAGAGCAGGGTTCTGACTGCCATCGTTCATTATCTGAACTTTTTAGATAAACCAGGTTGTGTTGTTGAGTTTAACGAGATTCTGTCTCATCTATCAGGTAACTATGGCCTCTGGGACCAACATGCTGCCATCTCCTGGGTCCGCAGGAACATCGGGGCATTTGGGGGCCACCCTGATAACATCACCATCTTCGGCCAATCGGCTGGAGCCGCCAGCGTCAGCTTCCAGGTAGACAGATTTTCCTCTGGTTCCAGGAGAGTCACGCTGTTTAAAGGGAAAGACGTCTGAACCTTGTCCTGCTGTCCACCCTGTGTCCTAGATGCTGTCTCCTTATAGTCGGGGGTTGTTCCGCAGGGCAATCACTCAGTGTGGAGTGGCCCTCAGTCCCTGGGCTCTCCAGAAGAACCCCATGGCTACCCTCACAAAGGTTTTCCTCTGAAACATCACTAACATCCACGTCTCACCCAGAGTTTAGGCACAGTTGTTACCGTTATTGTCAGAGAGGAGGATCTATTGTAATTTATTCTTAGAAACCGTCTCTCTGTCCAGCTCATTCCTACCGAGGGGGCGTGGCTAATCCACCCCTCCACCACTAGCCTGTGTTTGGGTTCACATGGTTCTGTCCATCACGGTCCAACATCTCTGATTTGGTCCTGTCTGTCCAGAGAAGTCCCAAAATTTAGAAAATTTCTATTTAAAAAAAAATCCTGTCTTAAAGTCTGTGTTTCTTCGTTATCTTCTGCAGGCCAGTTAGTTCTAAGTCAGCCTGAACACCTAAATTCGGCCAATCATATATCAACGGTCATCTGTCAATCAAATGTTTTCGGTCATAGCATCTTGATTCATGTGTCGCAGCTAATATACGCAACGGTTGAAACCAGAATCCTTTCCTTTCCCATTGAGTTGCGTCCCAGTGTTCACGGGGATGGACGTCTGTGTCTTCGGCAGGCGTAGAGCTAACAGAACTGGCAGCGTTGCGAGGCAAGGGCTCAAACATGTACGGCTGGAAGCCTTCTACACCAAACCAAGCTTCTGCCGCCCTGGCGTCCTCTTCCACAACATCTTCGCCCCCGCTTTCCTCCTCTAGATAAAAAATGGATGACGGAGGAGACTCATCCACGACCTCCGACACTAAACTCTCCTCCTCTTGCATGTTTCCGCTGTCCATAGCGTTCCTTGACAGCGTCGTTTCTAAGGCACCAATTTAGTGCTACTTGGTCCCAATGGAATTTCCCATTGGGAACCTGCTAGCACTAAGATGCTAACAGGGGTGAATGACCTGCAGTAGCGCTCCTTTTTCCAAACTGGGTGTAAAAGTCTCTGACTAAAGGAGCTGCTCAGCTCCTCTCCAGTCTGCTGCAGAGGGTGGAAGGTGTTCTCCATGATGGATGGAAGCTTGGACAGCTCCCTCCTCTCAGCCACTTCCTCCACTGAGTCCAGAGTGCAGCCTGGGACAGAAACAGCCTTTCTCACCAGTTTGTTCAGTCTCTTTCTGTCCCATTGGTGTTATGAGTCCAGTCCAGTTTATCATTGACGTGAACACTCAGGTATTTAAAACCCTCCACAGTTTCTATGTCCAGTAATTGAAACATCCAGTTACTGCTGCTTGATATTGTTGTTTAGTAAAGAACATTATCTATGATAACAGCTGCTAATACCAGTTTAGATAACAGTGGAAAGAAAAAGAAGACGTGATAAAACACAACCTCAGTTCCTTCATTAGTCCGTTTCTTTCATATCTACAACCTTAACAGGTGCCTCTGTTTCTGCAGATTGCTCGTAAGGTCAGTTGTTTTAAAACCGAGGAGGACGCCATGTTGGCCTGCCTGAAGACGGTTGATCCGGTCAAACTCACCATGGCAGGAAAAATTAACCTGCTGAATCTTTTTGGGAAAGGTCAGACCACAAACACATCTGGAAGATCATGATCTGAATTCCCCATGTTTGTAACGCTGGTTAAGGTCTTGCCAACCTTTCCCAGTACCTTAGTGACAGCTGGGTAGCCTTCAGTGATCAGACTTGTCACTGACACCAGGGAAACATGACTTTACCGAATAAGTGCATCTCTTTAATGAAGATGCGGTTCTGTTCTAATGCCTTCTGTTCAGGTCCTGTCTTGGACCTGCTTGAGCTGGCTCCGGTGATTGACGGAGATTTCCTCCCTGATCATCCCAGCAAGCTCTTTCACCATGCAGCCCAGTTCGATTATCTGGCTGGTGTGAACAGCATGGATGGACACATCTTTGCTGGAATCGACGTTCCTTCGATCAACAGCATGAAGGAGGCCACCACAGCGTGAGTACTGAGGATCATTGGCTTTATGGCAATCCTCCCATTGAACACTGCTGACCTGCAGTCCCACTGGGGTCCATTTTAGGCCTCAGAGTTAAGCCCACTTGATCCAGGTTCAGCAGGGCGGCGTCTCTATGTAACGCTCTATCAGACATGGAGTACTGTTCCGGTCATTGCTTCAGGGCATATTCGGGTTCTCGGCCCGCCACCTCATGGCTGCTGTGCTTCATCTGGAGGTTTTGGAGGACTCAAATGCAGAGAAAGAAGCTGATGTGGTTTCTTGCAGATTTATTCAGTGAAAATGGTGGCAACTGAGGCAAAAATAAAAAAAAATACTCAAAGCCAAAAACCTAGAAAACATCAGGGAAAACACACGAGGATCAAGAAACGACGAGGAACCAGAACCGAGAAACTGCACAGGGACAGCATAAATTAGAGACAGAACAAAGATTGGGCTAATGAGCTGACATGGAGCAGGTGTGGATGGAAGCATCTAGAAGGGAGCTACGCAGAGCTCCCTTCTAGATGCTTCCCTTCTAGATGAGAACTCAAAACATTTAACAAATCAACTAGAGTAACATGGAAACAAAACCGATGAAAACTCAAAAAGAAAACTTAAACAGATCCAAAAACCATGACACTTCAAACTCGGGTTGTTACCTTCCCAAACAGGTTTTGCACTTTGATGTGAGGCATCAGCAATGGTTGTTCTGGACATAGAGAAACTGCTCCAGGTTAATAATGTGACCAAAGGTTGGGCTTAATGCAGTCTTTTCATGGATATCAGCACTTTTATTTGATCCAGTTCTCTTTTGTATTTTAAAAAACGCTTTGGATGTTTGTATTTCATTTCAGTTTTCTTATTTACTTTTACAGGATTTCCCAGTTTTTATTAGTGTTCATTTCAAAATTTCCATATAAACTCCTGCTTCTGTACGACGTAGATTGGTTTCTGTTGTCTTTAAATTTTTCTCAGTTTAATGTAATCTTTTTACCTTGGTTGGAATTCCTCATTTTTCTCAGCGTTCCTTCCTCAGCTGCCCTACCTTCATTCTTCCTGAGCTGCTCCATATTTACTCTGATTATCTCCTCTGGTTCACTGCCATTCTCTTCAGGATAGAAAGTCTGGTTGTTGTTGTTCACTGTGGATTTCCTCCTTTAAAGTGCCATTACTCTGCTGCCTGCTTTAATAGGTCACTTGGTCTGATTTGATTTCCTCCTCAGAGAACAGGTGAGAGGTCTTCTGGCTGGTCTGACCAAGGAGAAGGGGGACGCTGCTGTCTCCTCAGCCTTTAATGTCTACACAGTTCATTGGGGATTGGCCCCAGATCCAGATATAGTAAAGAAAACTGTGGCAGACATCGAGACAGACTTCCTGTTTTTGGTACCAACTCAGATCGCCCTCCAGCTCCATGCCAACAACACCAGGTCAGCCATGATGGATGGATTGATGGATGGATGGATGGATGGATGGATGGATGGATGATGGATGGATGATGGATGGATGGATGGATGGATGATGGATGGATGGATGGATGGATGGATGGATGATGGATGGATGATGGATGGATGGATGGATGATGGATGGATGGATGGATGGATGGATGGATGGATGGATGGATGGACGGATGGATGATTGATGGATGGATGGATGGATGGATGGATGATTGATGGATGGAAGGATGGATGATTGATGGATGGATGGATGGATGATTGATGGATGGATGGATGGATGATTGATGGATGGATGGATGGATGGATGATGGATGGATGGATGGATGGATGATTGATGCATGGATGGATGGATGGATGGATGGATGGATGGATGATTGATGGATGGATGGATGGATGGATGGATGGATGGATGATTGATGGATGGATGGATGGATGATGGATGATGGATGGATGGATGGATGGATGATTGATGGATGGATGGATGGATGGATGATGGATGATGGATGGATGGATGGATGGATGGATGGATGATGGATGGATGGATGGATGATGGATGGATGGATGGATGGATGGACGGATGGATGATTGATGGATGGATGGATGGATGGATGGATGGACGGATGGATGATTGATGGATGGATGGATGGATGGATGATTGATGGATGGATGGACGGATGGATGATTGATGGATGGATGGATGGATGATTGATGGATGGATGGATGGATGGACGGATGGATGATTGATGGATGGATGGATGGATGGATGATTGATGGATGGATGGACGGATGGATGATTGATGCATGGATGATTGATAGATGGATGGATGGATGATGGATGATGGATGGATGGATGGATGGATGGATGGACGGATGGATGATTGATGGATGGATGGATGGATGATGGATGATGGATGGATGGATGGATGGATGATTGATGGATGGATGGATGGATGATGGATGGATGGATGGATGGATGATGGATGGATGGATGGATGATTGATGGATGGATGGATGGATGATGGATGGATGGATGGATGATTGATGGATGGATGGATGGATGGATGGATGATGGATGGATGGATGGAAGGATGGATGGATGATGGATGGATGATGGATGGATGGATGGATGATTGATGGATGGATGGATGGATGATGGATGGATGGATGGATGGATGATGGATGGATGGATGGATGATTGATGGATGGATGGATGGATGATGGATGGATGGATGGATGATTGATGGATGGATGGATGGATGGATGGATGATGGATGGATGGATGGATGGATGATGGATGGATGGATGGATGGATGGATGGATGGATGGATGATGGATGGATGGATGGATGATGGATGGATGGATGGATGGATGGATGATGGATGGATGGATGATGGATGGATGGATGGACGATGGATGGATGATGGATGGATGGATGGATGGATGGATGGATGATGGATGGATGATGGATGGATGATGGATGGATGGATGGATGATGGAGGTATGAATGATGGATGGCTGGATGATGGATGGATGGATGGATGATGGATGGATGGATGTATGAATGATGGATGGATGGATGATGGATGGATGGATGGATGATGGATGAATGGACGATGGATGGATGGATGATGGATGATAATGATGGATGGATGGAGGTATGAATGATGGATGGATGATGGATGGATGGATGGACGATGGATGGATGGATGATGGATGATAATGATGGATGGATGGAGGTATGAATGATGGATGGATGATGGATGGATGGATGGATGATGGATGGATGGATGGATGGATGGATGATGGATGGATGGATGGATGATGGATGGATGGATGATGGATGATAATGATGGATGGATGGAGGTATGAATGATGGATGGATGATGGATGGATGGATGGATGATGGATGGATGGATGGATGATGGATGGATGGATGATGGATGGATGGATGGACGATGGATGGATGATGGATGGATGGATGGATGGATGGATGGATGGATGATGGATGGATGATGGATGGATGATGGATGGATGGATGGATGATGGAGGTATGAATGATGGATGGATGGATGATGGATGGATGGATGGATGATGGATGGATGGATGTATGAATGATGGATGGATGGATGATGGAGGTATGAATGATGGATGGATGGATGATGGATGGATGGATGGATGATGGATGGATGATGGATGATGGAGGTATGAATGATGGATGGATGGATGATGGGTGGATGGATGATGGAGGTATGAATGATGGATGGATGGATGATGGATGGATGGATGGATGATGGATGGATGGATGGATGGATGATGGATGGATGATGGATGATGGATGGATGATGGATGATGGAGGTATGAATGATGGATGGATGGATGATGGATGGATGATGGATGGATGGATGGATGATTGATGGATGGATGGATGGATGATGGATGGATGGATGGATGATGGATGGATGGATGGATGGATGGATGATGGATGGATGGATGGATGATTGATGGATGGATGGATGGATGGATGGATGATGGATGGATGGATGGATGGATGATGGATGGATGGATGGATGGATGATGGATGGATGGATGATGGATGGATGGATGGACGATGGATGGATGATGGATGGATGGATGGATGGATGGATGGATGGATGGATGATGGATGGATGATGGATGGATGATGGATGGATGGATGGATGATGGAGGTATGAATGATGGATGGATGGATGATGGATGGATGGATGGATGATGGATGGATGGATGTATGAATGATGGATGGATGGATGATGGATGGATGGATGGATGATGGATGAATGGACGATGGATGGATGGATGATGGATGATAATGATGGATGGATGGAGGTATGAATGATGGATGGATGATGGATGGATGGATGGACGATGGATGGATGGATGATGGATGATAATGATGGATGGATGGAGGTATGAATGATGGATGGATGATGGATGATGGATGGATGGATGGATGGATGATGGATGGATGGATGGATGATGGATGGATGGATGATGGATGATAATGATGGATGGATGGAGGTATGAATGATGGATGGATGATGGATGGATGGATGGATGATGGATGGATGGATGATGGATGGATGGATGGACGATGGATGGATGATGGATGGATGGATGGATGGATGGATGGATGATGGATGGATGATGGATGGATGATGGATGGATGGATGGATGATGGAGGTATGAATGATGGATGGATGGATGATGGATGGATGGATGGATGATGGATGGATGGATGTATGAATGATGGATGGATGGATGATGGAGGTATGAATGATGGATGGATGGATGATGGATGGATGGATGGATGATGGATGGATGATGGATGATGGAGGTATGAATGATGGATGGATGGATGATGGATGGATGGATGATGGATGGATGGATGGATGATGGATGGATGGATGGATGGATGATGGATGGATGATGGATGATGGATGGATGATGGATGATGGAGGTATGAATGATGGATGGATGGATGATGGATGGATGGATGGATGTATGAATGATGGATGGATCAGTTTCAAGAAGAAAATCAGAAAAGATCCATTCTAAAAGTTTGATCCTTGTAGCTAATGCTAACGGTCTTGCTAATTACCGTAGCTTACACAGATATTTCGGATCAATGTTGGGTGTGTTTGTTTTCCTCACCTTCCACCCTGCAAAACATAATTGTCCCCGCCTCTCCCCCATTTTGAGATTTGACGGTGTTACAGCCCTCGAAGCGTCAAAGCGCTCCCTCTCAGCCGCCATTTTTACGCATGACCCCTTCATATTATTCCTCATAAAGTTCAGCTGCTATTATTTAAGTCCACATGCAGTGTTTTGCCCTCTAGCCAATGAAATTACCTTTGGAACGAGGCTAAACATGGATGGAATGGTGCAGCCCTGATATACAGCCGGGTGGACAGAGGCAGATCCGATAATTAGAAAGTTAAAAAATCTAAACTAAGTTCTTATAGTTGAACAGTTTGCTGACTGTTGGTCCTTTTTCTCCCAAAGTGGAGCCCATACCTACTCCTACCTGTTCAACATGAAGACCCGGATCCCGGGGTTCCCACGCTGGGTGGAGGCGGAGCATGCAGAGGACTTACAGTATCTGTTTGGAAAACCCTTCTCCATGCCACTGGTCTACTTTCCTCGACACCGTGACCTGTCAGGCTACATGATCGCATACTGGACCAACTTCGCTAAGACCGGGTAAATTCCCAGCATGCACTGCAATGTTCAAGAATGGTCAGACTAGATCTGTTTTTCTTTGGAGTGAGTGAAAGTGGTCTGACTCTGGACAAGGCTTCAACCTGTATGGTCCAACCTTTTCCCAAACTAGAACAGGTTGAAATAATGTCAGGGGTTCTTGCTGAGCCACCTTGGACCCACATGACCTGGGTCGGTCTACACGTGTTTCAGAACAGGTATGATCACACTGGGTAGGACCCCTCTTACCACTTTATGAGCCTCTTGGGATGAAATAACTGAACTTCAACCTTCTTTATGATCAGTTTAAACTGAATGTTTATAAAATCTGAGGTTTTTGATACAAAACACTGGTTCCTGGTTCGATCCTGTCCACACTGTCAACACAAGGTCACACTGATGAGGCCAATAAACTGGTTTAAGTTAGATTGTTCTGCATGTCAAATTATATAATTTACTACCCAGACTGAAACTGAACTGAAATGTAAACAGAAACAGATTGTTTGAGCTGGATTTGTTTTTTAATGTGGTTTATACTGGATTAGTCAGCCATTAGTTCCATTGGCGTATAAACCAAATCGGTATATAAGCTGATAGACATCTGACACACCAGTCCTGGATTGGTCAAACTGTTAGGATCTGGTCTCATGGAAACGCAAAGCAAGCTGTCGGATTGAGCCTGAGAGTCATACTTGGACTGAACCCGTCTAAAATGGAGCCTGATTCTGTGGGGAAACTGGGCATTGAGTTAGAAATCTTTAAACTGGTCTCATCTTTGGTAAACTGGTGTCAACCTTTTCTCCTCTCTCCTTAGAGATCCCAGCAGAGGCGACAATAGAGTCCCAGTTTCCTGGCCTCCCTTTTCCAAATACCACCAACCTTACCTGATAATAAATAATTCCATGAGCAAGTCCTCCGTCAGGTATGAAGCATGGCTGGAAATCTGTCTTCTTCACCCACACTGGTTCCTGTTCACACCTGATGACGTCAAACTGGTTTGGGCTAATAAGTCTGGCTCACCTCTAATATTTGATCTTATTTTGGGGAATGTTTCCATTTGTATTAGAAAGTTTGATGTGATGCTGCATCCCTAAAACCAGCGCTGATCCCTGTCATCTTCCCTACTCTGATGCCAAAACATTAGACCTTAAACCTGTATTTACCTCTGAGATGGTGAACTCATGTGCCTTGGAACCTGGTCACCTGCCAAACACGAAAATATGGATTCTAATTGGATCAGTCTAGATCTGAATTTATCAGTTTGGATCTGTTTGAATCAGTCTGGATCCGATGGGATCAGTCTGGATCTGATAGGATCAGTCTGGATCCAATGGGATCAGTCTGGATCTGATGGGATCAGTCTTAATCCGTTGGGATCAGTCTGGATCTGATGGGATCAGTCTGGATCCGGTGGGATCAGTCTTGATCCGTTGGGATCAGTCTGGATCTGATGGGATCAGTCTGGATCCGGTGGGATCAGTCTGGATCGAATGGGATCAGTCTGGATCTGATGGGATCAGTCTGGATCCGGTGGGATCAGTCTGGATCGAATGGGATCAGTCTGGATCCGATGGGATCAGTCTGGATCCGATAGGATCAGTCTGGATCCGATGGGATCAGTCCGGATCTGATGGGATCAGTCTGGATCCGATGGGATCAGTCTGGATCTGATGGGATCCGTCTGGATCCGATGGGATCAGTCTGGATTTGATGGGATCCGTCTGGATCCGATGGGATCAGTCTGGATCTGATGGGATCCGTCTGGATCCGATGGGATCAGTCTGGATCCGATGGGATCAGTCTAGATCCGGTGGGATCAGTCCGGATCTGATGGGATCAGTGAGGATCCGATGGGATCAGTCTGGATCTGATGGGATCCGTCTGAATCTGATGGGATCAGTCTGGATCTGATGGGATCCGTCTGAATCTGATGGGATCAGTCTGAATCTGATGGGATCAGTCTGGATCTGATGGGATCAGTCCGGATCTGATGGGATCCGTCCAGATCCGATGGGATCAGTCCGGATCCGATGGGATCCGTCCAGATCCGATGGGATCCGTCTGGATCCGATGGGATCAGTCTGGATCTGATGGGATCCGTCTGGATCCGATGGGATCAGTCTGGATCTGATGGGATCAGTCTGGGTCTGATGGGATCAGTCCGGATCTGATGGGATCTGTCCAGATCCGATGGGATCAGTCCGGATCCGATGGGATCCGTCCAGATCCGATGGGATCCGTCTGGATCCGATGGGATCAGTCTGGATCTGATGGGATCCGTCCAGATCCGATGGGATCAGTCCGGATCCGATGGGATCCGTCCAGATCCGATGGGATCCGTCTGGATCCGATGGGATCCGTCCAGATCCGATGGGATCCGTCTGGATCCGATGGGATCAGTCTGGATCTGATGGGATCAGTCTGGATCTGATGGGATCAGTCTGGGTCTGATGGGATCAGTCTGGATCTGATGGGATCAGTCTGGATCTGATCAGTCTGGATCTGATGGGATCAGTCTGGATCTGATGGGATCAGTCTGGATCTGATGGGATCAGTCCGGATCTGATGGGATCCGTCCAGATCCGATGGGATCAGTCCGGATCCGATGGGATCCGTCCAGATCCGATGGGATCCGTCTGGATCCGATGGGATCAGTCTGGATCTGATGGGATCCGTCCAGATCCGATGGGATCAGTCCGGATCCGATGGGATCCGTCCAGATCCGATGGGATCCGTCTGGATCCGATGGGATCCGTCCAGATCCGATGGGATCCGTCTGGATCCGATGGGATCAGTCTGGATCCGATGGGATCAGTCTGGATCTGATGGGATCAGTCTGGGTCTGATGGGATCAGTCTGGATCTGATGGGATCAGTCTGGATCTGATCAGTCTGGATCTGATGGGATCAGTCTGGATCTGATGGGATCAGTCTGGGTCTGATGGGATCAGTCTGGATCTGATGGGATCAGTCTGGATCTGATCAGTCTGGATCTGATGGGATCAGTCTGGATCTGACTGGATCAGACCCTGAAACATAATCAGTTTTTTCACCTGTTCCATCTGTGATGTTTCTTCCCAGCTACGACCTTCGATCCTTCTATGTGAACTACTGGACTCAGACCTACAGCCAGCTGCCGGCTGCAGGGAGGATCGAGGAAAAGGAGAACCTCTGATGGACTTCATCTTCATCCCTGCTTATAAACTGATCTTTTGAATAATAAACGGATGTTAAAGCTTCTGTCTTTGCTGTTTGTGTCTGAGTCTGGGATCATGTTCTGTTTGGAGACGTATTTCAGCAAACTAAGTGATCTCTTAGAAACACGACTGTTCTGAAGAACTTCATCCTGCTCCTCATGCATGCTGGAGAATCCATCTTTGGGATGCGTTAGTGCAGAGGCACCACTTCTGTCTTCATTCGCTACCATGGGTCAGGGTTCATCAACAAACTGGACACTATATATCTATAGATCAGGAACAGGATAGAGTGAGAGAGGGTAGATGGAGCAGTAGGCTTTGACTGATGGTCTGAGATGTTCCTCTGAGCTCTGATCTGCCTCTGGTCACACCAGTTCTTTATGCCACCAAGGTGCTGCTGGGTCAGCTGTCAGTGTCCTATGAAGCTCAGCTGCCGCCCGTAGAGCAGAGGACCCGGGGTCGGACCTTCTGCTAATCTGCTGTGGTTTGTATCTCATGGTCTCATTTGACAGTCTCCAGGACATCAGTGAGGATGTAAACTCTGCCCGGTCTACGTTCTCCAGATGCTTCCTCCGTCTGTAGCTCAGGCCGCTCCAGTTAACTGGTCCTGTCCTTTCAAAGCTAAAGGTTTGTAATCAGATGACAGACAGGAGGCGCTGCAGCTGCTCCCTCACTGGGAGAGTTGATGATTAATTCAAGGTCAGAGAAACTTAAATGTCAACAAGGAAAAAAGGCATAAAGTTAATCAGCCTGTTATTGTCCACCATGTGGATCCCAGCAGCAGGTAGGAGGAGCCTCACCTTCAGTGATCAGAACATCCGTTTCAGTTTCTGTTTCATTTCTCATTGTTTTCCTCTTATTTATCTTATTGTGCATTTTACCCATGATTGTATTGATTTTTTTAAAGTCCTGCAGCAGATCTAAGGTTAGATTCTCATAAAAAGGAACTTTAACCCGTTTAACTCCTCCTTGGTTGCAGCGTCACAGCTGAGGGTCCACCTGACAAACCACAGCGCCTTGACTTCCTGTTAAACTGACAGCAGCAGTGGCTTGTTCTCTGTTTTAAATTTACTCATTAAACCTCAAAGTGTTCGTCGGATTTAGACTGGTTACAGGCTTACAGCTCATTTTGTGAAAGAAAATAAATAAATTAATTTCAGTTTTTGCACAGGCAGCTACTGGAGCTGCACTTCTGCTTTGCATGACCACAAGGGGGCACTTTGCATCATGCAGTTAAAGTTGCTGCAGGTTCAGGATGAACAGCTAATAAAGAATAATCTAAGTTCTGCTTAGAAACAGCCTAATCTGAGGGTTTTGCTGAAAAAGCGTTGAGATAAAAACAGCAGGAGGAAGAAGAAGACGGAAGGAGGAGTTCTAGGCGACCAGTTGGTTCTGCATTAGACGTTGCATCAGAGCAGGAAACCACCAACATATGACACCCTCAGTGTCTGTTCCCTTCACTGTGACACCACCGATCAGAGGGAGCACAGGCAACCATAGAAGGAGCGGAGGAGAACCAGAACCCTTCAGATCTGGACCCAACAGTGGAGAACCAGAGGAGGATTTGGAGGAGGAGAAAAGCACAAGCTTGAGATTGAAGAAGTAGAAGGAGGACGGAACACAGTGGAGGAAGAAGAGACGTCTACCAGGAGGAGGACGCTAATGATACCAGCACCTCCGAGCAGAAGAGCAGGCAGTGAAGGAGCCGAGAAGGAGCTGAAAGAGGCCAGAAGGCAAGGAGACATCAGGAGGGTGGAACAGAGGACGGAGAGGAGAGGGGACGCTGTGGAGACGTGATGGAGGAAGACATCAGAAAGCAGGGCATGCTCTTCCTCCAGCAGCAGCGCTTTGGGAAGGTAAAATCTGAGCAGAACTAACGTTTTCTGGTGGAAAATGTTGGTTCTGATTGTGTGTGTCTGCAGAAGTGGAAGCGGATATGGTGCGTCCTGTACCGGGAAAGCTCCTGCTCCATCTCCAGGATGGAGTTCTTTGAGTGTAAAGATGGAGGCCACTTGGAGAAGAACGATAAAACTCTGCGCAAGCAGCAGGAGAACAAGAAGGTAAGATCCCCTAACCAACCTTCTCCACCTCAGCCTTGCGCTGGTGAAGATTCTCAGTCATCGAGGTCATAGTCGTTCCAAAAAAACCAAGCGTCAAAAGCCAAACGACCCCCCTTCCAAAGGGGTGGGCCCGTTTGTCCTTTTCAATTTGCTTGTTTTCGTAACAAAACCAAGGCTTTGTTGGGCTGCTGTATAAAACCTGGAACTCAACGCTATCCACTGGAAGTCCACTGGATTGTTTTTTAACTTTTTTGGCACACCTTAGCTTTGTTTCCATGGTGATAACTCCCTCTGTCCCCCAGGTGATCCGTCTGGCAGACTGCATCCGGGTGACGGAGGTAGACATGGACGGATGTCCCAGAGACACAGGCTCCTTCCTGGTTGAGACCACGGAGAAGATCTTTGTGTTCGCTGCAGACAGACACCAGCTGGAGGACTGGACTCACAAACTGTGCGAGATCGCCTTCCCTGTAGGTACCACCCAGATTCTCCACAACCAAAACCCACAACCTCTTTAAACAAGCCATGAAGGCAGGCAAAGAGGTTCTGAGCTCCAGATTGATGGTGCTGGTTCTGTTCAGAAGGTTGTTTAGGTTCTCCCTGCTGAGATGAACCTCAGCTGAACATCAATGTATGGGTCGGGTCATTGGTTAGAGCCAGATCATGGTTCTTCATGGATTCCAGCTGCAACCGGCTGGTTCCAACAGAGGAACCCTGCTCGCTGAGGTCTTTCCTTCAAAAGCTCCAGTAACAGTTCTGGATCTGACTTCTCTGATGTCAGGTTGCCATGGTGGAGATGGACCGCAGCCACCTCTTAACCTCCATCCTATCTCTGTCAGGATGTTCCAGGTGGTTCTCCTTTTGGAAGGTGAACCGCCACCTCAGGCTCAGGTCTCCTGCAGCCTCTAACAGGTTTTCCTGGTCCTGGTTTCAGCTCTGTTAATCTTCAATGAACCCTCTCTGGAGGTTCTCTTTGGGTACTCCAGCTTCCTCCCACAGTTGGACTGTGGGAGGAAGTGACTCTGATGTCCCCCTGGGTGTGTCCATCTGTGATTGACTGATGACCTGTCCAGGCCAGACCTCCCTTTTCCCTATAGACTGCTGGAAACAGGCAGACCAACGTCCATGACAGACAAGGAGATGGAAGGATGCTCCTTTAACAGCGATGATGATTGAGGCATGGTTTCTGCATGGGAAGAGCGACAATAGCCTTGAATAAATGCATGGACTAGTTCCTCAGCATCACCCCTGGGCACAATGTTTCTAATGTTATAAATATTTGAATAGATCAATTCTAGATCTAAATGACAGGTCCTGATCAAAAATAACGGCAAGATTTTAACTTTATTATCAGAGATCAGTTTAATTCCATCCAAATGAAGTGACTGACTAATCAGCTTCTATTTCAGAGACTGGTTTAAAGACAGAAAGTTCTTCACCAAACTCTGCTTGGTCATTTATAGCATTGATCTATTCTGCTAAAGTAAACAATCAGCCTGTTTCTAATCTTTCTTAGTGGCTAAAATAATTTCCTGCTGATCTGCTGTCTCACGGTTTCATGTTGATCCGTGGTTCCTCTGCAGTCTGTCAAAACGTGTCTGAAGGACCGTTTCTATGAATTATTACCCAATAAAAGGGTTAAATTTCACTTTGGTCAAAGTCTGGCTCTTAGTTTCAGTTTGGGAAAGACGATGAATAAGATACCAGGTCAGTCCAGGGTCAGTCCACTTTGTCAGTCCACCGGGTCAGTCCGGTTCACCAGTTCAGTCCACCGGGTCAGTTCAGCGGGTCAGTCCGGTCCACCAGGTCATATTTCTTCACCCCACAGCCCAAAGGAAGCTGCCTCTAGTCTTGGCTGCACTGTAAAAAAAATGAAAAGTTTGCAGAACTCATCATTTTAAGGCAACACATTTCTGCAGAAGTATGAGTTCAAGACTTAAATTTAATCAAGTCAAGTTTTGTTTTTGAGTTCTTCAAACCTGGAACTCGACGTTACTGTAACTTGCAATCCGGTTAAAGTGGTGGTGACTTTAAAACTAATTATAAATCTCCTGCCTATTGAAGAATCATACTCTCTATGTCCCATGGTGGCTATATTTGTAAAAGAAATTATTAGTACCAGAGACGGTTTCAAACTGTTGACCTTGGTGGTGAGCTAATGCCCTGCTCTCTAACCACTAGACCACCCTCTAGCTGTTACAAACCCTGACTACTGGGTTTATAAATGTACAACTAGGAGCTGTAGTAACTTTAAAATGAAATCACAAATAAAGAAGCTTCATATTATTGTGCTTCATATTATTAGTTTGAAAGTCTTTCTTTAGGAGCTGTTTTAATTTTAAAAACTTAACATCAAATAATTCTCAGGCTCTTAACTCAAAACCCAACTCTTGACGCACTGAAAACTCCCTCCATAATGTTAAAGATTACAACTACCTTTGTTTTCTGAACTGACTTCAGTTATTGTCCCTATATGTAACTCAGATCATGATCCTATATGAGCCCGGATGCAGGACCTGAGTGTATGACCGGATCAGCGGTTCCATGTTTGCTCCTATAAATAGCAGGATACTGACAGACAGCTGATCTTCTTGACTCACATCTTGGTTTCCTCTTTAAAAGAAAACAACAGGAAGCCCAACAGCCAATCAGAGAAGCTCTTTGAATGGTAAAAACTAATAGAACCCAACCATGATCTGCACAGGCCAGGATTTAGGGTCAGTCTAAACTAAATGACACTTTAATTTAGAATGGAAAGATAGAAACTCTGGACCCAGCTAAAAATGTCAGACATTAATTTTTGCTCATTTTATTATTCCTAAAAACTAGATAAATGACAAAGACGTTGAAGGAAATTCTTTACAATGTGCTATAGAAAGACTGAAAAACTTTGGGTTTCAAAAAAACTGTGTTTAGGAAACAAAACCAGACGACAGTTGGGTCATATTTACAGGAAGAGGCCTTAAAGCCTCTTCCTGTAAATATGACCCAACTCTAAATATGACCCAAAAAGGGAAAGCAAACAGAAAATGAAAAAAAAAAACATTTGAACCTCATTAGAGAACCAAGAGAGCAGTATCTAGGATGATAGAACCGACTAAAATGTTTCTGATGCTGGCTTTCAAACCCACGTCTCTACACTACCTACAGTACCTGTTCTGGTGTTTGGTTCGGATAACCCAAACTCTTTAGAACCAGTACTGGTGTTTGGTTTTCACACTCTGACCTCCAACCTTAGCTGATGAGGATATCTGGGCACAGCAGCTTCTGTTCAGATGGGAGAGTCCAAGTTAGATCAGTTTAAACTTATCCAAGTGTCAGGCTCAGAACAAAAGGACCAATTTTTAAAGACAGAGAGACAGTTAATTGTCACTAAATGTTTATTTAACATGGAACTGTAGAGAACAGTGTCAGCATCTTAGGCAGGAAATTTTGCAGGGGGAGAACACAGGTTAGTGACCATGTTAATCTGGCAGAGGATGATACTAAACATGTGAGTCACTAACCTGGTCTTATAGCTCAGTCCATGTCCAGAGGATGAGGTTGGTTCTAGCTGGTCCGCTCCTGACAAGACGCAGCGGGTACCACCCAGCGAGTCCCAGACGCTGAAGTCCCGGAGGTCGGAGCACAGGCAGGAAATCAGGACCGAGCAGACGAAGGATGGCAGAACTATCCAGAAGGTGAAGCCAAAGCCGGTGTAGAGGACATGCTCAGGAGTCAGAGCCAGGAGATCAGAGATATGAAGAGGTACCGAAAGGATATCCAGGATGATGTCAGGAATTGGTACCAGGTTCAGTACTTAGGCAGAATCCAGCAGGAGTCTGAAGACAGGTCAGGCAAACAGATCAGAACGTGAACAGGCAGGCTCAGTGGTCCAGAGGCTTTGTTCAGGATCAGGCCATCAGAAAACACAAAAGGTATTTGAGAGAACTCTCACCAAAGGCTCCAACAATCTGGCACTGATGACTGGTCTGAAGGCTGGTTAAATAGAAACTGGAGCAGGTGGATCAGATAAACTGCAACGAGAAGTTAATCGGAATAATCGGACCTGTAATCAACACCCTTGTTTGTAGATGTTGGAGATCGGCCTGTTTTCCAGTGTGATCCTGTTTCTCTGGCCGTGGCTGGGTGGATGTGCTCTCTTCATCCTCTGGCATGGGAGCTGGCTCGGAGCTCGTCTGCCTGGCTGTGTGTTTCCTGGACGGGGCCGCCTTTTACAGCTGCTTTTTGTATCTCTGCTTCTGTCTCCTTGTACCCCAGTCGGCCTCGGCAGATGGCCGCTCACACTGAGCCTGGTTCTGCTGGAGGTTTCTTCCTGTTAAAAGGGAGTTTTTCCTCTCCACTGTCGCTACAAGCATGCTTAGTGTGAGGGATTGTATTTGAGTCAATGAGTCAATGCAATCAACTGG
Source organism: Cyprinodon diabolis (assembly GCA_030533445.1). Taxonomy (NCBI): domain Eukaryota; kingdom Metazoa; phylum Chordata; class Actinopteri; order Cyprinodontiformes; family Cyprinodontidae; genus Cyprinodon; species Cyprinodon diabolis. The sequence continues at coordinate 49,232,329 of CM060073.1, read as the reverse complement.
TTTTCCTTAGAAAACTTTGTATCAATTTGACTGTATGATCTGGTTGAACTGTAAAGTGCCTTGAGATGACATGTGTTGTGAATTTGGCGCTATATAAATAAACTGAATTGAATTGAAAAAACTGAACCTGTCATTAGCGCCAAGATAATCACACAGAGCTTCTAATGAATGAGTGAATAGAAGAAAACGTACATTTATTCATGTTTGTTCTGATCAGTTTAACAACGTTACTGTGTTGTGTTATCCAGATGACTCTCTGATGTTTGTTGATGAACGTATTGCTGTCATGAAATTTCTCTGGTTGATGTTTGAGCAGATGAGCTGGACAGATGGTGGAGCGAAGCGGGGAACCCTACAGAGAGGAAACAGGGTGGATGAAGATGAAGGGATGGAGGACAACTCGCTTTACAGCGGCCGGGAAATAGGTATGGATGGATGGATGATGGATGATGGCTGATGGATGGATGGATGGATGGATGGATGATGGATGGATGGATGGATGATGGATGATGGATGATGGATGATGGATGGATGGATGGATGATGGATGATGGATGGATGGATGGATGGATGGATGGATGGATGATGGATGGATGGATGGATGGATGATGGATGATGGATGATGGATGGATGGATGGATGATGGATGATGGATGGATGGATGGATGGATGGATGATGGATGGATGATGGATGATGGATGGATGGATGGATGGATGATGGATGGATGATGGATGGATGGATGATGGATGATGGATGGATGGATGGATGGATGGATGATGGATGGATGGATGGATGGATGATGGATGATGGATGATGGATGGATGGATGGATGATGGATGATGGATGGATGGATGGATGGATGGATGATGGATGGATGATGGATGATGGATGGATGGATGGATGGATGATGGATGGATGATGGATGGATGGATGGATGGATGGATGATGGATGGATGGATGGATGATGGATGGATGGATGGATGATGGATGATGGATGGATGATGGATGGATGGATGGATGGATGATGGATGGATGATGGATGATGGATGGATGGATGATGGATGATGGATGGATGGATGAATGATGGATGGATGGATGGATGGATGGATGATGGACGATGGATGGATGGATGGATGGATGATGGCTGATGGATGGATGATGGATGATGGATGGATGGATGATGGATGATGGATGGATGGATGAATGGATGGATGATGGATGATGGATGGATGGATGGTGGATGGATGATGGATGGATGGATAGATGATGGATGGATGGATGGATGGATGATGGCTGATGGATGGATGATGGATGATGGATGGATGGATGATGGATGATGGATGGATGGATGAATGGATGGATGATGGATGATGGATGGATGGATGGTGGATGGATGATGGATGGATGGATAGATGATGGATGGATGGATGGATGGATGGATGGATGATGGATGGATGGATGGATGATGGATGGATGGCTGATGGATGGATGGATGGATGGATGGATGATGGATGATGGATGGATGATGGATGGATGGATGGATGGATGATGGATGGATGGTGGATGGATGGTGGATGGATGGTGGATGGATGATGGATGGATGGATGGATGGATGATGGATGGATGGATGATGGATGGATGGATGGATGGATGATGGATGGATGGATGATGGATGGATGGATGATGGATGATGGATGATGGATGGATGGATGATGGATGATGGATGGATGGTGGATGGATGATGGATGGATGGATGATGGATGATGGATGGATGGATGATGGATGGATGGATGGATGATGGATGGATGGTGGATGGATGGTGGATGGATGGTGGATGGATGATGGATGGATGGATGGATGGATGATGGATGATGGATGGATGGATGGATGATGGATGGATGGATGGATGATGGATGGATGGTGGATGGATGGTGGATGGATGATGGATGGTGGATGGATGGTGGATGGATGATGGATGGATGATGGATGGATGATGGATGGTGGATGGATGATGGATGGATGGTGGATGGATGGTGGATGGATGATGGATGGATGGTGGATGGATGGTGGATGGATGATGGATGGATGGATGATGGATGGATGGATGGATGGATGGATGGATGGATGGATGATGGATGGATGGATGGATGGATGGATGGATGGATGGATGGATGGTGGATGGATGATGGATGGATGATGTATGGATGATGGATGGTGGATGGATGATGGATGGATGGATGATGGATGGTGGATGGATGATGGATGGATGATGGATGGATGGATGATGTATGGATGATGGATGATGGATGGATGATGGATGGATGGATGGATGGATGGATGGTGGATGGATGATGGATGGATGGATGATGGATGGTGGATGGATGATGGATGGATGATGGATGGATGGTGGATGGATGGATGGATGGTGGATGGATGGATGGTGGATGGTGGATGGATGGTGGATGGATGATGGATGGATGGATGGATGGATGGATGGATGGATGGATGGATGGATGGATGGTGGATGGATGATGGATGGATGATGGATGATGGATGGATGATGGATGGATGATGGATGGTGGATGGATGATGGATGGATGATGGATGGATGGTGGATGGATGGATGGATGGTGGATGGATGGATGGTGGATGGTGGATGGATGGTGGATGGATGATGGATGGATGGTGGATGGATGGTGGATGGATGATGGATGGATGGTGGATGGATGGTGGATGGATGATGGATGGATGATGTATGGATGATGGATGATGGATGGATGATGGATGGATGGATGGATGGATGGATGGATGGATGGATGGATGGATGGATGGTGGATGGATGATGGATGGATGGATGATGGATGATGGATGGTGGATGGATGATGGATGGATGGATGATGGATGGTGGATGGATGATGGATGGATGATGGATGGATGGTGGATGGATGGATGGATGGTGGATGGATGGATGGTGGATGGTGGATGGATGGTGGATGGATGATGGATGGATGGTGGATGGATGGTGGATGGATGATGGATGGATGGTGGATGGATGGTGGATGGATGATGGATGGATGATGGATGGATGGATGGTGGATGGATGGATAGATGGATGGATGGTGGATGGATGATGGATGGATGATGGATGGATGGTGGATGGATGGATGGATGGTGGATGGATGATGGATGGATGGATGATGGATGGTGGATGGATGATGGATGGATGATGGATGGATGGTGGATGGATGGATAGATGGATGGATGATGGATGGTGGATGGATGATGGATGGATGATGGATGGATGGTGGATGGATGATGGATGATGGATGGATGGATGGATGATGGATGGATGATGGATGGATGGATGGATGGTGGATGGATGGATGGTGGATGGATGGATGGATGGATGGATGATGGATGGATGGTGGATGGATGGATAGATGGATGGATGATGGATGGTGGATGGATGATGGATGGATGATGGATGGATGGTGGATGGATGGATGGATGGTGGATGGATGGATGGATGGTGGATGGATGATGGATGATGGATGGATGGATGGATGATGGATGGATGATGGATGGATGGATGGATGGTGGATGGATGGATGGTGGATGGATGGATGGATGATGGATGGATGGTGGATGGATGATGGATGATGGATGGATGGATGGATGATGGATGGATGGATGATGGATGGATGGATGATGGATGGATGATGGATGGATGATGGATGGATGGTGGATGGATGATGGATGGATGATGGATGGATGGTGGATGGATGATGGATGGATGATGGATGGATGGTGGATGGATGATGGATGGATGGTGGATGGATGATGGATGGATGATGGATGGATGATGGATGGATGGTGGATGGATGGATGGATGGTGGATGGATGATGGATGATGGATGGATGGATGGATGATGGATGGATGATGGATGGATGGATGGATGGTGGATGGATGGATGGTGGATGGATGATGGATGATGGATGGATGGATGGATGATGGATGGATGGATGATGGATGGATGGATGGTGGATGGATGATGGATGGATGGTGGATGGATGATGGATGGATGATGGATGGATGGTGGATGGATGGTGGATGGATGATGGATGGATGATGGATGGATGGTGGATGGATGATGGATGGATGGTGGATGGATGATGGATGGATGGTGGATGGATGATGGATGGATGGTGGATGGATGGTGGATGGATGATGGATGGATGGTGGATGGATGATGGATGGATGATGGATGGATGATGGATGGATGGTGGATGGATGATGGATTGTCAGATAACTAGAATGTTTGAGACAGTTGTGTTTTTGCTGTTATCTTCCTGTTGCAGCAGTTCTGGGTTCAGCCCTCAGTCGGACTTCCTCTTTAAACCAAAGCAAAGCCGACTTCCTCCTGCCTCTTTCCAATAGCGGCCATATTCAGCAACCAAAGCCTCCTTAAGACATTTCAACCCTGCAGCACCATAAGCTGCTCTGGTTTCTGGTCCGTTCTGACTGGTTCAAGCTCTGACAGACTGGTTCAAGGTCCCAATAAAATGAACATTATTTCCAGTATTTTTTCAGTTAACTAGCCGATGATATACCAGTCTAACCCATAGAAACTGGAGTCAGTAAATAATCCATCTGCTGGCATTCCTTCTCCAAACAACAAAGGTTTAACGGTTTGGATTCTTTGAGACTTTTACTTGGTTTGGTTTAACCTATCAAAGTGTCTTAACATGTCCAACAGGACAGTCACCACCTCTCTGTAGGGACGTGTCAGCTCTTTCGGAAAGTTGTTTTTTCAAAATTAAGTATTTGACCCAAAGATCAGCGTCTTGAATAGAGCCTGGCTGCAGCAACAGCAGGCTGAAAGCTCCTGTTTTCTACACTCCTTCAGTTTTTTATTCATCTGAAGAATAGTTGGACTCACCCAGTTGTTACTCTGCTCTGTGTCATCAGCATAACTGCGGTACTTTAACTTATGGGTTATGGAATCTAGGCAAAGGGAAGCTTGTTATAAAGGAAAGAAGCCCCAAGATAGAGCCTTGAGGAACTCCATGACTGATTCTATTCAGCTTAGATTAGTAGTTACTTACAGAGAGCCAGATGAGCACCACAGCCTCACATTCCAACCAAATCCTCTGCTCAGGATAAAAAAATGTCTCAATCAGCCGCATCAATGATTGCTCTGAGATCCAAACGTTCCAAAAACAGGTTTTAATTTTGTGATAATGGCTCGGAGCTCGTCTGCCTGGCTGTGTGTTTCCTGGACGGGTCCGCCTGTGGAGCTGGTTGACAGTTGCCTTTTGTATCTATGCTTCTTTTTCTATGTCTGCTTCTGTCTCCTTGAACCCCAGTGGGCCTCAGCAGATGGCCGCTCACACTGAGCCTGGTTCTGCTGGAGGTTTCTTCCTGTTCAAAGGGAGTTTTTCCTCTCCACTGTCACTAGCATGCTTAGTGTGAGGGATTGCTGAAGAGTCAATGAGTCGATGCAATCAGCTGGTTTTCCTTAGATAGAAAACTTTGAATCAATCTGACTGGATGATCTGGTTGAACTGGAAAGTGACCTGAGATGACATGATGTGAATTTGCCTTTTCCCAGTCATCAGTGCCAGAGTATTCTTAAGCCTTTGGTGTGAGAGGTTTCTAGCTTGTGTTCGTGGCTGTTTTGCTGTTGGACCTCTTTGCCTGCCTCCTTCTGTTCTGACCCTTTTGCCTGACCTGTCTTCGGACACCTGCCTCTTATAGACTGAACCTGGATCTGCCTCCTGACTTTGAGCTGGATTATCCTGCCTACCTTGTCTGCTTGGATCTGACCTCCTGCCAGTTCTGAAGCCATCTGGACCTCTCTGTGTGGCAACCGCTGCATCTTGTCAGCCGAGCGGCTGGTATTAACCTCGTTCTTTGACTTTACTCTAAACCAGAGTTTCATGCCTTAGACGCCCTTGCCGCTGCTTCTGCAGATCCGTAGCCTGTTTATTTATGAAACGTTTTTTGAATAATCCCACTGTCGGCCAGGTCCTGCCAGGTTCTGTGCATGTTTGATGATCAGAAAGTGCATTTGCAGGGTTCAGAAGTCTGCAGCTGAGTCAGTATGGTTTAACCTTTTTTAAATGTTCTTCCCTTATAGGACACAAATAGTTTGTGTGTTAAGAGCTCATTTTTTGCGAGGACAGAGTTTCCACTGCGGTCGGCTAGCTGCTGCTCAGCTTCCATCTCTAAGTCGCTGTGTGGTTGTGTAGTGGAAAATGTAAGAGCTGGTTCCTGCTGCGGTTTCAGGCCCGATGCAGGGTGTTGCAGTGCTGCGGTGACCGGCAGATACAAGACGACCTCAGCTTTTATCTTGGCAGGACAAACTTCCTTTTTCTAAGCAGGAAGTACTTAACGTTTAGATGCCTGTTTTATTATCGTCTCTAAACGCCTGAGAATTTGTCGACCAGCATCCGTGCGAACCAGAAGGATGCTTTTTTTAGTGCTCAGCTGGTTTCACAGGGTGGAGTTGCTCCTTCATGGCGTGCATCATCACAAACAGAAGAAGATATGATGTGAAAAAATGACTGGAAACAGAAAGGTGGAAGCAAGTTGCAGAAGACGAGTGTTTGCTCTGCAGTGTGACTGCTGAAGCTTTCCTGTTAAACAGCTGCTGTTTGGCACAGTGGCGCCTCCAGAAGTGTTTCATGAGGGGGACCAGATGGGGCCACTAAAAATCTTGGGGTGGCCACTGAAACTAAAAGCCATAACTTTATAATAGTAGATTTTTAATCTACTATTATGGTAAACCTTCCTGTAGAATCATAACTTCGGTAAATACCTACTCTGATCTTGGTTTATTGTTGGATTTTTAATGTTATGTCACTGGCTGTGCAGAATGGGATGAGATGCTAGACTGATGCTACTACAATTTACCCTGGAGAGTGGGGTGGCCAGTGGGGTGGCCATTGCATTAAACGGGTCCTTCCCACCCCTTTGTGGTGCCACTGGTTTTGGGTCATTGTTTTTATAATAAATATTTGCTTTAATCTAAACACCCCAGAAAGTAAAAACTAAAACAGTGGATGTGGATGGATGCGATGAGTGCACCGATCAACGCCGCATCTCTGCTGGGTGGTGGAGAGAAGCTCGGTTTTAACAAAGCTTCCTGAGATTTTCAATTCAATTCAATTCAGTTTATTTATATAGCGCCAAATTCACAACACATGTCATCTCAAGGCACTTTACAGTTCAACCAGATCATCCAGTCAAATTGATACAAAGTTTTCTATCTAAGGAAAACCAGTTGATTGCATTGACTCATTGACTCAAATACAATCCCTCACACTAAGCATGCTTGTAGCGACAGTGGAGAGGAAAAACTCCCTTTTAACAGGAAGAAACCTCCAGCAGAACCAGGCTCAGTGTGAGCGGCCATCTGCTGAGGCCCACTGGGGTTCAAGGAGACAGAAGCGGACATAGAAAAAGAAGCATAGATACAAAAAGCAGCTGTAAAAGGCGGCCCCGTCCAGGAAACACACAGCCAGGCAGACGAGCTCCAAGGCAGCTCCCATGCCAGAGGACGAAGAGAGCACATCCACCCAGCCACGGCCAGAGAAACAGGACCACACTGGAAGACAGGCCGATCTCCAACATCTACAAACAAGGGTGTTGATGGAAGCAGCACAGCTGATGTTTCTTTCCTGGGTGACATCACAGCCAAACAGGAACAGACGAGGCAAAGCTACTCTGAGGAAAAGCAGAGAGAGCAGAACGTTAGAGATTGAACTAACAGATTCTGCAGAATAGGAGAACAGAGAGAGAATGAAGCAGAAAGATGAAATGGGGGTCCCTATGTCCTCCAAAAGTCTAAGCCTATAGCAGCATAACTATAGAGAGAGAGCTCAGGATAACCTGAGCCACCCTAACTAGAAGCTTTATCAAAAAGGAAAGTTTTAAGCCTAGTCTTAAAAGTAGACAGAGTGTCTGCCTCACGGACTAAAACTGGTAGTTGGTTCCACAGGAGAGGAGCCTGATAACTAAAAGATCTGCCTCCCATTCTACTTTTAGAAATTCTAGGAACCACTAGTAAACCTGCAGATTGAGAGCGAAGTGCTCTGTTAGGAACATAAGGAACAATCAGATCTCTGATATAAGATGGAGCTTGGCCATTTAAGGCTTTATATGTGAGAAGGAGGATTTTAAATTCTATTCTGGATTTAACAGGAAGCCAATGAAGAGAAGCCAGGATAGGAGAGATATGATCTCTCTTTTTCATTTTCATCAGAACTCTGGCTGCAGCATTTTGGATCAGCTGAAGGCTTTTAACTACAGTTTGTGGACTTCCTGATAGTAAAGAATTACAATAGTCCAGCCTTGAAGTAACAAATGCATGGACTAGTTTCTCAGCATCACCCCTGGACAGGAGATTTCTCATTTTTGCAATATTCCTCAGATGAAAGAAGGAAATTCTAGAAACCTCTTTGATCTGGGATTTAAATGACAGGTCCTGATCAAAAACAACACCAAGATTTTTTACTTTATTATCTGAAATCAGTTTAATCCCATCCAAATGAAGTGACTGGCTAATCAGCTTCTTTTTCAGAGACTCTGGTCCAAAGACTATAACTTCTGTTTTGTCTGCATTCAGAAGCAGAAAGTTAAGAGTCATCCAGGTTTTTATGTCTTCAAGACATGCTTGTAATCTATGTAATGGGTTAGCTTCATCTGGATTATAGACAGATATAGCTGGGTATCATCAGCATAACAGTGGAAATTAATCCCATGCTGTCTAATAACTCTACCGATTGGGAGCATGTATAAAGTAAAGAGAATTGGTCCTAGCACTGATCCCTGTGGTACTCCACAGGTAACCTTTGAGCGTGTTGAAGATCTATCATTAACATGAACAAACTGAATTCGATCAGATAGATCAGATTTAAACCAGTCTAGTGCTGTTCCTTTAATTCCAACTAAATATTCAAGTCTTTCTAAAAGAATATTATAGTCAACTGTATCAAATGCAGCACTAAGATCCAACAGGACGAGCACAGATACAAGTCCATTATCTGAGGCCATGAGAATATCATTAGTGACTTTCACCAGAGCTGTTTCAGTGCTATGATGAGCTCTAAAGCCAGACTGAAACTCTTCAAAAAGTTCATTATGGTGTAAGTGGTCGCAAACTTGTTTGGCAACTACTTTCTCAAGAATTTTGGATAAGAAAGGAAGATTGGATATAGGTCTATAATTAACCAAGTCATCTGGGTCAAGAGACGGTTTCTTAAGCAGAGGTTTAATTACAGCAACCTTAAAAGCTTTAGGTACATATCCCTGTAACAGAGATAGATTAATCACATCTAAAATGGAGGAGGAGATCAAAGGGAATACCTCCTTAAATAACCTGGTTGGAACTGGATCTAAGATACAAGTTGAAGGCTTAGATGAAGACAATAATTTTGCTAATTCAGAAAGTTCAACTGGATCAAAGCAGTCTAAACCCGGTTCAGATTCCATGACTACCTCAGGTACAATCGCGGATAGAGGAGTGCTTATGATCTTATTTTTAATAAGATCAATCTTATTTATAAGATTCTGCAGATGAGCTCATTAAGAAGGTCAACCAGCTGGTGTTACAGTGGGTATGGTGCAGTTCAATCAGCAGATGTTTCTGTCCAGTAAAATTCTCTGCATGCAGTGGAACATCGGGGAACATTAAAAACTTTGAATTTATACATGAATCCCAATTGATGTACAACAAACTCCAGTGATGTTTGCAGCATCATGCTACAAACAGATGAAAGAGGAAGATGAGAGTGATCGTTATCCAACAGCAAACATACATGAACTTATTAACAGAAATGATTTAACCTTTAGTTAAACACATTTTAGTTAATTCCTCCCTAACTTGGTTGGTAGAATGAGATCCAAATAACAAAGCTAAACAGAAAACTAGCAAACTATCTACAGATAATAAGAAAAAATTGAATGATTGATAACCATAGCCAATAAAAGATGTTAAGGATTAGATTAGATTAGATTTTATGTTTGAGAACCAAACTTAATCTAAAATTTGAATAGAATTTAACTTTACTGTCATTCCACAATCACAAGTACAGAGCAACAAAATGTACTCTCTCCATTTAACCCCTCCCCTTGGGCAGCAGCAGGCTGCCATTGTGAGGCACCCAGGGAGCAGTGTGGGGTTAAGGATCTTGCTCAGGGACCCAGTGTGGCAGTCTGTGGGAGTGGGACTTGAACTCAGAACCTCTGAGACCCAAGTGCTATCCACTAGGCCGCCACTTTTTGATTAATTATTATATATTCAAATTATTTCAAAACTGGGTTAGGTTATAGGGTTCCTGTGTGTTTTACAGATAGAACAGACAACTGAGCCGTTTTAAACTAGAGGAAATACCCTGGGATGAAATGTCTTTAAAGGGGTTATAGAATGTAAAACTTAGTTTCCATTGCCATAGATGAATAACGATAGTTCAGTGGGTGAAATGGACGTACAGAGAAGGTCAAACCCCATTAACATCCCCTTTCTCTACAAATCTCACAATTCTAAACTTCCACCATAAAACGGGCGAATCCAAATGAACCACCGAGTTGATGTAAACTTGAGGAAGTTGCCTTATTTGGTTCTGGCCCGTAATGTGGTGGTGCTGCACTGTAGTCGACCAAAATCCCGGATGATTTAGAAATTACCCCCGGACATTTTTTTTAGGTAAGAAAAGTAGGACATGTCTGGGAAAAAGAGGACGTCTGGTCACCCTACCATATCTACAATTTGATGTTTCAGTGAGTGAGTGCTTGTTGCTATGATGCGTTTTTGCTCAGCAGCTTGGCTCGTTGTAAACCAACCAATCAGAGCACAGCTCATCTAAATATTCATGATCGTACCATAAAAGGAAGAAACCTGTGGTTTCATTCTAGGGCTTTTAACCAGGCTGCATTAGGGCTCATAGAACAGCTAATATGCAATTTTCAGCCCAACCAATGTTACGCACCCTATTAGAGACCTGAAGGACCAGATACCCTATAGAATCATTCTATCACCCTATTAGAGACCTGAAGGACCAGATACCCTATAGAATCATTCTATCACCCTATTAGAGACCTGAAGGACCAGATACCCTATAGAATCATTCTATCACCCTATTAGAGACCTGAAGGACCAGATACCCTATAGAATCATTCTATCACCCTATTAGAGACCTGAAGGACCAGATACCCTATATAATCATTCTATCACCCTATTAGAGACCTGAAGGACCAGATACCCTATAGAATCATTCTATCACCCTATTAGAGACCTGAAGGACCAGATACCCTATAGAATCATTCTATCACCCTATTAGAGACCTGAAGGACCAGATACCCTATAGAATCATTCTATCACCCTATTAGAGACCTGAAGGACCAGATACCCTATAGAATCATTCTATCACCCTATTAGAGACCTGAAGGACCAGATACCCTATAGAATCATTCTATCACCCTATTAGAGACCTGAAGGACCAGATACCCTATAGAATCATTCTATCACCCTATTAGAGACCTGAAGGACCAGATACCCTATAGAATCATTCTATCACCCTATTAGAGACCTGAAGGACCAGATACCCTATAGAATCATTCTATCACCCTATTAGAGACCTGAAGGACCAGATACCCTATAGAATCATTCTATCACCCTATAAGAGACCTGAAGGACCAGATACCCTATAGAATCATTCTATCACCCTATTAGAGACCTGAAGGACCAGATACCCTATAGAATCATTCTATCACCCTATAAGAGACCTGAAGGACCGGATACCTTATAGAATCATTCTATCACCCTATTAGAGACCTGAAGGACCGGATACCCTATAGAATCATTCTATCACCCTATTAGAGACCTGAAGGACCAGATACCCTATAGAATCATTCTATCACCCTATTAGAGACCTGAAGGACCGGATACCTTATAGAATCATTCTATCACCCTATTAGAGACCTGAAGGACCGGATACCCTATAGAATCATTCTATCACTCTATTAGAGACCTGAAGGACCAGATACCCTATAGAATCATTCTATCACCCTATTAGAGACCTGAAGGACCGGATACCCTATAGAATCATTCTATCACCCTATTAGAGACCTGAAGGACCGGATACCCTATAGAATCATTCTATCACCCTATTAGAGACCTGGAGGACCGGATACCCTATAGAATCATTCTATCGCCCTATTAGAGACCTGAAGGACCAGATACCCTATAGAATCATTCTATCACCCTATTAGAGACCTGAAGGACCGGATACCCTATAGAATCATTCTATCACCCTATTAGAGAGCTGAAGGACCAGATACCCTATAGAATCAATCTATCACCCTATTAGAGACCTGAAGGACCGGATACCCTATAGAATCATTCTATCACCCTATTAGAGACCTGAAGGACCGGATACCCTATAGAATCATTCTATCACCCTATTAGAGACCTGAAGGACCGGATACCCTATAGAATCATTCTATCACCCTATTAGAGACCTGAAGGACCGGATACCCTATAGAATCATTCTATCACCCTATTAGAGACCTGAAGGACCGGATACCCTATAGAATCATTCTATCACCCTATTAGAGACCTGAAGGACCAGATACCCTATGGAATCATTGTATCACCCTATTAAAGACCTGAAGGACCAGATACCCTATAGAATCATTCTATCACCCTATTAGAGACCTGGAGGACCAGATACCCTATAGAATCATTCTATCACCCTATTAGAGACCTGAAGGACCAGATACCCTATAGAATCATTCACCCCTTTAATGGAGGGAAGAGGAGCCCTCATGACCCTCTCTGCTGTTCTCACCGCTCTTCTGATCTTCGACAGTGGCGTCAGATGTAGGAGTGTGCAAGTATTTCAACTTGAAAAAGCGCTATATAAGTACAGGCCAGGTCTTCCAGTCTGAGGCGCTGCAGCCTCCACACCACACAGTGAGACAGCTGCTCAGAACACTCTCTATGGTGCTTCTGGAGAAGGTGGGGAGGATGGGGGGTTAGGTGGGCTCTCCTCATCCTCTGCAGGAAGTCCAAGCGCTTCTGGGCCCTTTGGACCAGTGAGGTGGTGTTTCCAGTCCAGGTGAGGGTGTCTGTGATGAATGTGGTGCCGCTGACCACCTCTACAGCTGAGCTGTTGATGAGCAGTGGAGCGTGGTTAGGCCGGTTCTTCCTGAAGTCCACCATGATCTCCTTGGTCTTCTCCACCTATAGGATCAGGCTGTTATCTCTGCACCACCAGCTGCTCCACCCCCTCTCTGTAGTCCAGGTCGTTGTTGTCTCTGATAAGGCCCACCACCGTGGTGTCGTCTGCAAACTTCAGCATGTGATCGGTGGTGAACCTGGGGACGCAGTCATGTGTCATCAGGGTGAACGGCAGGGGGCTTTTGTAGTATGTGATCACCCGTATGCCTTTCTACATCCTCCTGGTGTTGCTGGCATCATAGAAGAGATCCTGGATCTTCTGGCTATGGTTCTGCCACCAGACTTGAAAGCTGAGTTCGGTGCTTTTAGCGATTTCTGAACCTCTCCATTTATCCAGGGTGGTTGGTTGGGTGGTGATGTTCTGTTTGATGCTGACGTCCTCAATGCATTTGTTGATGTAGACTGACACAGTCATGGCATACTCATCTATATTTAATATGTTGTCATATGTTGCTGCGGCGTGGAACATGCCCCAGTCAGAGCATTAAAAGCAGTCCCGGAGTTTCTCCATGGCCCCCTCAGACCAAACTCTGACCTGCTTCACTCTCCTGCTTAATAAGCGGTGATTATCAGGCCTCTGCAGCCCTTGGTGGCTGCTGGGAAGGAAGGGAATAATCTGTGGGAGCAGAAACATCCAAAACAGAAAAACTGAGTTTCATATTTTAAGGTTTTAACCTCTTTGAACCTGAACCAGTCTGTCCAACTGGTTTCCCTTCTGCTGCTGCAGCTTATCCTCATCTTCCAGTCTGTGAAACCTGCATCAGAAGCTGGAGTTCTCCCGGTGAAGGAGTGATGGTCTTCTTGCTTTCTAATGTCCCTCCTTTCTCACCGAAGCAGAGCCCGTATATTCCAGCTGGGATGGTACCTGAGCTCCTGTTGGTAAATGAAGTTTCCACCTGAGCTGCTGCTCTGGTTGTGGTGGTGTCTTTGAAGAAACGAGGTCGGCCAGAAGACGCGTGTCTGCGAGTGTTCGGCTCCACATGTCACATACAGCTATGGGCGGCAAACACCTGCAGAACATCTCAAAACAAACCGAAACCAATGCTTCAGTTAAAGCTTTAACCAGAACTCAGGTGTGACCCAAACAGCACCTCATGTCATCCAGCTCTGCGTACCTCTTCAGCACCTCTCCTCCTCTTCATCACTCTTCTTTACCTCCTTGGTATCATCAAATGATCCATCACATCTTGTGTTTTTCTTCGGCTCAGTCTAAACCTTCAGACATTTATTGGTGAAAAAGGTCTGTTTCTGAATGGAATCGTCGTGGAGAACCTGAAATAACTGTTCTGGTTCTAGAGCTGCCTGCACTTTGGTTTTATTTCCTTCTGCAGTTTGTTGTGGATCTGATCAGAACTCGGAAGAACCAAACAGCAGACTCAGCAAATTAAACATAGTAAGCAGAGGAGAAGCTTCCGGAAGTGGATTCTGAAAGCAGTGGTGCTATATTTAGCGGTACCGTGCTGCACTGGTACCACCACAGCACTGAGGTCAGAACAAGCAGCTCCTGAAGTTGCTGCTGTTACTCCACTTCCTGCAACACCTGCAGCTCTGCTGCTGCTCTCATTCAGAAGCCTCCTCAGAAACTCTGAGCCCAAGTATTTCAACCCGTTTAAAGAACAGAGTCCGGCAGTCCACCCTTCTCTGAACAGCCCTAGCTTCTGATAGGAACCAATGTCTGACTTTATGACTGAGTTAAAGATTCCCTCAGTGGGCCGTGATCAGAATGAAGATGAGAGCAGATACAGCTTGTTTTGGACCTCCTGTCAGATGTGGACATAAGATATAACCCTGGTTCGCATCAAGAGTTTCTGGGCCAAACAGTCAGATCTAACCAGTCAGAGCAGGACAATTAGTTTGGGAATCAACGCCTTGGTCCGGTGGTGATCAGGCTCCTGGATCCATGTGGGTCTGGAGGAGTATGCAGCCTCAGCTGGTCACCATCTCAGAAAGCTCAACAATCAGGTTCTATCCATGGTGGGCTGATGTGTTTGATTCATTATTTGTGGTGTTATACAATGAACAATAAACACTAATCAAACTGTGACATCATGACTTATTTTAAGACATTACTTTGTGTGTGAGACAGTGCGAGACTTCAAAGTGTCTGTGCGGAGGACGGACGCATCAGATCGATGCAGACTGAAGGGGGACGGAGTCTTGAGAGCCGACATGGATGCTCTGCACCTGCTGGGCAAGACGGGGGATATCCTGTACACCTGGCCGTACAGGTACCTGCGGCGCTTCGGACGGGACAAGGTAAGGCTGAGAACCGCCAGTGCCATTTCACTTTTCTTTCATCAATTCACCGCAGTTCTTCCAGCAGTCCACACTTTCTCTGCTCTCTTTTTCTCATCGTCTTCTCCTTCTTTCCCATCGCCCGGCTTGCCACAGGTTTGCCTGCTGTGTCTAAAAGTAGCAGCAGCAGCAACCCAGACCGACAGCTCATTGGATCATGTGCAGCCTTTTCCTTTAGATATACAAATATCTGCACATTAGAGAGCTAAGGGAAGACTACGCAGTTGACAGTTGACTTGGATTATTGCACCTTCACTACATAGATGTACTGATCTTATAAAATAAGTAAAAAATTACACAGGCTACACAGTAGTAAGCATGGGTTATGGCACAGTGAGAGAGAAGAAGTGACAATAGGTAATGTTTTGCACAAGAAGTCAAAGGGGGGGTGCTGACCCTTGTCCCCCTTCCTATCACCTCCTTCTTCCCCCAAATGAGGAGTTGTACAGCTTGATGGCTTGAGGAACAAAGGTGTTCAGGAGTCTGGTGGTCTTGCATTTGGGGAGGAGAAATCTCCCACTGATCAGGCTTCTCTGATTGGTGAAGACGGTGTGCAGAGGGTGGCTGGCATTATCCATAATGTCCAACAGTTTGTTAAGTGTCCTTGTCTCTGCCGCCGTCCCCAGAGGGTCCAGCTTCTAGCCAATCACAGAGCCGGCTGTCCTCACCAGTTGGTCCAGTCTGGAGGTGTCCATCATGGATGTGCTGCTTCACCAGAAAAGGACACGGGCAACCAGAGACTGGTAGAACATCTCAAACAGCTTATTGCAGATGTTGAAGGACCTTAGTCTCTTCAGGAAGTCCATCCTGCTCTGTGTCTTCCTGTGCAGGTGGCTGGTGTGTGTTGACCAGTCCAGTTTATTATCCAGGTATTTCTATGAATCCACAGCCTCCACCTCAGCCCCCTCCAGTAGTACTGGCTTAGTCTTTGGTCTGTTCCTCCCAAAGTCTGTGAGCAGCTCCTTCTTCTTGGAGATGTTGATCTGCAGGTGGGTGGTGCACCACCAGGTGGCAAAGTCATCCACCAGACTCCTGTCCTCCTCCTCTCTGTTGTCCCTGATACACCCCACATGGCTGTGTCATCTGCGTACTTCCGGATGTGACACAGCTCAGAGCAATAACTGAAGTCTGAGGTGTATTAGGTGAAGAGGACAGGGGCCAGCACTGGGCCCTGGGGGGCTCCAGTGACCACTGTATCAGAGATGGTGTCTTTCAGCGTAACATACTGTGGCCTGTGTGAGGTAGCTGGAGATCCAGGCCAGCAGGCAGGGTTCCACTCCTATTCAGTTTGCAGGAAGGGCTGGATGGTGCTGGATGAGCTGGAGGAGTCCGGAAGAGAATCCTTGCTGTGGCAATTCCCTTCTCCAGGTGGCATTGGACTCTGTGTAGTTGGTAGAAGATGGTGTCCTCCAACCCTACACCTGGCTGATGGTGCAGACTGCAGGCGGCCCAGGGCGTGTTGTGCTTGAGGTCTGAGAAGATTGAGGAAATTCCGCTCCATTGTCTTTATCAGATGTGAATCGAGTGCCAAAGGCTGGAAATCATTCAGCTCACTCGGCGGGGTCTTTTTAGGAACCACTGTGATGCAGGATGTCTCCATAGGATAGGCACTCTCCCTAGCTGCAGGCTGAGGTTGAAATCCCATTGTAGTGTGTCCCCCAGTTCAGTGGCGCAGGTTTTCAGTAGCCATGGACACACCTTGTCTGGGCCTGCTGCCTTCCTGGGTGGAAGTCTCTCCAGGCAGGGAAAGTGTTGATGTGAGGGTTCCTTCAAGGAGCAGAGTAGCATGATGGTGCTGTGATAGCTAAGGTGGGGGGCAGGTGGAGACTGGGGGTGGAGGCACTATTTCTTGGGGGAGGTCAGTGCTGGGGGGAAGGGGAGATGGCTGTACCAGCGGTGGTGGTAGGCTTGCCCAGAATATGGTCCAGATGGCTCCAGTCATTCGGGAGTTTTTGCAGTATTTCCTGTACTCCACTTGGTATTTTAAAGAAGTGATGATGTGATGGAGGTGTTCAGACATTGTTCTGTGGAAACACCAGAGCCGGGTTTACCTGCTAAATTACTAGACACAATTGAACACAACGTACGGACATCAACAGACAGCACCAGTCACTTCCGATCTAAAAAGCAGAATCAATTTTGTTTACACTCAAAAAACATGGAGCAGGTCTGGTGAGAGGGACTCAGACAGATAATAGAGAGAAACAATAAAGCTCACTGATTAAACCCTGGCCATACATGATGCTGTCCATTGTTTACATCCCTGATTTCTGTTGCTCTGGTGACATTATCAAACACACAGTTACGGCGAAGGATTAGACCAGCTTTTTTTTGCCAGGGTCCACCCACGTTTGAAGAGCCCGGTTTAACGCGCTATTTTCAGTGGAAAAGAGGCTCTATTGTTGCTTCACAGCAGAAGCAGAGACTCTGGTTACTGACAAACGTCTTCTTCTCTTCAGTCCACCTTCTCCTTCGAGGCGGGTCGCAGGTGTGACTCTGGCGAGGGAAGCTTCGAATTCGACACCAAACAGGGAAACTTCCTGTTCCAGGCTGTCGAAGCGGCCATTAACTTGCAGAAGATCTCCCTCCCACACAGACAGACCTCTGGAGGAGGCCTGGTGACTCCAGAGGTCCCCCCCAACCTCCAGAATCAGAACCTACCGCCCCCACCAGTTAACCCAACAATGGGCCATAGCAGGACGCTTCTGCCACAGCCCCGTGTTCAGGTTCAACAACCTCCAGGTGCTCAGGTAAGACCACAGTTCAGGTTTTTTTTAGAATAAAAGCACTGTTTCCCTAAAACATTTCTACAAATGCTTAGTGGACATTTGATTGGATAATTGTTCTTATTTTTTATGAGTTGTCAAAGGTAACAATCAATGACTTAACATGAT
The DNA here is from genome assembly GCA_030533445.1 of Cyprinodon diabolis. Classification (NCBI taxonomy): domain Eukaryota; kingdom Metazoa; phylum Chordata; class Actinopteri; order Cyprinodontiformes; family Cyprinodontidae; genus Cyprinodon; species Cyprinodon diabolis. Next base: position 49,213,897 of record CM060073.1, on the reverse strand, counting down.
AAGTTTAATTTCATTCCAGGAACCTTATTCTGACAGAAGCCCACCTCGTTAAGAAGCCCAGGGCCCAGGGCTTGTTAGTCTGGCAGGTTTTACATCTCCTGAAGTGTCTTTGTCTGCAGGCGGCTGATGGTGTTTACAGTATGGTGACCGAACCTCAAAACCTGCAGATGATTCATGACAAAGAAGCCGAGAGCTCCCATTCCTCACAGCAGCAGCGCCCTCAGCAGGTACGAATCCACCCAGTTTGATCTAATAGATCAGTGATATTTACAGCAAAAAGAAAACATCAAAGATATGCCTTTTACAGCGCCAGGACATTTAGGCGCCGAGTGGAGACAAAGACCTTTTGGAGTGATTGATATTCTCCATGAACATGTCACTCCTAAATCCCTTTGTCATATTTAAGCACAGGATACTGACTGATGGATTCTTCCTGTCCTTTATAGTCTCATCTGGAGCCTCCGGTGGATAAAATCCTGACTGGAGTGAAGAGTTTGACTCTGGATACCCGCGGAGTCCCCATACCCAGGAAGAACCAGGTCAAGATGATCTCCAGCTGCCCCCTCCCCAACGCCAGCCCAGAGTCTGGCAGCAGCCTGGCAGCGGGCCCCGGCTCTAAACCAAACCAGAACCCCCGCCTCAGCCCGAAACTGAGCTCCAACCCCAACCTGGAACAGACGTACTCCCGGATCACCATGACGGACGTCGGCGGGCGGGGCACCAAGAAGGAGAAAATTAGCAGCGCTGGCTCACCGCCAATGCTAAACAGGGACCCAGAATACTCCCTCCCCTTTGACACCATCGCCTCAAACGTCATGTCTGACATCTTGCAATCCAATCAAGACAATCCAGGTGCGGACCCATTATACGACAGCATCGACGAGATGAAGATAAGGAACATCTTTAGGAGCGAAGCAAGGACTCAGGAATCCACATACGGGAAGGTGGATCACATCTACGATGAGCCTGAAGGCTGCGCTGCTGCCGGAGGACAGAAGGTCACGCCCCACACCTCAGTCTACGATGACCCCGAGGAGATGAGAGGAGATGCCTGGAGGATCATGGGAACATCAGCTGACCCTAAAGGCCATGAGTACCCCTATAACCCCCGTGTGGATGACTATGCTGTACCCAAACGACCCAAGAGGGTGTTGGCTTCCCAGCAAAGTCTTGCTAAAGAAGAACAGGCACAGAACCAGGAGGAGGAGGATGAGGAGGACGAGGAGGAGAGGGAGAAGGAGCAGCAACAGTTTTCACCATACAACAACGTGATAGTTAAAATAGCCTGAAAGAGGAAATAGACCTCCTTCCAATCATCCATCAATCATCCATCCATCCATCCTTCTATCCATCTTCCATCCATCCATATGAGGAACTTGTAGATGCAGGAGAAGGACCTGTAACTGAATGTCATGGACTCCATTGATGGACCTGCAACAGGCTGTGAAACTGTCTACAATGATTCAGGGTTGGAGAAAGCAGAGAAGAGGACAATGTCGTGATGTGTGACTGCTCTAACAGCTATCCAGCTATGCTAACTTAGGCGCCTGCTGTGGTTCTGATCAGTTTATGTCATGTTGACTACATGTTGTAGTTTTGCATCATTAAACAGAAGTGAAGTAGTTTCCTGTCAGGTATTTTTTGCTGTTTTTATGTTCTCAGAGATATGTAAGCAGGCTAACATTAGCACTGTTCGCTACAAATCCATCACACCAGGACATCACACCCTCACCAGAACCCTGGAATATCTTCATCTTTGTTTTCCACACAGATCAAAACCCAAACAGTGAAAGAGGTCCAACCGGGCCAGTTAAGGTACCAGAGAATGAGACTTTCCAGCACCTTCAGTACTTTCTCCATTATAGCTGTGGAGTTAGGAAGCTGAGACAGAGGCATTTCATGCAAGTAAAAGGTTCAAATTTATTTTACGTCCTCAGATAGAAAGATAGAGCTCTGACTGAGGCAACCTCAATACATACATTTATACCTTACAAAATCCCAACACACACACTCTCCCCCCAGGGGAACCAACCCACCCCCTGCATAAAGATGTTTATCACAATTTAACATTTGGAAGAAAAACAACTTGAGTTAATCAAGGACATTCCCTGTTAGGTTAATATATCTTTCACTGGCCAGATGGATCAAACCAACAGTCCTCCCCTTCATGCCATGAAGGAAGCTGTGTAACTCTTTCTTATCTCTCACAACCTTCGTTTGGAGCCTGTGAAGCTAAGAACAGACATACCACACAACCAACAAGTGGTTCTCAGGGAGGTTCAAATCAGGGGACATACTGTCTTGCCTTTAGCCTTCAGACATGGAGCTTCACCCTTGACCTGCTGGTACAGTAGTAGCCATTCAAAATTTCCCCACTTTCCTTGATGGGTCCTTGGCTGGTCCTTGGCTGTCCCTTGGTTGGTCCTTGGCTGGTCCTTGGTTGGTCCCCTACAATTCCTTTTTAAACATCAATTTTTGTACTAAAATATTCTTTCTGTCATGATTTTTGGACATTAAGATCTAAAGAGAAGCGCCATCTCCTGGTCAGACCCTGTAATTCAGTGAAAGGGTGGAGTCAGAGTAAAATAATATGCAAGAGGGGGTCACTGCAGTGGCTTGAAGTTGGAGGGCATTTCGCTGTAAGTTGTAGGGAAGTGGGCTGCCATTTGGCTGATGTTTGATTGGGAAGGGCCATTTAGAATGGCTGATACTGCAGCAATGTTCCTTGACAGTCCTTGAAGGAATGGACTGGAACAGGATGTTTTCCTTAACTGGACTCAAGAAAGCGTTTCTTCTTCAGATGTCCCAAACAGTCAGAAGAAAGATTCATCAGAGAAGAGCCTTGGTCCAGTCCTCTGCTGTCCATCCTTTGGTCTTGATTGGACAGAAGTCTGGTCTAGAAGTCTTCTCTTCACCTGCTGCTAACGCTAAAGCCAGGCGTACTCTGTGCGATATTTTCAATCATTGCACACAGCTACAACTCAAACTGTTCGACGAAACCACAGGGTTTAAAAGTTCATAACTCACCATGTATGTTCTCACACCGTAAGGCCCAACGCTCTGAGGCGATCTACCTGCTCACATTGCATATCTAAAAACCACGCATCGAACTCAGCGCCAAGAGATGGAGCTGGTCGGACTCGTCAATCTAGAAGAAGAAAAACTCCCTTGTTTGGGCATGCTCGGTCTGCAGGGTTCTTATAAATGTAGCTCTGCTTGAACAGCAGGATTTACCCATTAACACCTCAGGAGGACTGACTGAATTTGAAACCTTACGATTCCTGATCAGGAGGTGGTCTTTAGAGCCCCCTTAATAATACACAACACAGGACGCACCATGAAGCTGAAACTCGACCAAATCGAGCGACTGGAAAATCGGTCTGAAAAGGGCAAAAAAATCGTACAGTGCATGCCCAGCTTTAGGAGGCTCTGGACTGGTGGAAGCTTGATCTTAAAGAGACATCTGGGAGTTTGTTGGATCCTGTTTCAGTCACCTTCCCAATAGAACGTGTGGTGCTGCACCTGCAGAACAACCAGGTAGGGTTCTGATTCTTCTGCAAGGTTCTGAAGGTTTTGTTTGTTGGAGAATCCAACATGGGCATGTATGGCTTCCTGGGCTGCAGGCAGCAGAGCAGAGATTAATAAAACTTTTGATTTAGCAGTGGAACGTGTTAATGCTCTTACTGAGCTGTGAACCTTTTTACGAGCCGCTAACTCAAAGCCTTTGTCTGCTGTGAAGTTGTTAGCTTCTCTGGGCTTCTTTCAGAAGCACTTCCTCTTTCAGTCCTGTGCTTTGTGCATCCTTCACACCCCGGGCCGTTAGATGCATTAAGTGGTGCATCAGTCATCCTGAGCCCTTCGCTCAATGAGGTCGGCCGCCTTGGCCTTCTAAAATGGAAGCTCTTTCCCTGCAGGGAGATCCACTTGCCATGTCCGGTTAAATCATCTCTCTGATTCTTCCTCATCACTGAGCTGCTTATGAAGTCTGCTCTCTGAGCAGACTTCTGCTTCCAGTCCGGGTTCTAGGCCTAACCTGAAAATCCGCATGAATGATTGAAAGATGACGGCTGGATTTCGAGGGAACTGGTGAAAATGGGGAGAGAAGGACAGGAGGGATTCTTATCGGAGTCGGTAGCAACATCTGGAGATGCTGGTGAAGATTCTAAGACGTCCAGGTCAGAGATGTTTCAGCACCATGGAGTTTGGAATATCTGGTTTTAGATTTCTATCCAATCTTGATCCTCTGCAGGGCATCAGGATCCTGGGATGTGAACAGGTCTGGATGTTTGGGTTCTACTCAAACCGTAGATCAGCTCTGAGCATGTTAATGAATGAATCCCTCAGGGACTCGACATAATGTCGGTATAATTAGCAGGTACAGGTGTAAAAAAGCCTGTTATAAACAACCAATAGTGGGGTCAAATTTGAGATATTCTTGTTGCTTGTCTGCAGCAATCACCTTCATCCAGCAGAGGGCAGCAAAGATTAAACTAGCATATCCAAATACCCCATCCAAGGTTTCATCTTCCACTGTTTAATACCACAGTGAAGTAAACATGAAACTTTTGTTTTCATTTTTTTTCTCATGTCTGTTTTAGTGCTGAAGCCGTTGCTCATGGTTCCAGGGTAGCTTTGCTCCAGAAAGGAGAAGGCCTGAACGTTCCAGGACTTCACTGAAAGATTACTTTACCCAGAGTCACTGAGATGAGTAGTGATTAAATATCACCTGGAGGTGCAAACTTTTTTGGAACAATAGAAATTCTGACCTCTGGCAGCAGTGAGCAAACACCAGCCCCAGGCAGAGACACTTCAGGAACACAAAGCCCTGCCATATGCCTGGAGGCAGAGCAGAGGAGCAATAGCCCTGGGCACAGGAGATCCAGGAAAAAAAGACTCCCATTGGGGCCCAGCTGAGTCCCTGCAGCCCACGTTGGTTTGGATCATTCCTGAAGGCCAACGGCCCTCTACACTCTACCACACTCTTAAAAATCTAGCCAACTAGCTAGCCTTTTGTATCTATGCTTATTTTTCTATGTCTGCTTGTGTCTCCTTGAACCCCAGTGGGCCTCAGCAGATGGCCGCTCACACTGAGCCTGGTTCTGCTGGAGGTTTCTTCCTGTTCAAAGGGAGTTTTTCCTCACCACTGTCGCTACAAGCATGCTTAGTGTGAGGGATTGCTGAAGGGTCAATGAGTCGATGCAATCAGCTGGTTTTCCTTAGAGAGAAAACTTTGAATCAATCTGACTGGATGATCTGGTGAACTGGAAAGTGACCTGAGATGACATGATGTGAATTGGAGCTATAGAATTACACTGAATAGAATTGCACTAGTTACTTTACTAGAAAATGACCCAGAAACTTGTTTCCTAAGCATTCTAGCTTAAACCCAACAGATAAAGCGTTGTTAAAGGACAGATTTTTTTCCTAAATTCACTTTCCAATTGTTTTGTTACAGTCATATGTGTCCTGAAGCTTGTGTTTTAGGATCATAAATGAAAAGAACCCGCTGTCCTCACACTGCCTTTCTCCTCCTCTTTCCGAACTGACTGGTTATGGTTAGAGGTTGTGGGGGCGTGGCCTTCAGGAGGTCAGCGTGTGGAAAGCCAGACCAGTTCATCCAGATTGAGGATGGATGGGGAAATTTCCTGCACAGACAGCAAAAAGCTGCTCTGAGGGCCTCAGTGTTCATATTTTTATTTTCAACTATAGAATAAAAGTGTAAAGCGGCCAGGATGAGAATCAGAGCCTCCAAATCCGAGACCATGGTCTTGAGCCGGAAAAGGGTAGAGTGCCTTCTCCGGGTTGGGGAGGATGTACTGCCCCTAGTGGAGGAGTTTAAGTATCTTGAGGTCTTGTTCACGAATGAGGGAAAGATGGAGCGGGAGATCGACAGTCTGCTGTGAAGCGTGAGCTGTACCGGTCTGTTGTGGTTCAGAGAGAGCTTAGCCAAAAAGCAAAGCTCTGGATTTACCGGTCGGTCTACGTTCCTACCCTCATCTATGTTCATGAACTTCGGGTCATGACCGAAAGAAAGAGATCCTGGATCCAAGCGGCTGAAATTAGTTTCCTCTGTAGTGTGTCTGGGCTCTCCCTCAGAGATCGGGAGAGGAGCTCAGTCATCTAGGGAGGACTCAGAGTAGAGCCGCTGCTCCTCCACATGGAGAGGAGCCAGTTGAGGTGGCTCAGGCATCTGGTTAGGATTTCTCCTGGACGTCTCCCTGGTGAGGTGTTCCAGGCACGTCCCACCGGGAGGAGGCCCAGGGGGAGACCCAGGACACGCTGGAGGAACTATGTTTCTCTGCTGGCCTGGGAGCGCCTTGGGATTCCCCCGGAGGAGCTGGACCAAGAGGTTGGAGAGAGGGACGTCTGGGCCTCCCTACTGAAGCTGCTATCCCCGCAACCCGACCCCGGATAAGAGGAAGAAGATGGATGGATGGATGGATGGATGGATGGATGGATGGATGGATGGATGTGGATGGATGGATGATGGATGGATGGATGGATGGATGATGGATGGATGGATGGATGTGGATGGATGGATGATGGATGGATGGATGGATGGATGGATGGATGGATGGATGGATGGATGTGGATGGATGGATGATGGATGGATGGATGGATGGATGATGGATGGATGGATGGATGTGGATGGATGGATGGATGGATGGATGGATGTGGATGGATGGATGGATGATGGATGGATGGATGGATGGATGGATGGATGATGGATGGATGGATGGATGGATGTGGATGGATGGATGGATGGATGGATGGATGGATGTGGATGGATGTGGATGGATGGATGATGGATGGATGGATGTGGATGGATGGATGATGGATGGATGGATGTGGATGGATGGATGGATGATGGATGGATGGATGGATGGATGGATGGATGGTGATGGATGGATGGATGTGGATGGATGGATGATGGATGGATGGATGTGGATGGATGGATGATGGATGGATGGATGTGGATGGATGGATGGATGATGGATGGATGGATGGATGGATGGATGGATGATGGATGGATGGATGGATGTGGATGGATGGATGGATGGATGGATGGATGGATGTGGATGGATGGATGGATGGATGATGGATGGATGGATGGATGATGGGTGGATGGATGGATGGATGGATGGATGGATGATGGCTAGAGAATGGATGGATGGATGATGGATGATGGATGGATGATGGATGGATGATGGATGATGGATGATGGATGGATGATGGATGGATGGATGGATGATGGATGATGGATGGATGATGGATGGATGGATGGATGGATGGATGGATGATGGATGGATGGATGGATGATGGATGATGGATGGATGATGGATGGATGGATGGATGATGGATGATGGATGGATGATGGATGGATGGATGGATGGATGATGGATGGATGGATGGATGGATGATGGATGATGGATGGATAGATGGATGGATGATGGATGGATGATGGATGGATGATGGATGATGGATGGATGATGGATGGATGATGGATGGATGATGGATGATGGATGGATGATGGATGGATGGATGGATGGATGATGGATGGATGGATGGATGGATGATGGATGATGGATGGATAGATGGATGGATGATGGATGGATGATGGATGATGGATGGATGGATGGATGGATGATGGAAGGATGGATGGATGGATGATGGATGATGGATGGATGGATGGATGGATGGATGGATGGATAGATGATGGATGGATGGATGGATGGATGGATGGATGATGGATGGATGATGGATGATGGATGATGGATGGATGATGGATGGATGATGGATGGATGGATGGATGGATGGATGGATGATGGAAGGATGGATGGATGGATGATGGATGGATGGATGGATGATGGATGGATGATGGATGGATGGATGGATGGATGGATGGATGATGGATGGATGGATGGATGGATGATGGATGATGGATGATGGATGGATGATGGATGGATGGATGGTGGATGGATGGATGATGGATGGATGGATGGATGGATGATGGATGGATGGATGGATGTATGGATGGATGATGGATGATGGATGGATGATGGATGGATGGATGGATGGATGGATGATGGATGGATGGATGGATGATGGATGGATGGATGGATGGATGATGGATGATGGATGATGGATGATGGATGGATGATGGATGATGGATGGATGGATGGTGGATGGATGGATGATGGATGGATGGATGGATGGATGATGGATGGATGGATGGATGGATGGATGATGGATGGATGATGGATGGATGGATGGATGGATGGATGATGGATGATGGATGATGGATGGATGATGGATGGATGGATGGATGGATGATGGATGATGGATGATGGATGATGGATGGATGGATGGTGGATGGATGGAGTTGCGTTTTGTGCCATGGTGAGTTTGTTGCCATGGTGATCAGGAGATACCAGTGACTATGATCTTCATGCCCTTCAGTCAGTTTGAACCGCTGAGGTCTGAGATTTCCCAGCATGCATCTCTGTCAGCCATGAGCAGAGAGAGTGTTGGCTCAGTGGACTGGAAGATGAAGGAAGCCTCCTTAGGATCCTGAGCGCAGCGGTCATGCATGTCCTACTTCAAGATCACAGCTGAGATCAGGCTCTGAGGACCCACTGGTGACATCATCGCTATCATCATGGGGGAGGGGTATCTCACCCACAAACCCCATCTCTCTCTCTCTCTCTCTCTCTCTCACAGGCTGGTGAGAAAATACCATCAGCCGCTTTCCTTTTTTCATAATGCAAATACCTCAAAGTACTACATTACCCATGAGCCCCAGGGCCTGTTTCCAGGGTCGTCCTCCTCTAAATCAGAATATTTCACTGACCCTTCAGAGGTGATCACATGACATCAGAGTGGGTGTTAATTCTCGTACGTCTGGGAAGAAGACGTCAGAGATGCTAATGAGGGATGGAGATGCATGTTTCTGTGGCAACCACATTCAGGAGGTGCTGAAGCTGCATCCCTGTTGCCATGGCAACCCATAGTGGCAGCTGAGGTGCTGATGTGATTTAAGAAGCAGAAGAAGATCAGCGACAGGTTAGATTTCTTCTTCTGTGTGTTCAGAGCACTGAGGGTGTCCCACATTCCACCACCGTCACCGCTGAACATCCCCGAACCTCCCAGAACATCCCAGAACCTCCCAGAACATCCCAGAACATCCTAGAACCTCACAGAACATCCCAGAACATCCCAGAACATCCTAGAACCTCACAGAACATGCAAGAGTTCCTCCTGGTGTTCCTCCATATTTTCCTCAAGGTGTCCCTCCTAGTGTTCCTCTATGTTTTGTTTCCAGGTGTTCTTCCAGGTGTTCCTCCATGTTTTTTTTTTCCAAGTGTTCGTCCTGGTTTTCCTCCAGGTGTTCCTCCAAGTGTTCCTCCATGTTTTTTTCCAGGTGTTCCTCCAGGTGTTCCTTCAGGTGTTCCTTCAGTTGTTCCTCCATGTTTTTTTCAGGTGTTCCTCCAGATGTTCCTCTTGGTTTTCCTCCAGGTGTTCTTCTAGATGTTCCTCCATGTTTTTTTCCAGGTGTTCCTCCAGGTTTTTCTTCAGGTGTTCCTCCATGTTTTTCCAGGTGTTCCTTCAGGTGTTCCTCCATGTTTTTTTCCAGGTGTTACTCCAGGTGTTACTTCAGGTGTTCCTCCATGTTTTTTTCCAGGTGTTCCTTCAGGTGTTCCTCCATGTTTTTTTCTAGGTGTTACTCCAGGTGTTCTTCTAGATGTTCCTCCATGTTTTTTTCAAGGTGTTCCTCCAGGTTTTCCTTCAGGTGTTCCTCCTGGTTTTCCTCCATGTGTTCCTTCAGGTGTTCCTCCATGTTTTTTCCAGGTGTTACTCCATGTGTTCCTTCAGGTGTTCCTCCTGGTTTTCCTCAGCGTGTTCCTCCATGTTTTTTTCCAGGTGTTCCTCCAGGTGTTTCTCCATGTTTTTTTCGGGTGTTCCTCCAGGTGTTCCTTCAGGTGTTCCTCCATGTTTTTTCAAGGTGTTCCTCCAGGTTTTCCTTCAGGTGTTCCTCCTGGTTTTCCTCCATGGGTTCCTCCAGGTTTTTCTCCATGTTTTTTTCAAGGTGTTCCTTCAGGTGTTCCTCCAGGTGTTCCTTCAGGTGTTCCTCCATGTTTTGTTCCAGGTATTCGTCCATGTTTTTTTCCAGGTGTTTCTTCAGGTGTTCCTCCTGGTTTTCCTCCAGGTGTTCCTCCATGTTTTTTTTCCAGGTGTCTCTCCAGGTGTTCCTCCTGGTGTTTTTTCAGGTGTTCCTCCTGGTTTTCCTCCAGGTGTTCCTCCATGTTTTTTTTCCAGGTGTTCCTCCAGGTGTTCCTTCAGGTGTTCCTCCTGGTTTTCTTTCAGGTGTTCCTCCAATGTTTTTTTCCAGGTGTCCCTCCAGGTGTTCCACCAGGTGTTTTTTCAGGTGTTCCTCCTGGTTTTCCTCCAGGTGTTCCTCTAGGTGTTCCTTCAGGTGTTCCTCCATGTTTTTTTCCAGGTGTTTCTTCAGGTGTTCCTCCTGGTTTTCCTCCAGGTGTTCCTCCAATGTTTTTTTCCAGGTGTCCCTCCAGGTGTTCCACCAGGTGTTTTTTCAGGTGTTCCTCCTGGTTTTCCTCCAGGTGTTCCTCTAGGTGTTCCTTCAGGTGTTCCTCCATGTTTTTTTCCAGGTGTTTCTTCAGGTGTTCCTCCTGGTTTTCCTCCAGGTGTTCCTCCATGTTTTTTTCCAGGTGTTTCTTCAGGTGTTCCTCCTGGTTTTCCTGCAGGTGTTCCTCCATGTTTTTTTTCCAGGTGTTCCTCCAGGTGTTCCTTCAGGTGTTCCTCCTGGTTTTCCTCCAGGTGTTCCTCCAATGTTTTTTTCCAGGTGTCCCTCCAGGTTTTTTTCCCAGGTGTTCCTCCATGTTTTTCCTCCAGGTGTTCCTCCAGGTGTTCCTCCAGGTGTTTTTTCAGGTGTTCCTCCAGGTGTTTTTCCAGGTGTTCCTCCATGTTTTTCCTCCAGGTGTTCCTCCAGGTGTTTCCGCCAGGAGAACCATAAAATGTTCATGATGAATAAGATGGAGGGGAGTGGTGGCCTAGTGATTAGGGCATAGGCCTTGGAATCCAGAGGTTCTGAGTTCGAGTCCTACTGCCACTCTGGGTCCCTGAGCAAAGACCCTTAACCCCCCACACTGGTCCCAGGGCGCTGCACAATGGCAGCCCACTGCTCCCCAAGGGGAGGGGTTAAATGCAGAGAGTGAATGTTGTTACACTGTACTGGTGACAGTGGAATGACAATAAAAAATCTGTACAAATATGAAGAAAAAAATATTAAATGGGAAATAAATAAATTTATGAATGAATGAAATTTTAGAGATTGACTAAAATGAATAACCTAAAATATAATAAAAACTAACCGAATCCTTTCTATGAATGAATTGATGTGATTTATTGAAACTGTGTGGGAGGAGCAGGAGGAGCAGGAGGAGGTTCTGGAGGCTCCTCTGGACCAGACTGGACCTCATGGTTCTGAGCAGATTGTTCCTCCAGAACCACGGATTATCTTAGGCTGCGCTGCGCGCTCTGGTGCTTTGCTATGACGGGAGCGCGCTGCTCTCCTCACTTGGGAGCGCGCCTCATCTCGGGAGCGCGCATCAAAGATCCAAGGACAGAGCGGCGGGCGCGCGAGCATCGGGTCACCTGAAAGTCCTCCGCCATCAAGAACCCGACCAGAACCAGGAGAACCTGATCTAGTCTGACCTCTGGGGGTGGGGGGTGGGGGGAATGATCTGAACCAACAGAACCAGGCGGAACCGGATCAGAGCCTCACTCTGGGGTAAAAAAAAATCAAAACAAGGCATCTCGGAACCGACCTGGACCAGAACCTCCCCGCGTCATTTGACAGAAACGAGGCGCCGAACCGGAGCGTGACCCGCCTGATCCAGACTGGGAGGGGTACCGAGCAGACGGTGGATCAACAGGACGGAACCAGAAGCAGGGTCTACAGCCGGACCAGTAGGTGTCTGCGGTTCGGTTCGGGTGTTTTTGTTTGTGGTTCTGTCTCTGGGACCCGCCGACAGCGGGGCCCCTGCGGGCTCCCTGCGGGCTTCATCCTTTTGTTTTGGTGTTTATTCCGCTTAGGTTCGGATGTTTTAATTGGTTTTTGTTTTATTCTTTTGTTTGATAAACAGAATAAAATTTTTTTTTGTAAAAATGAATTAAACAAATATGGGGAAGTTGAAGGAGAACCTAGAAAATGACCCACCATGTTCCCACCATTTCTAAGGATTTCCCTTTTATCTCTAATTTGGCCCAAAGTGAAAAACGTCAAACATCCCAGAATAATTCGGACCCAAATATTCAGAACTTTATTGATGGCGATTCCGGCTCCTCATCCAGAATCCCAACACAGAAAAATCCAGTTTATTTGGGGCCAATAGAAAAAAACTGTGGTGTTAAAGCAGCAGAGGTTACAGTAGAAGTGTATAAAAATAACAGAGAAAGTGGTAGAGTAGAAAAATAAACAAATAAAATCCTGTAAAGTGTTTTAACAATAAAAAACTGGAGAATAAATAACCAATATGCAGCTGTGGACATTTTTACAGTATTGGATATTTGAAAATAGCAGCAACATCAGAGATGTGCAGAATGACAGCAGCAGGTTATTTAACTGACTGAGGTAGAAACTGGTTGTTGGGAACAGTGGTGGTTCTAGAGTCTTCCAGCTGCTGGGAGGAAGGATCTGTGATAACGCTCCCTGGTGCATTTAAGGTGCAGCAGTCTGTCACTGAAGGAGCTGTCCAGTTCAGCACCAGCTGAACCAGGATGGGGGGGGACATTATCCAACAGAGATGTTCATTTAGTTAGGATCCGTCTGTTTCCCACCTCCTGCACTGAGTCCAGAGGGCATCCAATCACATCTGGCCTTCCTGATCAGCTGATCCAGCTGCTTCCTCTCAGCTCCAACAGACAGCATAGAAGATGGCTGATGCCACAGCAGAGTCAGAGAAGGTCTTTAGGAGCGCCCCCCCCCCAGTCCAAAAGAGGAAGAGATGCAGCAGAACTGAACCAGAACACGACTTTTAAAGCTGCTCAGGTTTCAGATCCATTATGGTTCCTTCTTGCATTGAAAAAATACACCAGAACCAAAACCAAACCCAGACTGGAGGAACCGGAGCAGCAGGCGGCCCAGCTCTACAGGTTCCACCTCAGAGGGTTCTGGTTCCAACAGAACCCTGGACCTACAGGTGACTCTCCTCCTGGTCCCTGACTATCAGGTGACGCTGATGGACTGAGGTCATGGGGAGCAGAGGTCTCCAGAATGGAGCTGCTTGGTCACATGATCAGCTGCAGGATGGGCGACGCCCCTCAGGTGTGAATCCATGAGGATGAGGCAGACATGAAGGAATCGAGCTTTGGAAGAATGAGGAACATTAGAAGCTCAGAGTTTATAGGAAAGTTAAATGTTTATTCCACATTTTAAAGTCTTTTTTAATGGTTTGAAATGATTGAATAAAGTGAGTGTTAATGTTCATGTGAAATGTAAAACGTTTTGGGCCTAACTCTGCTCTGATTGGCTCATTCTTTCCCCAATGCAGCAGTAACTTTCTGTAACCATAACAGTCCCCTGTGCAGCGATGTTTTAACCATGTCCTTCAATGTGTCTAAAACTGGCAGCTAAAATATCCGGTCTCTGATTGGTTCCTTCCTGTTTCCACCGACCGTTATTCACTCATTTAAAATCTGGCTCTCCTTTTCAGACTGATGGGCTGCGTTTACGCCTAGAGCTGAATTATTATATCTTCAATAACTGATTTGTCCCTAAGGGGGAGGGTAAATGCAGAGAGTTGATTTCTCCAATGTGAGATCAGTAAAGTTCCAAAAGAGTTAAAATCAATCCTCTGGACTTTGTTTCTAAGTCTGAAGACGTTTCTCTTCCATCCAGGAAACTTTTTCAATTCCAAATGTCAGAAATAGATTTAGTTCCAGGTTTTATCCAGCAGCCCAACAAAGCCTGGTTTTAGTTTAGAAAACATGCAGATAGAAACGGATGAACGGGTCCCCACCTTTGGAATGGGGGTCGTTTGGCTTCTTTGTTAGCCTGCAATGCCCCATACCTGTCTATGTCTCTGGAAGGGGGTCGTTAGAGGGAATAGTTGGCCTGGATGAACAGGTGAGGTCTTCTGCTCTCCTGTAAAGGGGTTGGAGCTGCAATGATAGCGGGAAGGAATCAACTCTATCGCTGCATTGAAGGTTTTTGAAAGCTGGAATCTGACCCCCCCCCCCCCCCCCCCCCGTTTAAGGTTGGTTTTCTTTCTTAGCATAGATGCTTCCTTCACGTCCCTCTCAAACCACCTGTCCTCTTTGTCCAAAATGTGAACATTCTGGTCCTCCAAAGAATGTCCTTTGTCCATCAGGTGTAGATGTAGTGCAGAGTCTTGTCCAGAGGAGGGCGCTCTCCTGTGTTGGGCCATGCGTCTGTGGAGAGGTTGTTTGGTTTCTCCAGTATAAAGATCAGATCATTCCTCCCTGCATTGACCTGCAGACTCCACTCCGCTCAATTCTGCTTTACTCCCCCTTGCAGATCAAAATAGTTTATTATTATTATTAGTCTCTTTAAACTAAAGTCTGACCCCTTTAACAAACCTTCGTCCAGAACTCACGGTCCGCCATCATGGAGTTAAAACCCTGCCTATAAACGCAGAGTTCATTCATATGAAGAACACCCCGCCCCTAACACAAAGCTCCGCCTCCAACTTGCCCTGCCCCTCCTATAGATGTGGGGTTCATGCTGCAACACCTTCTTGTCTGTCTCTTTATCAACCGTGCCTCTCTAATGACTCCTCTTCCTCATCCTCTTCCTCAGTGGAGCTGCGCGGCGTGCTGCTGCTGGCCGTGCTGCACTGCTGCTCAGTGGCGCTGTGCGGCTGCGAGCCCCGCCTGGTCAACGTGGGTGCTGTCCTGAGTCAGAAACGCTATGAGCAGGTGTTCAAGGAGGCGGTGAGTCAGGCCAACGCTCTGTACGGGAAGGACAAGTTCAAGATGAACGCCATCTCTGTGACGCACAAGCCCAACGCCATCCAGATGGCGCTGTCCGTCTGTGAGGACCTCATCTCCAAACAGGTGAGGTCACATGACCAGACTCTCTCATCCCATACGTCGATTGGTAACCATAGTAACCAATGATGAAAAAGGGGTCCCTATGTCCTCCAGCAGTCTAAGTCTATAGCAGCAGAACTACAGAGATAGCTCAGCTTCTGGAGCAGCTGCAGACTCTGAATGTTTCTCTACCATTTCCTTTTGCTTTCCTCTGATGTTTGGTTCATGGATGTAGTTGCATCCTGTATGTTATTGCTGTGACGGCGGGTTTCTGTCTGGGAGTTAAAGGGTTGGTTGGTGCGTCATTTCAGGCCTCCAGGCTGTGTCCTTCCTTTCCAGGCAGTTTAAATGGTTGTGTGACAGTTTAGTTGCTTCAGGGACGAAGAGATGTTTGCTGAGAAATAAATGTTTGATGAATATGATTAGGATAACATGAGGAACAGAGGCAGAAGTGACAGAATGAGTTCACATGAACCAACTCCTTTTTATTTCACCTGCCCGGGAAGCTGAGCGCGGCCGTCAGCGGCGTTGCTGAGAGGAGCTGATGCTGCAAGGATGCAATCGAAGGTGACACATGAAAAAAGCTCTACGTGAACAAAGACGCGGAGCAGCTCCATGCTTCCAATCAGAGCTGCGCTAAATATAACCACAAAGAGACAAATAAAGGTGCAAAAACAGCCTGAAGGCAGCTGAGCTGGAAACATTCAATCCCTGAAACGGAAACAGCCCGCAGAGTTCTGGCTCAGCTCTTCATCCACACCCAAAGAGAAGAAGAAGAAGAGGCTCCAGGAAACGCTGCTGAGGTCAGAGAGCAGGAGCAACCCCACCGGGGGACAGATGACGCCTTTCCTCTGAGGATGGAATTAGGCCAACATGGCGGCAGCAGTAGGTTGGACAGAGAGGGACGTCAGATTAACGTCCTCTCAATCTGTAATCCCTCCATCCTCCCAGAGGAGGGATGGAGGGATTATCCAGACACAGTCAGTTCACCTCACAGCTTTTAATACAATATTTTTAGTTTGTTCCTATCATGCTACAGGTCTGAGCCCCACTTCCTGAGCCTGAAAACTTCCGCCTCACTTTCTCATCAGTCAGCTGGAAGCCAAAGAGGGTTAGAGGGAAGAACTGAGAGCCAGAGGCAGGCAGGAAGCAGCAGGGCTTCCTTAAAAACCACACAGCTGTGGAAAACACTTCTGTCTGTTCTAGATCACAAAGGATGGAGTGTCCAGCTTCTATCCTGTTTCTCTATCATCTCCCCCACCACAGCTGGTAAACTGTGTGTTCCTCACTATCTGCTCCACTGCTGCTCCTCAGTCCAGCCTAAAGTATGTTATAATCTCCTTGTTACTAAAGCTGGGCGTACACTGTACGATTTTTTCAATCGTTGCATGCAGCTACAGCTCAAACTGTACGATGAAACCTCCGCTCGCCATGTTTGTTCTCACGCTGTGCGACCAGACGCTCTGATGCGATCTACCTGCTCACACTGTACGTCTAAAAACCAGGTGGGACTCAGCTCCGCAGTGAGATGGCGCTACTCGGACTCGTCTATCTGGAAGCCAAACCAGTAGCAGAGGAACATGAAGCTCACTAGAGTGAAACGCTGCCTTGGATATTTGGGCGATTTAGTGCTGAAAGTCCTAAAAAGAAAAGGAGACGACGTATTTGGACAAAGACATGGCTGAGCTAACGTGGCTACTACGGTCTGTCAGCTTGACAGGAAGAACTCCATTTCACTCATTGCCCCCCCGCCATGCTGCTGGGTTTACATCTGAGAGGAAGAAGAAGAATCCTTGTTTGCCCACTGAGCGATTTGCCCTCGACCACCTTACGACGGCCGACTGAATTTCAAACATGTTTGATTTTCTACCGACCTTCTGATTCCTGATGGGGGGGCGGTCGTTAGCGGCTGATCGCCCCTCGTTACCCCCTGTACACTACATGACGCACCATCAGGCTGAAAGTCGACCTGATTGAAAAATTCTCGCAGGACTGGAAAATCAACCAGAAAAAGGCAAAAAATCGTAGAGTGTACGCCCGGCTTAAATGAAAACCTCAGTCTGGTCTGAAATTAGCCAAACCGCTCTGGTTGAGTCTGGACCACATGTTCAGACACGGTTCCTCATCAGCAGCAGTTTCCTCCAGCAGTAACAAAACACAGCGGTTAGGGTCACTGGTCTGTGTGTCTCTGATGGTCTGGAACCTTCATAACCTGACGGCATCCGTTCGCTAATGCTAATGTTTTTTAAGCCGTTAGCATTTTAAGTCCAGTGGTGCCGCCTGATGATAATGTTCGGTTCTGTAGTTTAATCAGTGGGATATTCTTCTTCAGGTTTTTGACCAACTTCTTCAGGGGAAGTTGTTCAGTGAGAAGCTCTGTTAGCCTCTTAGCATGCGCCATGCCACCCAGTCCACCTGATCCTCAGGAATACCAGATCAATTTCTCAGCAGAGATGTCAGTAAAGCTGGACCTCATTTTCTTCTTCTGCAGGTGTATGCCATCCTGGTAAGCCATCCTCCACAGCCCAATGATCACTTGACTCCCACTCCGGTGTCCTACACGGCCGGGTTCTACCGTATCCCAGTGGTCGGCCTGACGACGCGCATGTCCATCTACTCTGACAAGGTCAGTTTCAGTTTGTCTCCAGTCTGTGTCATGGTGTTCCTCAGGGCTCTGTTCTTGATCCTCTACAGGAACAAACAACTTCTGAAATTTAATATTAAAGATATTTATTGAAGTGTAAAATAATATCCTAATATCTCAGCTTTTAAAAACTGGAGCTTCGGTGGGCGGTTTAAAAGGAGTCCCACAGGGCAGCACTTTGGGACAACTGCTTTTCCTGGTCTACATTAGCTTCCAAGTTTAGAAGATTTGTCATTTGGCCTCCTTGGTTATGCTGATGATGGTGTTCTCAAACACGGACTCAGTTAACAGCCTCCTGAAAGCAGCTCTTCAGCTCCTCTGTAAGGGTTTGCAAGACAATCTGGTCTCTCTGGGAGACAACTGGAATCCAGGCAGGATTGATGTCATTGTTAATGGTGTTTTCAGCCCAGAAATTCCCAGCCCTCCCAGTCAGACACTAGCTGCTCAGAGGATTTGGGAAATGCTCCCCCCTTAGGGTTTCAAGTGGAGTCACAGCATTTGATCTGGTTCAGGAGACCAAAATGAGACACATTAAGATAAATTATGTCAATTTGACTTCCTCCTCCTCACCTCCAGAGCATCCACCTGTCTTTCCTGAGGACAGTGCCCCCATACTCCCACCAGGCACAGGTCTGGTTCGACCTGATGAGAGAGTTCAGATGGAACCACATCATCCTGATCGTCAGCGACGACCATGAGGGCCGAGCCGCCCAGAAGAAGCTTGAGACGCTGCTGGAGGAGCGTGAGACCAAGGTGAGCTCACGCCAAGAAAAAGAACAACTCTGCACACATTCGCTGTCATCATCACACATGAAGGCACATGTTCAGAATCCAGATATACACATATGAACAGAGTTGGTGAGAAGGTGTGAGGTAGGATCAGAGCACAAGCGGCTGACTCAGTGGTTCTGGTGACCCCATTTATTTAGGCGTCCGTTGTAAGTCAGGGCGAGCTTAAAATCCGTTGAGTGTGTGGTGAGGGTGAGGTCAGGGCAATGTTTGGGCAAATTCGGGGCGAGGTCAGGGAAAGTTCGTTCTTTTGAAGTCGGAGTAAGGTCAGGGTGTGGTAAGCGGAGGTAAGTGCAAGGTCGTGCAAGGTTGTGGTAAGGGAGAACTCAGAGTCAGGTCAGGGCGTGGCAAGGGTGAGGTAGGTGCAAGGTCAGGGTGTGGTAAGGGCGAACTCAGAGTGAGGTAAGCGCAAGGTCAGAGTGAGGTAAGGGCGAGGTAAGTGCAAGGTCAGGGTGTGGTAAGGGCGAACTCAGAGTGAGGTAAGCGCAAGATCAGAGTGAGGTAAGGGCGAACTCAGAGTGAGGTAAGCGCAAGGTCAGAGTGAGGTAAGGGCGAGGTAAGTGCAAGGTCAGCGTGTGGTAAGGGCGAACTCAGAGTGAGGTAAGCGCAAGGTCAAGGTGTGGTAAGGGCGAACTCAGAGTGAGTTAAGCGCAAGGTCAGAGTGAGGTAAGGGTGAGGTAAGTGCAAGGTCAGGGTGTGGTAAGGGTGAACTCAGAGTGAGATAAGGGGCGAGGTCAGGATGTGGTATGGGCAAACTCAGAGTGAGGTAAGCGCAAGGTCAGGGTATGGTAAGGGCGAACTCAGAGTGAGGTCAGGGCGTGGTAAGGGTGAGGTAGGTGCGAGGTCAGGGTGTGGTAAGGGCGAACTCAGAGTGAGGTAAGCGCAAGGTCAGAGTGAGGTAAGCGCAAGGTCAGGGTGTGGTAAGGGTGAACTCAGAGTGAGATAAGGGGCGAGGTCAGGGTGTGGTAAGGGCGAACTCAGAGTGAGGTAAGCGCAAGGTCAGGGTATGGTAAGGGCGAACTCAGAGTGAGGTCAGGGCGTGGTAAGGGTGAGGTAGGTGCGAGGTCAGGGTGTGGTAAGGGCGAACTCAGAGTGAGGTAAGCGCAAGGTCAGAGTGAGGTAAGCGCAAGGTCAGGGTGTGGTAAGGGTGAACTCAGAGTGAGATAAGGGGCGAGGTCAGGGTGTGGTAAGGGCGAACTCAGAGTGAGATAAGGGGCGAGGTCAGGGTGTGGTAAGGGCGAACTCAGAGTGAGATAAGGGGCGAGGTCAGGGTGAGGTAAGGGCAAGGTAAGTGTGAGGTCAGGGTGAGGTATGTGCGAGGGTCAGCGTGTGGTAAGGGCGAACTCAGAGTGAGGTAAGCGCAAGGTCAGGGTGTGGTAAGGGCGAACTCAGAGTGAGGTAAGGGGCGAGGTCAGGGTGTGGTAAGGGCGAACTCAGAGTGAGATAAGGGGCGAGGTCAGGGTGAGGTAAGGGCAAGGTAAGTGTGAGGTCAGGGTGAGGTAGGTGCGAGGTCAGCGTGTGGTAAGGGTGAACTCAGAGTGAGGTAAGCGCAAGGTCAGGGTGTGGTAAGGGCGAACTCAGAGTGAGGTAAGGGGCGAGGTCAGGGTGTGGTAAGGGCGAACTCAGAGTGAGGTAAGTGCAAGGTCAGGGTGTGGTAAGGGCGAACTCAGAGTGAGGTAAGCGCAAGGTCATGGTGTGGTAAGGGCGAACTCAGAGTGAGGTAAGCGCAAGGTCAGAGTGAGGTAAGGGCGAGGTAAGTGCAAGGTCAGGGTGTGGTAAGGGCGAACTCATAGTGAGGTAAGGGGCGAGGTCAGGGTGAGGTAAGGGCGAACTCAGAGTGAGGTAAGGTGCGAGGTCAGGGTGAGGTAAGGGCAAACTCAGAGTGAGATAAGGGGCGAGGTAAGGGTGTGGTAAGGGCGAACTCATAGTGAGGTAAGGGGCGAGGTCAGGGTGAGGTAAGGGCAAACTCAGAGTGAGATAAGGGGCGAGGTAAGGGTGTGGTAAGGGCGAACCCAGAGTGAGATAAGGGGCGAGGTCAGGGTGAGGTAGGGGCAAACTCAGAGTGAGATAAGGGGCGAGGTCAGGGTGAGGTAAGGGCAAACTCAGAGTGAGATAAGGGCACGAGGTCAGGGTGAGGTAAGGGCGAGGTAAGTGTGAGGTCAGGGTGAGGTAGGTGCGAGGTCAGGGTGTGGTAAGGGCGAACTCAGAGTGAGGTCAAGGTGTAGTAAGGGCAAAGTAAGTGCGAGGTCAAGGTGAGGTAAGTGCGAGGTAAGGACGAGATCAGGGCGTGGTAAGGGGAAACTCAGAGTGAGATAAGGGGCCAGGTCAGGGCGAGGCAAGGGCGAGCTCAGGGGGAGGTAGGGGCGAGGTCAGGGCATGGTAATGCAGGGCATGAAACACACATGTCTGCAGTAGTTGTGTGCGGTACGTGTGTGCGGTACGTGTGCGGTACGTGTGTGCGGTACGTGTGCGGTACGTGCGTGCGGTACGTGTGAGCGGTACGTGTGTGCGGTACGTGTGCGGTACGTGTGTGCGGTACGTGTGTGAGGTACGTGTGAGCGGTACGTGTGTGCGGTACGTGTGAGGTACGTGTGAGCGGTACGTGTGTTCGGTACGTGTGCGGTACGTGTGTGCGGTACGTGTGTGCGGTACGTGTGAGCGGTACGTGTGTGAGGTACGTGTGAGGTACGTGTGTGCGGTACGTGTGAGGTACGTGTGTGCGGTACGTGTGAGTGGTACGTGTGTGCGGTACGTGTGAGGTACGTGTGTGCGGTACGTGTGTGCGGTACGTGTGAGCGGTACGTGTGTGCGGTACGTGTGAGGTACGTGTGTGCGGTACGTGTGTGCGGTACGTGTGAGCGGTACGTGTGTGCGGTACGTGTGAGGTACGTGTGTGCGGTACGTGTGAGGTACATGTGTGCGGTACGTGTGTGCGGTACGCGTGAGCGGTACGTGTGTGCGGTACGTGTGAGGTACGTGTGTGCGGTACGTGTGTGCGGTACGTGTGTGCGGTACGTGTGTGCGGTACGTGTGAGCGGTACGTGTGTTCGGTACGTGTGCGGTACGTGTGTGCGGTACGTGTGTGCGGTACGTGTGAGCGGTACGTGTGTGCGGTACGTGTGAGGTACGTGTGTGCGGTACGTGTGAGGTACGTGTGTGCGGTACGTGTGAGCGGTACGTGTGTGCGGTACGCGTGAGGTACGTGTGTGCGGTACGTGTGTGCGGTACGTGTGAGCGGTACGTGTGTGCGGTACGTGTGCGGTACGTGTGCGGTACGTGTGTGCGGTACGTGTGTGCGGTACGTGTGAGCGGTACGTGTGTGCGGTACGTGTGAGGTACGTGTGTGCGGTACGTGTGAGCGGTACGTGTGAGCGGTACGTGTGTGCGGTACGCGTGCGGTACGTGTGTGCGGTACGTGTGTGCGGTACGTGTGAGGTACGTGTGTGCGGTACGTGTGTGCGGTACGTGTGAGCGGTACGTGTGTGCGGTACGTGTGCGGTACGTGTGCGGTACGTGTGTGCGGTACACGTGCGGTACGTGTGCGGTACGTGTGTGCGGTACGTGTGCGGTACGTGTGCGGTACGTGTATGCGGTACACGTGCGGTACGTGTGTGCGGTACGTGTGCGGTACGTGTGTGCGGTACACGTGCGGTACGTGTGCGGTACGTGTGTGCGGTACGTGTGTGCGGTACGCGTGAGGTACGTGTGTGCGGTACGTGTGAGCGGTACGTGTGAGCGGTACGTGTGTGCGGTACGTGTGCGGTACGTGTGCGGTACGTGTGTGCGGTACGTGTGTGCGGTACGTGTGAGCGGTACGTGTGTGCGGTACGTGTGAGGTACGTGTGTGCGGTACGTGTGAGCGGTACGTGTGAGCGGTACGTGTGTGCGGTACGCGTGCGGTACGTGTGTGCGGTACGTGTGTGCGGTACGTGTGAGGTACGTGTGTGCGGTACGTGTGTGCGGTACGTGTGAGCGGTACGTGTGTGCGGTACGTGTGCGGTACGTGTGCGGTACGTGTGTGCGGTACACGTGCGGTACGTGTGCGGTACGTGTGTGCGGTACGTGTGCGGTACGTGTGCGGTACGTGTATGCGGTACACGTGCGGTACGTGTGTGCGGTACGTGTGCGGTACGTGTGTGCGGTACACGTGCGGTACGTGTGCGGTACGTGTGTGCGGTACGTGTGTGCGGTACGTGTGAGCGGTACGTGTGAGCGGTACGTGTGTGCGGTACGTGTGAGGTACGTGTGTGCGGTACGTGTGTGCGGTACGTGTGAGCGGTACGTGTGTGCGGTACGTGTGTGCGGTACGTGTGTGCGGTACGTGTGAACGGTACGTGTGTGCGGTACGTGTGTGCGGTACGTGTGTGCGGTACGTGTGAGCGGTACGTGTGTGCGGTACGTGTGTGCGGTACGTGTGTGCGGTACGTGTGAACGGTACGTGTGTGCGGTACGTGTGTGCGGTACGTGTGTGCGGTACGTGTGAACGGTACGTGTGTGCGGTACGTGTGAGCGGTACGTGTGTGCGGTACGTGTGTGCGGTACGTGTGTGCGGTACGTGTGAACGGTACGTGTGTGCGGTACGTGTGTGCGGTACGTGTGTGCGGTACGTGTGAACGGTACGTGTGTGCGGTACGTGTGTGCGGTACGTGTGTGCGGTACGTGTGTGCGGTACGTGTGTGCGGTACGTGTGTGCGGTACGTGTGAGCGGAGTGTATATCTGTGAATGCGTTTAGTCTGACTCAGTGTGGGAAGTTTGCGTTTCCGCGCCAACAGTCAGCAACTCTGTGAGGCCTTCATCTTTCCTGCAGCACATGAACAATGTTCTTCCATTCCTACATTGCCGTCTCATCTATCTTTCACATATCTACACTTTTTTCCTGCATTTCTTTTTCTTCCTCATCCATCCTCCATTGCTTCTTCATCTCCCCATCGTATTCCTGACTTTCTTTCAGCTGGACGCTTCATCATCATTACCTCTTTGTCCTTTCTGTAGATTCCCACAGTGACAGTCTACCAGCTGTTTGTTTTACCAGCTGTTTGTTAACCAGCTGTTTGTTTACATGTGGGCTATCCAAGGAACAGAATGAGCCGCATAGGAAGGCGGTCCTGGCCTGCTTTTATGGGGTGATGATAT
The DNA here is from genome assembly GCA_030533445.1 of Cyprinodon diabolis. Lineage (NCBI taxonomy): Eukaryota > Metazoa > Chordata > Actinopteri > Cyprinodontiformes > Cyprinodontidae > Cyprinodon > Cyprinodon diabolis. The sequence goes on along the minus strand of CM060073.1, from coordinate 49,190,258 downwards.
GAAGTTATTTGGTGAGCGATGTGCTGCAGGTACTGACCCAAACCTTCTGTCAGACAGTTTCTAAACTTCTGATTCCACCTGAAATCCAAACCAGTTGAAGGTTTACAGGCTGTGAGATCAGGTAGCATCTGAAGTGGCTCCTAAAGGCCATGGCTCACTTATTAACCACTGTCTGGAAAGCTTGGGGCCTTTCAAAAGCTAAGATTAAGGCTATGGTTTGCATTTGTAAGTGTTGACTGGCACAGACCGGTTTGGTTGTGGATCTGGAGACCTTGATCTCAGGGCCTAAACACATCGCTCATTCGACTCTACAAGCTTTGATGTGTTTTTCTGCCGCACTAGTCGTATACACGGTCCTTCTACGAACCATCATAGTGGAGAGAAATAGTTTTCAGAGGGGAATTTGTACCAGATCATCTAGCATAAACAAATGCAGCCGTAAACCAAAATCTATGGTTGCTGCTCTATGAAGCTGCTGGCTGTATCATTTTATCTGTTGTTTGTACTCCTGGGCTCCTACAATGAGTTAGTTTACTGTTTATCAAATGTCTGACTTACCCTGAGATTCAGAGATTTTATTTTCCTGCCACTCTCTTCCTGCCAGACTCATGACATTCTTGCGACTTCATAGCATCTGTTTGTCCGTTGGATTGATGCTAAGTCTGGTCCGGTGCCTCTAAAGCTGAGCTCTCAAACTCAGCTTACCCGGGGCCTGCTGGAGGTAGAGTCTGGGTGAGGCTGGGCCGCATCGAGTTTTCCACAAGAGAAGCTCTTACAAAAACATTACAATGTTGTCAAATGTCTTTATTTTTATTTTTTTTGCATTTCTTTGGAGTTGCACAACAAAACAAGAAACCAATTCAATGTTTCTTGAAACAGTATTTAAGTTAATTAAGTTTAATTGACTTTAAATTTCAAATAAACTGGGTGTGGTGCGCACCTGTGGCTCGTTAGGACGCTCTGTGCTGATGCATTAATAAAGGCAGGGCTCTGTCAGCTGGACGCCACAGTGTTAAACCGTGGTGCCTCAGTGGCTACAGTGCTGCACGGACTGCCTCGCTCCATCTGCACGCTCACCTGTCGCTCACCTGTCGCTCAGTCACCGGTTCCATTATAGAAGTGAGTTCTGCAGAATCTGTCCGTCTGAACCACTCCCCTCGGATCGTTCTCTGAGCTAACTGATCTTCCTCTAATCAGCTCTTCTCGGTCCCGCTCCTGCGTCTCTGTCAGCCGGTTCTCCCTTCATTGTTCCTAAATAAACATTTTAAACCGTTTTCTGCCTCCTGATTGTGATCTGCATGTGGGTCAAACATTTAAAAGCCATGGCGTATGAAACATAGCTATTTCTATTATGAATGTTAAGTTGTTTGGGATAGCAGTTTAAGCCTGTTTAAATGCTAATTTTTCTTTTTATTCACGACATTATTTGGGTCAGGGTTTTTTTTTCCACACCATTTTTAGCCCATGATGGTGAGCTACCGAATCACTGCAGCTTTGCGGCAGGACTTAAGTGTACAAAACTACTTCAGATTTTCGGACCTATTGCCCTGGATCAATCATGGACTAAAACCAATCAGATTATTGATTGATGAAACATTAATCACTCTGCAAAGAAAAAGAACAGCAGAAGAGAACAAAAAATCTTGGGTGTTATAAGGGTTTATTTTTATTTTTTTATTGTTTATACTTATAGAAAAATATAAATATTGAGTACCTTCATACATTTGAAAACAATAACTTAAACTTACTTCCTGTCTGTCTGTGTTTTATTCACACACAGGCGGGCTCCTGAGACGAAGCTTTCTGATTGCCTATTAGCATATTTAGCTGTAGTCAGGCGCTTTGCCTTAATTACGTTACACTGAGCAGAAACTTCCGGGTCTAGACTGGACGGTGAGGCGGAAGCGGCCGCAGAAAATGAGCATGTGCCGCATGCTAATAATGACAAATAGAAAATAATCCCGGCCTATGTCCCGCCCCCAGGAGCAATATACTCCACTGTGATTGGTAAGTTCGTAAGTTCACCTAACAGTGAATGACTTGTTGGCAATAATTCAGAGATGCTGGTTCGGACTCTGAACCTTGTAGTGTTTACCGTAATCCTAAAGACTCTTACTTTCTGCACCTGCTGGTGCTGATTGAGCCCTCTGGTCCGAACTTCCTGATGATTTCATATATCCTCTGGTTTTAATTCCCACCTGGATCTAAAGATTCTTTCACCTCCACAAACATTTAGGATTTTTACAAATAAGTGAAGATATATTTCCATTTCAGGCTCTGTCCATGGTGCTGATGTCTCAAAGCATGGTGTTTTTGCCTGGTAATACATTCTCTAACTACTCTGGCTAGTGTTCCTGTCTCCATGGCTGCAGTTTAAACTGGACCTAGCTGGTTTTGACTCTGGTCTTGGACCCTTTCTTCTGGACTTTTTGAACTAGACTTGAGCAGCTGTGGTCTGTACTGGAACACATTGGTCCCAAATCAAGACAAACTGGTCTTTTGGGCCTTCAGGTTCAGTTCAGTTTCCCTTTACAGGCTGTATTCTGCTAATTGGGTGGTTCGTACTGGAGCCGGTGGGTCCAGGTACAGTACAGATGTGGTGAGAAAGGGCGGAAATTATTTCATTCTTGGTGGAGGTTTGAGCGCCTTTATTTTTCTTGGTTTACTTTTCAGTTGAGCTGGTTTCTCTCTCCTCCTCTTCCTCGCTCTCTCTTCCTGTCTGTTGATTCATGGCATGTTTTCAGGTCTTCATCTGTGTTCTGGTTTCTCATCACCTCGACTCTGATGGAGATCAGAGCCGTGCAAACACACCTCAGCTTCAGGGCTCTGGCTGACTGTCCATCACCTCCGCTTTGTGTGGTTGTTGCTTATGAGAATGCAGACAGGAAGAGGTCAACCAGCTGCTGAGTGCAGACTGAGGCCTGACCTGAGCTGCTGCTGCCTGACGGGGCAGGAGGAGCTGCATTGTGCTGATTTGTACCGATCCTGATCCAGCAGGTCAGGATGAAACTTCCTATTATCTTGTCAGATGTTCCAGATGATGGTTTGTGAAACAAACAGCTCTAACCCTCATTGGTGGCCAAGTGGAGATCAGGGAGGGTTTGGTCAGGGTAAAGAATAACTGCTCTGATAGAAACAGGACAGAACTTTTCCTGAGGTCGGAATAAGGCAGCCGAAGTGATGAATATTAGAGAGACTTTTTAAAGAGGGAGGGGAGTCATGAATATTCCAACACATTACTTAAAGTAGGTGAGCACAGCTTGAGCTCAGCTGTTGTCTCTGGGATGTAAGCTCATAAATATCCCAGCAGCCCCGGGAACACAGAAACACACTGCCACCAGCAGTAAACACTGAACCATGTCCAGCATCTACCAGGAGGAATGGACCGCAATGAAATGGAACAGAGACGGGGGGAGGAGCTACCAGGGACGGGGATCACTGGTTGGACCAGAACCAGGCAGCCGGTGGAGGAATACTGACAGGAAGGACCCCGCTATAAAGGCTGCTGTGTTTCCTACTGGTTCTGAGGACCAGTACCAGCCCTGTTCTTATGGACCTCTGAGCCCTCTGTGTTCTGACAGGCTTTTATTTTGAAACATTTCAAAGGCCTAAATAGAATGAAAAAGCACCAATCAGGCAGAGCGTTATGACCACTGACAGGTGAATTGACTGTACCTGATTCTGATGGAACCTGTTAGTGGGTCGGGCACATCAGGCGGTCTGTCTGTTTTATCCTCAGGGTCTGAGTCTGCTCTTTAGTTGACTGAAGCCTCATTTTCACTACCCTTGTGGAACCGTGTCGAGATCGGTCCGAGCACGGTAACACAGATAACTGTTGAGTGTAAATGGTACGCAGAACTGATCCGGAGCACGCCAGACGCTAAGATGGTACTAGTTCATCAGTAGGGCTCGCCGCTGTTCAGTTCTGGCTCGGGTCTTAGATAACAAAGATCAGAATCAGAATCAGACTTACTTTAATAATCCCGGAGGGAAATTACTTTTGTTACACGCTCCAGATATACAAACATCCTAAAAATCCTAGCTTCGCTACCGGGCCACACGGTTTCCAGTGATGATTCTGCTCACCAGTGTGCTGATCTTCAACGTTTGTCGTTTCCTGCATCTGGAAGCCCTGATCAGACGATCATTTGCTGTATACACCTCCCAAAAGCCGACTCTGTCAAGTAAATTCACCAAAGGCTGCCTTCTTCTTCTGACTCTCCGCAAACTTCCTGAATGTTACGGGTGCCGCCATGTTGGCTTGTTTACCTCTAATGAGAAGTAGGACCGTAGATCGTAACTAGGAGGCAAGAAACCATGGTGAAACCATGATGGCGGCGCCTCATGGCATTAATGCGGCTGTTAGCATGGGAATAAAAAATATGACTGAATTATTCAGAAGCTATAAGTATTAGGATCCAAAGATCCAACAGAGTTAGCATCTAAATAGTTAATTTTGAAACTTTACTCCCTCTAAGTGAATTCAAACACAGGTGATTATTTAACAGACCCCTCCTACACCCAGGAAATGGGTTAGGTGCAGAGACGGCTTCCTGGGTTGGTCCAGTGCAGAGAGTAGAAAGAAAAACCCTCCAGTGACTGGATACAGGGATGGAGTATTAGGGCCAGACTAGAGATTTTTTTTTCCGAGAATAAAATCATAATATCACAAGAAAAAAGTCGTAATATCATGAGAATAAAGTCGTAATATTATGAGTGCTGCCCCCTTGACGTTGAGCAGCTGGTACTGCAGTTGATTCAACATCATCTTAGTCAGAAAAAAGTAAGGAATTATTGTGTCCGCCTCTACACCAACTGAAGGGTCTGGTCCAGATCTTAAGGTTCTGGTCAAGATTCTGTAGGTTCTGGTCCAGATTATGAGGGTTGTGGTCCAGATTCTGAAGCTTCTGGTTCAGATTCGGAGGGTTCTTGTCTAGAAGATGAAGGTTCTGGTCCAGATTCTGAAAGTTCTGGTCCAGACTCTGAGTGTTCTTGTCTCAAAGCTGAAGGTTCCGGTACAGATTCTGAGAGTTCTTGTCCAGTAGCTGAAGGTTTTTGTCCAGAAGCTGAAGGTTCTGGTCCAGATTCTGAGGGTTCTGGCTCAGATTTTAAAGATTCTTGTTCAGATTCTGAAGCTTCTGGTTCAGATTCGGAGGGTTCTTGTCTAGAAGATGAAGGTTCTGGTCCAGATTCTGAAAGTTCTGGTCCAGACTCTGAGTGTTCTTGTCTCAAAGCTGAAGGTTCCGGTACAGATTCTGAGAGTTCTTGTCCAGTAGCTGAAGGTTTTTGTCCAGAAGCTGAAGGTTCTGGTCCAGATTCTGAGGGTTCTGGCTCAGATTCTAAAGATTCTTGTTCAGATTCTGAAGGTTCTGGTCCAGATTCCGAGGGTTCTTGTCCCGAAGCTGGAGGTTCTGTTCCAGATCCTGAGGGTTCTGGTCCAGATTCTGAAGATTCTGGTCCAGATTCTGAGGATTCTTGTCCACAAGCTAAAGGTTCTGGTCCAGATTCGGAAGGTTCTGGTCCAGATTTTGAGGATTCTTCTCCAGAAGCTGAAGGTTCTGGTCCAGATTCTGAGGGTTATTGTCCAGAAGCTGAAGGTTCTGGTCCAGATTCGAAAGGTTCTGCTCCAGATTCTGAAGGTTCTTGTGCAGAAGCTGAAGGTTCTGGTCCAGATTCTGAGGGTTCTTATCAAGAACATGAAGGTTTTTTTTTTCCAGAAGCTGAAGGTTCTGGTCCAGATTGTCTTTTTGTTTGTTTTTTAGCTTTATTGCCAGTCATGTCAGTATGGAGCAACAAAATAAACTCTTTGCATTTAACACAACCCCTTGGGTAGCAGTGGGCTGCCATTGTGTGGCGCCCGTCAAGCAGTGAGGGGCTAAGGGTCTTGCTCAGGGACCGAGAGTGGCAGTCAGTGGGAGTGGGGCTTGAACTCAAAAACCCCAAAACCCGAGTGCAATGCTTTAACCACCAGGCCACCACTTCCTATTCTGAGGGTTCTGGTCCAGATTCTGAGTGTTAGGATGTTGGAGGCCATGTTGGAGGCCATGTTGGATATTTTTTTTATTAAGTCATAAAGATTTACATGAAAAAAATACTCTCAGAGAGGATAGCAAATGTGTACATGAACAGATAAAGATCAATTGCAATACAAGAAAAACAAAAAAGTAAGACAACTAACATGAGATTTTTCTCAGAAAAAATTTAACTCATAGACAGAGCTCCATGTTGGAGGCCATGTCGGAGGCCATGTTGGTGGCCATGGTGGAGGTCATGTTGGAGGCCATGTTGGAGGCCATTTTGCTGGCCAAATTGGTGGCCATGTTGGAGGCCATTTTGCTGGCCAAGTTGGTGGCCATGTTGGAGGCCATGTTGGTGGCAATGTTGGAGGCCATGTTGGAGGCCCTGTTGGCAGCCATTTTGGTGGCCATGTTGGAGGCCATGTTGGCAGCCATTTTGGTGGCCATGTTAGAGACCATGTTGGAGGCCATGTGGCTTGCCAAGTTGGTGGCCATGTTGGAGACCATGTTGGTGGCCAGTGTGGCGGCCATGTTAGAGGCCATGTTGGTGGTCATGTTGGAGGTTATGTTGGACGCCACGTTCGAGGCCATGGTGGCGGCCATGTTGGAGGCCATTTAAAAAAAAGTCTTTATTACATTTCTTTTATTACAGATCAATTGCAATAAAAGAAAAACAAAAAAGTAAGACAACTAACATGGAATTATCTCAGCAAATTTAAATCAAACATAGACAGATCTCCATGTTGGAGGCCATGTCGGAGGCCATGTTGGTGGCTATGTTGGTGTCCATGTTGGAGGCCATGTTGGTGGCCATGTTCGAGGCCATGTTGGCGGCCATGGTGGCGGCCACGTTGGAGGCCCTATTGGAGGCCATGTTGGAGGCCAGGGTGGCGGCCATGTTGCTGGCCATGTTGGTGGCCATGTTGGCAGCCATGTTGGAGGCCACGTTGGAGGCCATGGTGGCAGCCATGTTGGTGGCCATGTTGGAGGCCATGTTGGAGACCATGTTGGTGGCCATGTTGGAGGCCATGTTGGAGATCATGTTGCTGGCCAAGTTGGTGGCCATGTTGATGGCCATGTTGGCAGCCATGTTGGAGGCCATGTTGGAGACCATGGTGGCGGCCATGTTGGTGGCCATGTTGGAGGCCATGTTGGAGACCATGTTCCCGGCCAACTTTGAGGCCATGTTGGAGGCCATGTTAGAAGCCATGTTGGCAGCCATGTTGGTGGCTATGTCGGAGTCCAGTGAGAGGACGGACAGTCGGACAGTCAGCCAGGGGTCTGTGGTGTGTTTGCCTCTGAGCCTCCTGACTAGAAGCAGAAGAAGAAATCATTTGTTGGATGCTTTGCTGCGACTGTCTATAATCTCTGTCTGCATATTTTCTCTGTGCACATCACCCATCAGACTAAAAACAGGAACTATGAAAACCTCGACCAACAGAACTTTGACTTCAGGAGAACTCCCAAGGTATATACTTGCATGGTGAAATGATGCACGCCGCCCAACCAATCTCTGAGCTCGCCCAGTAGTAGACAAACACCAGTTAGCCCCGCCCACCCACCCAGAATCCAACCCGGCTCCAGAGATAGACTCCTGTCCTGGTGGCACGTCTTCTCTCCACCATCTCTTTACTTTTTTTTGATTTTTCATGATTCCTGCACACAGAGAATGGGTTCACACTGCCAGGAGAGACGCCCTCCCCCCTCCCCCCTTCCTCCCCTCCTTGCCCCGGGTTACTTCCCTGTGAGGGTTGCATGCAGCCAGGCTGATGCTCTGCCCTCAGGATCCTCTCCCTCCTTTTGAGTGACAAACCACTCTCTCCACCCCCCCCCCCTCCCCCCTCCCTATCCCTCTTCTCTCCACTCGAACCTTTTTTTTTATTTGCAGTTGCATCAGCTCTCTCTAACATGCACGTCCCTGATTGGTTGGTTGGTTGGAGTCAGTCTGCATGTGCCACCACACCACGCAGTTTTTGGCCTCCTTTATTTGTATCCAGGCTTTGACTTTGAGTTTTCTTTCAGTTCAGCAGATCTTTGACTCTCTCTGCCTCCATCTTTTTGCCCCACCCCCCTCCTCCCGTGGTAGCATGGGTGAGATGGAGCATGGTGAAAGCAGGGGGGGTGGGGGGTTGAATGGGGACTATCCCAGCTAATGATGCCTGTCCTATGATGTGTTGTGTGGTGTTGTGTTCTGCCGTGTCTCTCCCTGTCCCTCGGTGGTTCCGGTCCTTTGGCGGCACGCTCCTCCAGGCTGAGAAGGTGCTGCTGTTCACCCAGGATACCAACCTGACTGCGCTGCTGCTGGAGGCTAAAGACCTGGAGGCTCGAGTCATTATCCTGTCAGCCAGGTGAGAGGAACCCTGAGGAATCCGTAGAGATAGAAGAACTGCTGAGGTTTAGCACCTGGATAAAACAACTAAACACCTGAAACTTGATGGCAGCTTGGTGACCCGGTGACCACATCACCAGCAGACAGCTGCAGTGGCGGTCTGACTTCACTCGGCAGTAACAGTTCGGGGCGGGGGGTGTGGTAAGATGTTTAGATCTGACCTCATTACCATTGGTGGTAATGCCCTAAACAGGTTAAGCAGTAACAGAATAATGTTAAAAACTGAATTACAGTTTCTAAGGCAGGTAACGCATGAAAATCCGAACTGAGCCAACAACTTCAATAATGAGAAGATTATTTTTCACTGATCACTTGGGCCATTTCTCAATCTGTGTACTTGCGCGTTCTTATGTCCCAGTTTTAAACCAATAGAAGAAGAAGACGGTCAGATAGCTACAGCAATCACTTTAAGGTTTTCCAAGTGACTCTAGTCATACTAATTAATATCAATACTGAAATAGTATTAATGAATGTCGACTCATTTCATGGACTTTTGATAAACCATGTGTGTCGTGTTCACTCAGCTGCTATGAGGTATAGAAAGTCGTGACATTTAAATATGACTTCCCTATGACTTTAAAGGCTTTTTTGTTTCATTATTCCACATCATTTTCATGATTTTGCCACTGATTTCCCAATACCTTGTCCAAAATATGTATTTTAGCAAAAGTAACCAAAAAAATAATCAGTAACTTATTACTTTACACAGAAGGCAATGTTGTAAAGAAACTTAATATTATCTATCAAGTGTAAATTGTAATATGAAATATATAACATTCGGGAAGTAACTTGCCCGCCACTGAACCTCAGACAGAGCGGTGACCCGTTCAGCCATGGAAACATCTGGATCAACCAATAAAGAAGAATTTATGGTTCACTGCTGTTCTGTGATTACTTTCTACATCATTTGTCTTTCTTTATCTCCTGTGTGTTTGTTGACTTCCTGTGTGTGAATGTTTATTTTCTTGTTTGTTTATTTCCCATTTGTTTCTTTACTTCCTTTGTTTATTTTATGTTATATGTGCAGTTTGCATTCTGCCTGTTTTTGTTTACTTCCTGTGATTGATTACTTCCTGTCTGTGTCACTTTACTGCCTTTGATTGTTTACTTTCGGTCTGTGTCAGTTTACTTCCTGTGATTGATTACTTCCTATCTGTGTCAGTTTACTTCCCTTGATTGTTTACTTCTGGTCTGTTTCAGTTTATTTTCTTTGATTTTTTACTTCCTGTCTGTGTGAGTTTACTTCCTTTCTGTCAATTTACTTCCTGTGATTACATACTTCCTGTCTATGTCATTTAACTTCCTGTTATCGTGTGTTTACTTCCTGTCTGTTTACTTCTTCTCTAACGGTTTGTTTGCAGCGAGGATGAAGCTGCTGCTGTGTACAAAGCGGCCCGGCAGCTCAATATGACCGGTTCTGGTTACGTCTGGCTGGTGGGAGAGCGGGAGATGAGCGGGAAAGCTTTAAGCGAAGCTCCTGATGGTAACGTGTCAATCGACCTCTTCCTCTCTGTCCCTCTCTATCTGTCTTTCTCCAGCTCTGATTCCATCCAACCCCCAGGCTGAAGGTCTGATCTTCAGCAGACAAGCAGCTGGGCTCTAGCCAGCCTGACCTCTAGGAATTGTTTCTGCCATTGTTGTTTGGGCTTGATGGTTCACCGGGAGCAGAAACTTGTTTGCTTCTGACTGAAAGAGAAGTTGAGGATCTTGAGTTCTTTCAGGGAGACTTTAGAGTCCATAGAGACAAAGGAGGAAGCATGGAATCCGCAGGAGTGGATGACCTGAAGACAGACAGGAGGGGAGCAGCACAAAGGGAGGGACTTCTGGTGCAGTAAGGAAGGAGGAAGCAATGAGAACAGAACAGAGGGGCCAAGGATGAATCCCATGCAGGCTGTCCTTGTGCCTCCAGGACATCTGATCGAATAGTCCCTTAGCTCCTCAGCAGCCAGTGAGGGCTGCAGAACCCAGCCAGAAGCCCTGGCTTCAGAACCATAACTATGCAGGTTAGGAGTAATGGGTCCAAACCATAGAGCCCAGAACCTTTAATTTTACCATTCTGCAGATTCATCAACTGCCTGAATAACCAGAACCATCAGAACCGAATTCCAACAGGAAGTTGGACTCGGTTCGACCCAGTTATGATTTAGATCAGTTTTTACAGAGGTTTTCCAGAATTTTAGGTTTGAGTGTGATGATTGTTCTGACTCAGTGAAATATTCAATACCGTTTGGATTTGGACAGTGTCTCCATCCAATCCTTGGTCTTGCTGTCTCCCTCTGCTGAAGGAATGACAGGTTTCTGCTCAATCAGAGCCCCCAGTGCAGAGAGACACGCCCACTCTCTGATCCACTCACAGTGGATTTCATCTCTGGATGGTTCTGGAGAAACTAAACCTTAAGGTCCTGTTTACACTGCAGAGACACAACCAAAACCTGTGAGAGCACCAGAAGGTTCTGATCCAATTAGTTGTATCCTTGTCCCAAACTGTTCGAAGTTCAGACTCTGGGTTCTGCTCTGGGTTTCTCACTGAAGGCAGAAAAACCCAGGAACCAGAGACCCGTCGGTTAGTGAGTCAGCAGCTTCCTCTTTCTAGATCTTTAGGTGGATCAGTGAGGTTTTGAATTTTCCTCAGATGTTTGATGGACATTGGTGTCCATTGTGACGTCATGTGAGGACGCGGCTGGTTCTGCTGGACGTCCTCCTTTGTGGTGTCCTTTATGGTTGGATGAAAACAGAGCTGCTCTCTCTCTGGTAGGGCTGAGGGCCTCTGATTAAGGGCGCTCCTCCTCCTCCTCTCTGTCACTGAGCTTCTTGGTGTATTTCTCTCTGGTTCTCCTGTCAGCTGGTTGAACGTTTAAACATCAGGAGGAGGTGTGGACTTGTTTAAAGGTTCCCAACCGGCAGTTCTTCGCTGTGACTGTGGCTTTAAATGTGTCTAACATCTTTTTGTTTCATTCTATAGTGTATGTCGTCTGCCCGTTCTCACAGCCAATCACAGGGGCCAATTCGTGGGAGGGCAGTATGTGTGGGTGGGCAAGGGGTTTGTTTGTGGATGCGGGTGGGGTTTGTTACAGTGATGTGTGTCGAATCAAACATGGGTAAGATGCCTCCGCTGCTTCTTGTTATGTGCCTGATGCATTCAATAAAGGCCCCATCCACTTCTGCGACGTGGAAGCTGGGGGTGTGGCTTATTGAGTCAGCTGATTATGCAGACAGCCAGTAGATCACCTGTTGTTAAAGCTCCCCTCAGACAGGATGTCAGCTTACCATGGGCGTATTTATCCAAATCCTTAAACTTCGAACCAGCCATCTTGGCCTTGCTTTTGACACCATAGCCAGAACATCCCAAGGTAGCAGGAACAGCTGCAGAGAACATCCTGATGGGGGAATCTAAAACCTACTAAAACAAATTAACATGGGGCTGATTATCCATCCTGCCTGAGGCGGTAACCTGACCCACTCACACTCCAGTACAATGCTTCTCTAAGGTTGTAACACCTTGGTTTCTGGTGACATCCTTGTTCCCTGGTGTCCATTGATGTCCTGCGACCCTCCATTGTTCAAGGTTAATGTCCTGTAATGTCCTGGTACCCTGGTCCCATTATACCATGTCCTGGTACCCTGGTGTCCAATGATATACTAGTACCTTTAATTCCAACTAGGCGAGTGTGGCCTAGTGGTTAGGGCATTGCACTTGGAATCCAGAGGTTCTGAGTTCAAGCTTCACTCCCATGGACTGACACTCTGAGTCCCTGTGCAAGACCATTCTCCAAAGGCATTGCACAATGGCAGCCCACTGCTCATTCATTTTATTTCTCTGTACTTGTGACAGTGCAATAACAATAAAAAAGCTGGAAAAAAATCCTGGTACCTTTGTCTTTAATGATGTCCCGGTACGTTAATGTCCATTGATATCCTGGTACCTTGTTGTTCAGTAATGTCCTGGTACCCTGGTGTCCAGTGATTTCCTGGTGCATTGGTATCCAAAGATATCCTGGTTCCCTGGTGTCCATTGATGATCTGGAACCCTGGTGTCCGATGATATATCAGTACATTGATCCCAACTATGTCCTGTTACCCTGGTGTCCGATGATATATCAGTACATTGATCCCAACTATGTCCTGTTACCCTGGTGTCCAATGATATCATTTTATATTGGAGTCCAATGGTGTCCTTGTACACTGGTGTCCAGTGATGTTGAGGTACCTTAGTGCCAATTATTTCCGGGAACCTTAGTCTCAAATGATGACCCCGTTCCCTGGTGACCATTGATGTCTGAGTATCTTGATGTCCAATTATGTTGTGGTACCTTAGTGTACACGGATGTCCTTGTTCCCTGGTCTCCAATGGTATCCTGGTGTCCTGGTCTCCTGGTGACCAGTGATATCCTGTTAACTTGGCATCAACAATTTACTGGTACCTTGGTGTCAATTGATGTGCTGGTACCTTGGTGTCCAAAGATGTTCTAGTAACCTTGGTGTCAAATACGTTCTGATACCTTGTTATCCAGTGATATCCTGGCACCCTGGTCTCATAATACCCAGGGTTCCCTGGTGTTCCATGTCCTGGTACCCTGGTTTCCAATGATATCCTGGTACCTTGGTGTCAATGATTTCCTCCTACCTTGGTGTCCAGTGATATCCTGATAGCCTGGTCCTTTAATACAGTGGTTCCCTGGTGTCCAATGATATTCTGGTACCTTGGCTTCAATGATTTTCTGGTACCTTGGTTTCCAATAATGTCCTGGTTCCCTGGTGTCCAAAGATATTTTGGTACCTTGCCGTTAGTGATTTTCTGGTACCTTGGTGTCCAATAATTTCCTGGTATGCGCATGTCCATTGATGTCCCGGTACCTTGATGTCCTTTGATATACTGGTACCTGGGTGTCCAGTGATATCTTGGTAGCCTGGTCCCGTGATACTGTTGTTCCCTGGTGTTCCATGTCTGGGTACCCTGGTGTCCAATGATATCCCGGTACATTGGTGTCAATGATTTCCTGGTACCTTGGTGTCCAACGATATCCTGGTAGTCTGGTCCCATAATACAGTGGTTCTCTGGTGTCCAATGATATTCTGGTACCTTGGCTTCAATGATTTTCTGGTACCTTGGTGTCCAATAATGTCCTGGTGCCCTGGTGTCAAATTATGTCGTGGTACCTTGGCTACAATGATTTTCTTGTACCTTGGTGTCCATTGATGACCTGGAACCCTAGTGTCCAAAGGTATGTTGGTACCTTGGATTCCGACTATGTCCTTACCATTGACGTCCTAGTACCCTGTTGTCCAGGGATGTGATGGTACCCTGGTGTCCAATGATGTTCCGGTACACTGAGGTTCTCATTCTAGGCTATTTTGATGGGATCTCTGGCTGCTGTGTGATCTGCTTCTGCTGTCTGTCTGTGGTTTTAATCCCTCCAGAAAACATCCTCACCAACCGGCTGCTGCACTCCCAGAAAAAAACTTTTTTTTTCACATCCAAACAAATGTGAAGAAAAAAAATCTTAACAGTTTGTTAGAGCTTCTGTTTGTCTCGGTTTTCAGCAGGTTTCTCTACAGGAAAATATTTCAAATGATCAAATTTGACAGTTTTCGAAAGAGGGCTGTTTCATAATGAATTGTCTTCAACATATGAACATATTAAGAAGGTTTTAAAAAAAATCTTTTATCAAAACTCTTGGAAGGAATGTTTGAATTAGTTGATATTAGTTTAATGGCAGCAGATTTGGTCCTGGTGTTTTTATTATTTTGTAAACCCTTCCAGTTTCTGAAGCAGTTTCCTGAAAAGAAACATGTGAAGCCGGACTGGGACATTTTGGGCGCGGTTGCTGTTATTCTTTAACAGACTTGTGTCAAATTATGAAGGAAAAAAGCCTCTACATTTAGTGCTTCAGATAATGTAGCCACAACTGCATGCTAGCAGTGTTAGGATCGGTTGTTAGTAAAGGCAGTTTTCCCCGTCTCTGCAGAACATGTTTTAATACGTGATTCATTGGAACAACCTGCCCGCCTGTTCTAAAAGGATAAATGTTAATCTGTTTGATGGTTAGCTTGTTGTTTAGCAAGTTGTAATGTTAGCATGAGGAGCCTGTTCTGTTTTAGTCTATGGTAATCAGGTGTCCCTGATTTCAGGTTGTCAAAAACCAAGGGACTGTTCACCGAAATCAGGCGTATAGACTGATATTATGGCAGCTGTGTAAACAAACAGCACTTAGCATGTTTCTATACAAGGAGCTGTCTTATTATTTTATGGTGTGTGTGAATTAATACATATTAGAGAGCAGTGGCGGCTGGTTAAGTTCTCTTGGGGTGGGGCTATAAATTGAAACGTAAACTGAGACGTATACCAAAAGCCAATCCAACGTATGTTACGTTATCACACCAGTATATTTATATGAATGCAAACAACAACAAAAACACTTATTAAAAAAAAAACATAATTTCATGTCCAGGTTTACTTTTTGTACATAAATCCTGTCCTTCTGAGGCTTTGTGAAGGTAAATCTGTGTTTTCCATGGTCTAATATTGAGTAACAAACCTAAAAAATAATGCACCAGTTTAATAATGAAGAAGCTATTAGTCAGCTTTATATTTTTTATATATAAAAACAATTTATTTCCTGAGAATGTGTTTATTTTAGAACTATGCGAATGAACAAACATGTAGAAAAAATAGACTAGATTCTATTATTTTGCATGTGAATCCCAGATTGTTCGTTCTTTTCTACAAAGTTCTTTAAATCAGTCCTAGCTGTCTTTATCCAGGTTGACTCAGATCCTGACCTTTGAAAAAGGAGGCAGGGAAAGCAGGATACAGCATTAGCCTCGCTGCATGCAGTTAGCCTCGCTGCATGCAGTTAGCCTAGCCTGGGAGCTAAAGCAGGTCCTGGAAAAGGACATTTTTTGCGCCATTTCTCTCTCTCTCTCTCCAATGCGTCTCCAACTCCCTCGACTCGACCTGTCAATCACCCCTTAAAACGCCCGTAACCTCAAAAAAATAATGGGTCCACCACTTTGGAATGGGGGTCGTTTGGCTTCTTTTTTTAGCCTGTAATACCCAATACAGCCGATACCGCACTGTGACATCACAAACCAGTAGGTGGCAGTAGTGTCCTTTGACAGACATGGATGCCTCCAGTAAAACACATTCAAATGAAAATTACTCTTAAATAAAAACACTGATCATTTATTGAACAGGATGCAATAATTTCAGATTTAAAGAACTTTCAGAAGTTTGTATTCTGAATATGAGCGGACTTTTCTTTTAAGACGACCTGAGGAACGAGACTTTCGAGGAACTTTACGCCACATTTACACATAACCGGGTATTTAGAGAAACGAATATTCCCCCCCTCCGTTTTCAATAATAACATCATGCACACAACATTGTTTTCAATAAACTTGTCATTTATATCAAAGCGCATAAATACGCTATTAGGTTTAAGAAGCTAAAACGCCGTTCATCCCTGTTGACACGGTAACACATAACCAGCGTTATCAGAAATCTCAACTTTGGCAGGAGGTTTTAGAAATAACCGTTTTCTTTTAATAAAAATTGGGTTTTGGTTTAAACGAAAGGCCAAACCGCAGGGAAATATTTGCGTGTTCCCTTCGTGTAAACTGGGTCTTAGCGGACAGCACTAAACCTAACTTTGGTAACACCCGCAGCGCTTTCTGACAGCATGATTTTCATTTGAAAAGTTAGCGGTGTCTGCAGTTAGCCTAAAGTCAAAATGATCCAGGCCTGTACAACAAAGTCTGGTTTTATCAAACGTTCTTGAGCTCAGAGGCACTATAAGGCAGCTTTGATGATGCTAACAGTGTTAGCGGACTGCAGAGGCTCAGCTGAAGGACAGATGTTGACACTTTTCTTCGCAGTTTGACACGACTCTGCAGAAGGAAATCACCAGCGACGCTTCGTAATGTCTCAGTGGGGCTTTCTCTGCACTGAGATAAACGGTGGTGATTGTGAAAGTGAATTCCCAGCATGCACTTTGGTGTAACTGAACAGTGACCTGACGCCTGAAGCCCCAGAGTGTGTGTCTGAATTACACCAAGTTAATTACCCCGGATGAAAGTGTGTCTCCGAGTGTTTGAATGAGGGCAGCCTTCAGTGAATCCAGCCTCACTCCCTTCTGTGTGTGTGTGTGTGTTGGTGTGTGTGTTGGTGTGTGTGGCGTGCGCGGTGCAGGCTTGCTGGGTCTTCAGCTGATCAACGGGAAGAATGAGTCGGCTCACATCACGGACGCCGTGGCCGTGGTTGCTCAGTCTCTGCAGGAGCTGTTTGAGAAGGAGAACATCACAGAGCCTCCTCGAGGCTGCGTGGGGAACACCAACATCTGGAGAACGGGGCCGCTCTTCAAACGGTCGGTACCGCCGCTCCAACTGCTGTTTCTGATTGGTCATCTCATGCTGGTCTATTTAGCTCAAGTTTTTGTTTCTGAGGATTTTTTCCCAGTTTGCCACAAGAACCTCTAAAACTGAAGCCTTTGAGTTTATCCCGACCCAGTTCCACTCTGGTTGAGCTTCGGTTGCTGCTCTGGTATGTCAGCGATGACGGCAGGTTTCAGGGTTTTCAGCTGAGTTCTGGTTCTCAACCGGGCCTGAACTCCAAACATTTACAGCAAAACCTTTTTTCTGTTAAGCCATTGTTTATGTTTTGATTGGCTTCATTACTATTATTTTCAGTGAGGGCGGGACAAAAGCTCCCAATGGAAAGTGGAGAAATGAAACTGAGGGAAGAACAGCAGCAAAACTATCAGAGGAATGTCTTTGAATTGTAAATGTTAGGCCCCGTCACAGCTTGCTGATTTATCCAGCGTCCGAGAATAAAGTCGTAATTTTACCAGAATAAAGTAATAAAATTAGGAGAATAAAATTGTAAAATTATAAGAATAAATTAATTATATTACAAGAATAAAGTCACAAAAAGAATATTCATAAAGTTATGTGAATAAAATTGTATTTTATGACATCTCCTCCAAGAAGCCCTTTCTTCCCTAAAATGAGGAATGTGGAGCATCATGGGAAGTTCTACTTTAGCATCGGTTTGACTAATCAGGAAATCTTTTAGCAGCAGCATCAAACTGGGCAGGATGTCAAAGTGGACTCTGGTTTCTGATTGGTGGAGCTGGTTTGATGTCATCTACTGGGCGGAGCTCCAAGCTTTCGTGCTGAAACGGGTTGTTGTATGACGACTTCATTCTGATAATATTATAACTTTATTCCCAGGATATTACGACTTTACTTCAGATAAAACAATCTCAAACCTGGCCCTAATACTCTGTTGTACCTAACTACTGTTTACCAAAAAAAAAAAAAAGAAGAAGAAATAAAAAGAAAAAGAAAGAAAGCAGTTTTCAGTGGCAGCAGACTGAGCGTCATGTCTGCTAGGAAGTGTGTTGGTGGTGGGCGTGAACGCAGGGAGG
>CM060073.1:49092427-49167427 GCA_030533445.1 Cyprinodon diabolis | reverse complement strand
TGGATGATGGATGGATGATGGATGAAGGATGGATGATGGATGGATGATGGATGATGGATGATGGATGGATGGATGAAGGATGGATGATGGATGGATGATGGATGGATGATGGATGATGGATGAAGGATGGATGATGGATGGATGATGGATGGATGATGGATGATGGATGGATGGATGAAGGATGGATGATGGATGAAGGATGGATGATGGATGGATGATGGATGATGGATGGATGGATGAAGGATGGATGATGGATGGATGGATGGATGGATGGATGATGGATGATGGATGGATGGATGGATGGATGGATGATGGATGGATGGATGATGGATGGATGGATGGATGGATGGATGATGGATGATGGATGGATGATGGATGGATGGATGAAGGATGGATGATGGATGGATGATGGATGAAGGATGGATGGATGGATGATGGATGATGGATGGATGGATGATGAATGGATGATGGATGATGGATGGATGGATGAAGGATGGATGATGGATGGATGATGGATGATGGATGGATGATGGATGGATGGATGAAGGATGGATGATGGATGGATGATGGATGATGGATGGATGGATGAAGGATGGATGATGGATGGATGATGGATGGATGATGGATGATGGAGGATGGATGATGGATGGATGATGGATGGATGGATGAAGGATGGATGATGGATGATGGATGGATGATGGATGATGGATGAAGGATGGATGATGGATGATGGATGATGGATCGATGGATGAAGGATGGATGATGGATGGATGATGGATGGATGGATGAAGGATGGATGATGGATGGATGGATGAAGGATGGATGATGGATGGATGATGGATGATGGATGGATGGATGAAGGATGGATGATGGATGGATGATGGATGATGGATGATGGATGATGGATGGATGGATGAAGGATGGATGATGGATCTCCAGCTGGTGGAGTCAGAGGCAGCTTTTCATCCAGTATGGTGTGTATGTAAATATCTGAGCGTGAGCATCCTGGTCGGTTTGAATCTGTGCTCCCAGTGCATGCTGGGAAATCAGAGCTGGGTCAGCATTATTTAGCTCCAGGAGACGGAGCAGCTCAGATCTAGCTGGTAACCCTAACCCTGCCAGGTATGAGGAGATGGAGGCTGAAGCTGTCAGGGACCTGGGTCAGACCCTGAGCCAGGAGCACCTAAAGCTGCAGAGCCTGGAGCTGGATCTTCTCTGGAACAGGAGCCGCAGGCTGAGCCTCTCAGCCTCCTTAAACATTCATGCTCACATCCAGTATTGATGCCGTCATTTAGTGCCTGCGTCAGGCTGCGGCCTGCGTCAGGCTGCGGCCTGCGGCGGCTCCTCAGCCTGAACCTGTATCTGTGTCTGCAGGTGGTGATGAACCCTCAGAGGAAGATCATCTGGCCTGGAGGAGAGACGGAGAAACCTGTTGGATACCAGATGTCCACCAGGCTGAAGGTGCCGTCACTGATGGGCTCTGACACCCCCACCCCACCCCCATCCCCATCCCCAGCAGGGGAAGAGGAGGATGAAGAGTTCCTTTCATGAGGGTCCTGACCCAGATTCTCAGGCTAACCATTCTGGTTCTTTATTCTAGCATCTCCTCCTGGGAAGCAGATCTTCCTTCCCTGCCTGTGGAGCAGCGGAGTGTCTGAGCAGTAATCTGCCTCCCACTCTTCCTGCGGTGGAGCCCATTGTTCTGCGTTCAGTCAAACAGAAAGGCTTTAGTGCTGTGAGGGCGTTCCCCTCGCCGCCCACCAACAGAAACCCTCCTTTACTGCCACCAATCACAGGAAGCCTGTCAGACAGACTCATCATTTCTTAAATTAAGTGTGTGTGACCTTAATATGAGCAGATAGGTAGATAATATGTACTATAAATAATATCAAGGAGATTTTTTTTCTTATTTTTAACCGTAATCGTCTTATTCTGAGTTGTTATATCAGTTCAGACCAAGGGAACATGGACCTCGTCCAGCCTGTAGACCAGGGACATGGTCCAGCGGTACTGATGAAGCTGGACGTACGGCTGCACCTCTGAAGCCTGTTTTATTCTCAGAAACCAGGTCGTCTGTGTGTGTGTCACAGTTAACGCATAAATGTCCCCCCCCCTTCTGCAGACACTCTGCTGCACCTCCCCAAAATTGTAGGTGTGCAGACTCTGATTGGTCAGTTCTACATCTGCTCTACACTATGCGCATTTCCTGGTTGGTCCCTAATGGCAGAAACTCTGGCTGTAGCGCCGTCCACAGCGCCTGGCTCACCTCGGACTCTATCCCAGACGCCGTGCAGGACGCTAGTTTGTAGCTCTGAGCGACAGTCTGTTGGTTTGCACCCGAAGCCAAAACACGCAGCGCCACGGCCAGTCTTTGGTGAACGCTCACGGGTGAACTGTGTCATCCGACGTTGGATAAGGGGTTGTAGACGGCGAACAAGCTCGTCAAATCGACAGACGGACGTTCCTCTGGCGTTGTGGCGTGGAATAGCATAGCACAGACCACGCTTCATTATTGGGCATAAATCAAAAATATCTGCATCATACCTGCGACAAGCTAAATGAGACACACTGCTGCGGGAGGATAACCAGCCCTTAAAGCTCCGATCTGGTTTAGCCTCCAACTAGATGCTCCAGGACCGGATCAGTGGGCTGAGATCAGCTGCTGGTTTTCAACTCTGTGAGGAATCACCTCAGCGTGACCAGTCCAACCAGTCAGTGTTTTAGGCGCTCCAACTGATCCAGATCTTACCCCCAGATTCCACATCTTCCGCCCCGCTCAGGTTTGTCGTGCGGAGCATTTGATCGGTGAATGAGAGCTGTTCCACATCCAGCGCTACTCCTCCCCACGTCACCGTCCACCAACTTCTTCTCAATCCTTCCCCATCCAAATACGGGGCCGAGCTATTTTTTGCTCCAGTCTGCTGCAAGCCGGTGTAGCTACCAGATCTGCTCGGCGCCCCGCCCCTTCTTATGACATCATCATATGGCAGCTCCACTCAGACAAACTGTATCACAGGCGTTTCTTAAGGATCAAATCTCTTTTGGAGTCTCAACATATTATTCCCTAGATTTGCTATTATTTGATTTCATCAGCGATCTAAATTAGCCGAAAGTAGAAAACAATCATTGTTCGTCTGGAAGGAAAGACTGACTGAGCTCTGCTATTTAACAAGGAGACACTAAAACTCTCAGCTTATTTTTATTCTATTTGTTAAGATCTGAGGGCAGACAAGGACAAATGGGACATCCTAAAAAGTGAACGGTTGTTTTTGACACGAATTTAAAAGTTGTGTAGTTTAGGTTGACCAGATTTGGGTTTCTGAAAAAGGGGGCTGCTGGGCCACTGACTGGACCGGACCGGGCATTCGAAACGAGCCATCAGCTCCCAGGCTGGTCCGAACCCGACCTGGTGACGATAGCCTGGACAACGGCCCAGTGCTTCCCCCCTCCTGGCTTACCGGGCCGCCGTTGTCCAGGCTACCATCACCGGGTCGGGTTCGGTCGCTCCATCCCCTGGACATTTTTTTAGGTATGAAAAGTAGGACGTCTGGGAAAAAGAGGACGTCTGGTCACCCTAGTGTAGCTTTATATGGCTAACTGACCGAGCTAAAAGAGGCTAACCTGTTAGCTACAGCTCGCCACAGCGCTACCCAGCTCTCCTCCTTTATATCAGTTACTTTGTTCACCAGAAACAGATTTTTATAGTTTTTTTTATCGATCATGTTAAATTTCAGCAGTCATTACAAAGGCTACAGATGCTAACGACTCGGCACACAGACGCTGCGTGATGTTATTCACTTTTTCTGGGCAGCCACAATGTTTTACATCATGTGGCAACGTTCAGCCAATCATGTAGCGTAACGTCACTGGCAGCAAGCAGGACCTGAGAAGATCTGGTGCCTACACCTGCCAGGTCAAGATCCGCTATTGCAATCGCACCAAACAGGAAAAAGAACGGCGAGAAGATTTGGTTTGTCAAATTAAAATAGGTGACCACAGATCGGTTACTACAAATCAGAGCGTAATTCTTCTACATTCCCTAAACCTAAGACCGTTTAATTAAATGACTGGATACAGATTATCGGTACTTCAACAGACCAGGAAGCAGATTTCTCATCTCCATCAAAATATTTATTTTATACCGAGAGGCTTAAAATCACCCTTTGGCGCACCACAGGGCTGTCTCTCAGGACCTTTGTCCTTCGTGAACTTACCACCATGTTTAGTTATTTTCAGGAAACCATCATCACCCTCGTCTCTTTCTGCTGTGGGATAAGTTAGTGATGTCATCAGAGGCCCCTCCAATCAGACACCTGACGGCTTCACTGTCTGTGTGTTCAGATTGTGACCATTCACCAGGAGCCATTTGTTTACGTGAAGCCAACGAAGAGCGATG
Source organism: Cyprinodon diabolis (assembly GCA_030533445.1). Classification (NCBI taxonomy): domain Eukaryota; kingdom Metazoa; phylum Chordata; class Actinopteri; order Cyprinodontiformes; family Cyprinodontidae; genus Cyprinodon; species Cyprinodon diabolis. Next base: position 49,163,031 of record CM060073.1, on the reverse strand, counting down.
GGACGTGTAAAGAAGAGTACACGGTGAACGGAGTTCTGATCAAGAAGGTGATCTGCACCGGACCCAACGGGACCATCCCAGGTAGATAAGCACACCTGAGCTTCACCTTTAGGCAGTCAGAGCTGGTTCATACCGAGTGAGAGGAGTGTTCCTCTAAACAGTGGACTGGGTGTCAGTGGGCGGGGCTTATCTGCAGCTGGGGGACGTTCTGCCACCTTCTAGTTGAAAGCATCTGGACCTTCCGATGAAACGGATCTCCTTGTGTCCTGCTCATTAACGATGTTCTGGATGTTTGCAGGTCAGCCCACTGTCCCTCAGTGCTGCTACGGTTTCTGCATCGACCTGCTCATCAAGCTGGCCATGAGCATGAACTTCACCTACGAGGTTCACCTGGTGGCTGATGGAAAGTTTGGCACACAGGAGCGAGTGAGTTTCTATATGTCCTAGATCATTCTACCCCTCACAGGCCAGGTGGATCTGCCGGGTCCCAGCGACTGGATGGGACAGGTTCATATCAACTCAGAGTCCAGCTGGTAGAGAAAGACCTGGTTCCTGGAGAACTGAGGGACACCTGGGCCTGGTTCAGACTAGTCCAATAATGACTGGACCTGGTCCTGACTGGTCCAGAGATGACCGGACCTGGTTTAGACTGGTCCCGAGGTGAGCTTACTGGACCTGGTTCAGACTGGTCCAGAGATGACCGGACCTGGTTCAGACTGGTCCGGAGGTGAGCTGACTGGACCTGGTTCAGACTGGTCCAGAGATGACCGAACCTGGTTTAGACTGGTCCAGAGGTGAGCTGACTGGACCTGGTTCAGAATGGTCCAGAAATGACTGGACCTGGTTCAGACTGGTCCAGAGGTGAGCTGACTGGACCTGGTTCAGACTGGTCCAGAAATGACTGGACCTGGTTCAGGCTGGTCCAGAGGTGAGCTGACTGGACCTGGTTCAGACTGGTCCAGAGGTGAGCTGACCGAACCTGGTTTAGACTGGTCCAGAGGTGAGCTGACTGGACCTGGTTCAGACTGGTCCAGAGGTGAGCTGACCGAACCTGGTTTAGACTGGTCCGGAGGTGAGCTGACTGGACCTGGTTTAGACTGGTCCGGAGGTGAGCTGACTGGACCTAGTTCAGACTGGTCCAGAAATGACTGGACCTGGTTCAGGCTGGTCCAGAGGTGAGCTGACTGGACCTGGTTCAGACTGGTCCAGAAATGACTGGACCTGGTTCAGGCTGGTCCAGAGGTGAGCTGACTGGACCTGGTTCAGACTGGTCCAGAAATGACTGGACCTGGTTCAGGCTGGTCCAGAGGTGAGCTGACTGGACCTGGTTCAGACTGGTCCAGAGGTGAGCTGACTGGACCTGGTTCAGACTGGTCCAGAAATGACTGGACCTGGTTCAGGCTGGTCCAGAGGTGAGCTGACTGGACCTGGTTCAGACTGGTCCAGAGGTGAGCTGACCGAACCTGGTTTAGACTGGTCCAGAGGTGAGCTGACTGGACCTGGTTCAGACTGGTCCAGAGGTGAGCTGACCGAACCTGGTTTAGACTGGTCCAGAGGTGAGCTGACTGGACCTGGTTCAGAATGGTCCAGAAATGACTGGACCTGGTTCAGACTGGTCCAGAGGTGAGCTGACTGGACCTGGTTCAGACTGGTCCAGAAATGACTGGACCTGGTTTAGACTGGTCCGGAGGTGAGCTGACTGGACCTGGTTTAGACTGGTCCAGAGGTGAGCTGACTGGACCTGGTTCAGACTGGTCCAGAGGTGAGCTGACCGAACCTGGTTTAGACTGGTCCGGAGGTGAGCTGACTGGACCTGGTTTAGACTGGTCCGGAGGTGAGCTGACTGGACCTGGTTCAGACTGGTCCAGAGGTGAGCTGACTGGACCTGGTTCAGACTGGTCCAGAGGTGAGCTGACTGGACCTGGTTCAGAATGGTCCAGAAATGACTGGACCTGGTTCAGACTGGTCCAGAGGTGAGCTGACTGGACCTGGTTCAGAATGGTCCAGAAATGACTGGACCTGGTTCAGACTGGTCCAGAGATGCCAGACCTGGTTAGGACTGGTCCGGAGGTGAGCCGACTGGACCTGGTTCAGACTGGTCCAGAGATGAGAATGACCCAAAACACTTATCTGAACTGGCTATCCCCAAAGTTGGTCCTGGAGGGCTGCTGTCCTGCAGGTTTTAGAGGTTTCTCTGCTTTAGCACAGCTAATTATGATGATTTCAGTTCAGCAAAAGCCTGTTAATCAGCTTTCAGAGTAAATCAGCTGTGCTGGAGCAGGGACAACTCTAAAACCTGCAGGACAGCTTCCCTCGAGGACCGACTTTGAGGATGCCTCATCTGAACAGTCAGTTTTAAGGACTGAAATGGACTCGTTTAGACTGGGCTGGACTCGTTTGGGCAGAAATGTGTGTGATTGATGGTGACTAACTGGACTAGGCTGAACTGACCAGGACTGGACCAGAGGGGACCAGTCTCGGACAGTCTGAGGGAGTTCAAACTCGGGTCAGTGGGAAAACAGTCCAGGATGTTCTCTGATAGGTCGATCCAGGAGCAGACGGACCAATCAGCAGATAGCTACCTAGCGGCAGATCTGAGGATTATATTCTGGTTCTGTTTTGGTCCATTATGTTCAAATCCCATCAAGAGTGGATGTTTGTTTATGCTGATTTATTTCCTATGGAGGCATCTATGAGACCTGTTGCCATGGTAACTGCAGCTCTGACTTGACCTTGCAGAGCAATAGATATCCGGTCATTCACCCCCCACCCCCCCCACCCCCCCCTGCATCTTCTCGTCAGTGGTGTTTACCTTCTGCACACAACACCCCCCCACCCCCTCCCCCTCCCACTACTTAAATAACTCCACCCACCTCCACGCTGCAGGGACCGATAGTCACGGAAATGTGGATCCCATTATTGTCCCACAGTGGGGACATCTGCATGAAACTTATTCCCTTGGACAAGTTAAATCTCTGATTCATAGTTCAACGTCTTTTCAGCTCATTTGTTTCCTGTCGGCTCATAAGAACGGGTTCAGACGACCTGTTTCCCCGCGTCTGTTCTGATGTTTCTGACGGGTCCAGTTCAGCCAGATCTGCTCTCCCTCCTGCAGGTGAACAACAGCAACAAGAAGGAATGGAACGGGATGATGGGGGAGCTGCTGGGCGGCCTGGCTGACATGATCGTGGCTCCCCTCACCATCAACAACGAGCGTGCTCAGTACATCGAATTCTCCAAACCCTTCAAGTACCAGGGGCTCACCATCCTCGTCAAGAAGGTGAGTGAGTAGCGAGCGGCGGTTCTAATCCAGGTTCAGATCTCAACCTGACAAACATGGAGAGGTCTGACCCGGGTCCATTAGGCTCCGACTCAGGTCCATTAGATGTCAGACCCGGGTCCATTAGAGGTCTGACCCGGGTCCATTAGAGGTCCGACCCAAGTCCATTAGAGGTCAGACCCGGGTCCATTAGGCTCCGACTCAGGTCCATTAGATGTCAGACCCGGGTCCATTAGAGGTCCGACCCAAGTCCATTAGAGGTCAGACCCGGGTCCATTAGGCTCCGACTCAGGTCCATTAGATGTCAGACCCGGGTCCATTAGAGGTCCGACCCAAGTCCATTAGAGGTCAGACCCGGGTCCATTAGGCTCCGACTCAGGTCCATTAGATGTCAGACCTGGGTCCATTAGAGGTCCGACCCAAGTCCATTAGAGGTCAGACCCGGGTCCATTAGGCTCCGACTCAGGTCCATTAGATGTCAGACCCGGGTCCATTAGAGGTCCGACCCAAGTCCATTAGAGGTCAGACCCGGGTCCATTAAGAGTCTGACCCAGGTCCATGAGAGTCCGACCCAGAACCATTAGAGTCCAACCCATGTCCATTAGAGTCCGACCCAGGTCCATAAAGAGTCTGACCCAAGTCCATTAGAGGTCCGACCCGGGTCATTAGGGTCTGACTCGGGTCCATTAAGAGTCTGACCCAGGTCCATGAGAGTCCAACCCAGAACCATTAGAGTCCAACCCAGGTCCATTAGAGTCCGACCCAGGTCCATAAAGAGTCTGACCCAAGTCCATTAGAGGTCCGACCCGGGTCATTAGGGTCTGACTCGGGTCCATTAGATGTCAGACCCTGGTCCATTAGAGGTCCGACCAGGGTCCATTAAGGTTCGACCCAAGTCCATTAGGGTCCAACCTAGGTCCATTAGGAGTCCGATCCCAGTCTATTAGGATCTGATTCAAAACCATTAGAGGTCCGAACTGGGTGCATTAGGATCCAACCCTGGTCCATTAGAGGTCCAACCCGAGTCCATTAAGAGTCTGACCCGGGTCTATTAGGGTTCGACTCGAGACCATTAGAGGTCCGAACCGGGTCCATTAGGAGTCCGACCCCTGTCCATTAGGGGCCGATCGAGATCACTAGAGGTCAGAACCGGGTCCCTTCGAGGTCCAACCTGGGTCCATTAGGAGTTTCGACCCGAGTCCACTAGGGCCTGATGCAGATCTATTAAGAGTCTGACACAAGTTCATTAGAGTTCCGCACGGGGTCCATTAGGATCCAACCCTGGTCCATTAGGATCCAACCCAGGTCCATTAGAGGTCCAACCCTGGTCCATTAGAGGTCCGTTAGGAATCTGACCCGGGTACATTAGGGTCGATTAGGGTTCCACAAGGGTCGACTAGTGCCCCAACTAGCTGCTGACAGGTCTGTGATGCACCCAGAGTGGGAGGACGGGTCAGGAGCTGAACCCAACACAGATCAGAACCAACCGCCATCAGAACTGACTTTCCAGCTGGAAATTTCCCAGCCAAATTGTCCCCTGGTTCTGTATCGGTTCTCATTATCCGTCCACTGCTCCCAGTCTAGTTTAAACAGGATCAGTGCTGACAAATTGGTTCTGAATATATGCCTCTTTTAGACTCGCTGCTTTGTCCCAGAAAATCTGGAGCTATTCCTTGGTTCCATGGTTCTGGACAAGAAGGTTCTGGACCAGAAGGTTCTGGGTCAGAAGGTTCTGGATGATAGGGTTCTTGATTCAGATCCAGTCTCTCTTTCAGGCCATCTACTTAGCAGAACCAATCCAATAACATGTCCTCCGGTCCTGCTGCTGATCCGTAGTATTTCCTGGTTCTGTTAAGTCGAACCGGTTCTGGTACCGTTGGGATCTGAGAGCAGAATTTTCCAGCGTGTGAAGGTGTTGAGGAAACGTTCCCACGCTGCTGCCTCTGCAGACAGATGCATACTGATCCGGTTCTCAGGAGGTATCGACCCGTTTAATTCGGGCCGGCGTTCCATATTCCCGTTACGCTGCTCCTGCAGGATCCCAAGCTGCTCCACTAATTCATCTCATCAGAGTTAAATCCACCTGCTGATGGACCATAACTGAGCCAGCGTCTCACAGCTTAACTGGGAACCACAGCTGGCTGCGGTCCGGACCAGAACCAGGCCGGTCCGATGGATCTCTGCCTCTCCTGTGTGTATGAGTCTATGTGTTTGTGTTTTGCAGGAAATCCCTCGCAGCACTCTGGACTCGTTCATGCAGCCGTTCCAGAGCACACTGTGGCTGTTAGTCGGTCTGTCGGTCCATGTGGTGGCAGTGATGCTTTACCTATTGGACCGGTTCAGGTACGCAGACCACCCACCGCCGCCACCAGTACCGCCACCCCCGGTACCGCTGCCAACACACCAGTCCTCTTTCAGAACCTCTGCAAACATCTGCAGACAAAAGATTTAATCCAGGGGTCCAAATAGCTGCCCAGTGCTACTTTAGTGTCTCTCCACGTCTCGTCTTCTCTCCTCTTCCTCATCTTCTCTCCTCCACTTCCTCATCTTCTCTCCTCCTCTTCCTCATCTTCTCTCCTCCACTTCCTCATCTTCTCTCCTCCTCTTCCTCATCTTCTCTCCTCCTCTTCCTCATCTTCTCTCCTCCACTTCCTCATCTTCTCTCCTCCACTTCCTCATCTTCTCTCCTCCTCTTCCTCATCTTCTCTCCTCCTCTTCCTCATCTTCTCTCCTCTTCCTCTGCTTCTCTCCTCCTCTTCCTCATCTTCTCTCCTCCTCTTCCTCATCTTCTCTCCTCCTCTTCCTCATCTTCTCTCCTCTTCCTCTGCTTCTCTCCTCCTCTTCCTCATCTTCTCTCCTCCTCTTCCTCATCTTCTCTCCTCTTCCTCTGCTTCTCTCCTCAACTTCCTCATCTTCTCTCCTCCTCTTCCTCATCTTCTCTCCTCCTCTTCCTCATCTTCTCTCCTCTTCCTCTGCTTCTCTCCTCCTCTTCCTCATCTTCTCTCCTCCTCTTCCTCATCTTATCTCTTCTTCCTCATCTCTCCTCTTCCTCATCTTCTCCTCATCTTCTCTCCTCTTCCTCATCTTCTCTCCTCTTCCTTATCTTCTCTCCTCCTCTTCCTCATCTTATCTCCTCTTCCTCATCTCTCCTCTTCCTCTGCTTCTCTCCTCTTCCTCATCTTCTCTCCTCCTCTTCCTCATCTTATCTCCTCTTCCTCATCTTCTCTCCTCTTCCTCATCTTCTCTCCTCCTCATCTTCTCTCCTCTTCCTCGACTTCTCTCCTCTTCCTCATCTTCTCTCCTCTTCCTCATCTTCTCTCCTCTTCTTCATCCTCTCTCTTCCTCTTCCTCATCTTATCTCTTCTTCCTCTTCTCTCCTCTTCCTCATCTTCTCTCCTCTTCCTCATCTTCTCTCCTCCTCTTCCTCATCTTATCTCTTCTTCCTCATCTCTCCTCTTCCTCATCTTCTCTCCTCCTCTTCCTCATCTTCTCTCCTCTTCCTCGTCTTCTCTCCTCTTCCCCATCTCTCCTCTTCCTCATCTTATCTCTTCTTCCTCATCTCTCCTCTTCCTCATCTTCTCTCCTCCTCTTCCTCATCTTCTCTCCTCTTCCTCATCTTCTCTCCTCTTCTCTCCTCTTCCTCATCTTCTCTCCTCCTCTTCCTCATCTTATCTCTTCTTCCTCATCTCTCCTCTTCCTCATCATCTCTCCTCTTCCTCATCTTCTCTCCTCTTCCTCATCTTCTCTCCTCTTCCTCGTCTTCTCTCCTCTTCCTCATCTTCTCTCCTCTTCCTCATCTTCTCTCCTCTTCCTCGTCTTCTCTCCTCTTCCCCATCTCTCCTCTTCCTCATCTTCTCTCCTCTTCCCCATCTCTCCTCTTCCTCATCTTCTCTCCTCTTCCTCATCTTCTCTCCTCTTCCTCTTCTTATCTCTTCTTCCTCATCTCTCCTCTTCCTGATCTTCTCTCCTCCTCTTCCTCATCTTCTCTGCTCCTGTTCCTCATCTTATCTCCTCTTCCTCATCTTCTCTCCTCTTCCTCATCTTCTCTCCTCCTCTTCCTCATCTTATCTCTTCTTCCTCGTCTTCTCTCCTCTTCCTCATCTTCTCTCCTCTTCCTCATCTTCTCTCCTCTTCCTCGTCTTCTCTCCTCTTCCTCATCTTCTCTCCTCTTCCTCTTCTCTCCTCTTCCTCATCTTCTCTCCTCTTCCTCATCTTCTCTCCTCCTCTTCCTCATCTCTCCTCTACCTCATCTTCTCTCCTCCTCTTCCTCATCTTCTCTCCTCTTCCTCATCTTCTCTCCTCTTCCTCTTCTCTCCTCTTCCTCATCTTCTCTCCTCTTCCTCATCTTCTCTCCTCCTCTTCCTCATCTTCTCTCCTCCTCTTCCTCATCTTCTCTCCTCTTCCTCGTCTTCTCTCCTCTTCCCCATCTCTCCTCTTCCTCATCTTATCTCTTCTTCCTCATCTCTCCTCTTCCTCATCTTCTCTCCTCCTCTTCCTCATCTTCTCTCCTCTTCCTCATCTTCTCTCCTCTTCCTCATCTTCTCTCCTCCTCTTCCTCATCTTATCTCTTCTTCCTCATCTCTCCTCTTCCTCATCATCTCTCCTCTTCCTCATCTTCTCTCCTCTTCCTCATCTTCTCTCCTCTTCCTCATCTTCTCTCCTCCTCTTCCTCATCTTATCTCTTCTTCCTCATCTCTCCTCTTCCTAATCTTCTCTCCTCTTCCTCATCTTCTCTCCTCCTCTTCCTCATCTTCTCTCCTCTTCCTCGTCTTCTCTCCTCTTCCTCATCTTCTCTCCTCTTCCTCATCTTCTCTCCTCTTCCTCATCTTCTCTCTTCCTCTTCCTCATCTTCTCTCCTCTTCCTCATCCTCTCTCCTCCTCTTCCTCATCTTATCTCTTCTTCCTCGTCTTCTCTCCTCTTCCTCTTCTCTCCTCTTCCTCATCCTCTCTCCTCCTCTTCCTCATGTTCTCTCCTCTTCCTCGTCTTCTCTCCTCTTCCTCTTCTCTCCTCTTCCTCATCTTCTCTCCTCTTCCTCATCTTCTCTCCTCTTCCTCGTCTTCTCTCCTCTTCCTCTTCTCTCCTCTTCCTCATCTTCTCTCCTCTTCCTCATCTTCTCTCCTCTTCCTCATCTTATCTCTTCTTCCTCATCTCTCCTCTTCCTCATCTCTCCTCTTCCTCATCTTCTCTCCTCCTCTTCCTCATCTTCTCTCCTCTTCCTCTGCTTCTCTCCTCTTCCTCATCTTCTCTCCTCCTCTTCCTCATCTTATCTCCTCTTCCTCATCTCTCCTCTTCCTCATCTTCTCTCCTCCTCTTCCTCACCTTCTCTCCTCTTCCTCATCCTCTCTCCTCCTCTTCCTCATCTTATCTCTTCTTCCTCTGCTTCTCTCCTCTTCCTCATCTTCTCTCCTCTTCCTCATCCTCTCTCCTCCTCTTCCTCATCTTATCTCCTCCTCCTCATCTCTCCTCTTCCTCATCTTCTCTCCTCTTCCTCGTCTTCTCTCCTCTTCCTTATCTTCTCTCCTCTTCCTCTGCTTCTCTCCTCCTCTTCCTCATCTTCTCTCCTCTTCCTCATCCTCTCTCCTCCTCTTCCTCATCTTATCTCCTCTTCCTCATCTCTCCTCTTCCTCATCTTCTCTCCTCTTCCTCGTCTTCTCTCCTCTTCCTTATCTTCTCTCCTCTTCCTCATCTTATCTCCTCCTCCTCATCTCTCCTCTTCCTCATCTTCTCTCCTCTTCCTCGTCTTCTCTCCTCTTCCTTATCTTCTCTCCTCTTCCTCATCTTCTCTCCTCCACTTCCTCATCTTCTCTCCTCCTCTTCCTCATCTTCTCTCCTCCTCTTCCTCATCTTCTCTCCTCTTCCTCATCTTCTCTCCTCCTCTTCCTCATCTGCTCTCCTCTTCCTCATCCTCTCTCCTCCTCTTCCTCATCTTATCTCTTCTTCCTCATCTCTCCTCTTCCTCATCTTCTCTCCTCCTCTTCCTCATCTTCTCTCCTCTTCCTCATCCTCTCTCCTCCTCTTCCTCATCTTATCTCTTCTTCCTCATCTCTCCTCTTCCTCATCTTCTCTCCTCCTCTTCCTCATCTTCTCTCCTCTTCCTCTTCTCTCCTCTTCCTCATCTTCTCTCCTCTTCCTCATCTTCTCTCCTCCTCTTCCTCATCTTATGTCTTCTTCCTCATCTCTCCTCTTCCTCATCTTCTCCTCATCTTCTCTCCTCTTCCTCATCTTCTCTCCTCTTCCTCATCCTCTCTCCTCCTCTTCCTCATCTTATCTCTTCTTCCTCATCTCTCCTCTTCCTCATCTTCTCTCCTCCTCTTCCTCGTCTTCTCTCCTCTTCCTCTTCTCTCCTCTTCCTCATCTTCTCTCCTCTTCCTCATCTTATCTCTTCTTCCTCATCTCTCCTCTTCCTCAACTCTCCTCTTCCTCATCTTCTCTCCTCCTCTTCCTCATCTTATCTCCTCTTCCTCATCTTCTCTCCTCTTCCTCATCTTCTCTCCTCCTCATCTTCTCTCCTCTTCTTCATCCTCTCTCCTCCTCTTCCTCATCTTATCTCTTCTTCCTCATCTCTCCTCTTCCTCATCTTCTCTCCTCTTCCTCTTCTCTCCTCTTCCTCATCTTCTCTCCTCTTCTTCATCCTCTCTCCTCCTCTTCCTCATCTTATCTCTTCTTCCTCATCTCTCCTCTTCCTCATCTTCTCTCCTCTTCCTCATCTTCTCTCCTCTTCCTCATCTTCTCTCCTCTTCTTCATCCTCTCTCCTCCTCTTCCTCATCTTATCTCTTCTTCCTCATCTCTCCTCTTCCTCATCTTCTCTCCTCTTCCTCTTCTCTCCTCTTCCTCATCTTCTCTCCTCTTCCTCATCTTCTCTCCTCCTCTTCCTCATCTTATCTCTTCTTCCTCATCTCTCCTCTTCCTCATCTTCTCTCCTCCTCTTCCTCATCTTCTCTCCTCTTCCTCATCTTCTCTCCTCCTCTTCCTCATCTTATCTCTTCTTCCTCATCTCTCCTCTTCCTCGTCTTCTCTCCTCTTCCTCATCTTCTCTCCTCTTCCTCATCTTCTCTCCTCTTCCTCGTCTTCTCTCCTCTTCCTCTGCTTCTCTACTCTTCCTCATCTTCTCTCCTCCTCTTCCTCATCTTATCTCCTCTTCCCCATCTCTCCTCTTCCTCATCTTCTCTCCTCTTCCTCATCTTCTCTCCTCTTCCTCATCTTCTCTCCTCCTCTTCCTCATCTTCTCTCCTCTTCCTCATCCTCTCTCCTCCTCTTCCTCATCTTATCTCTTCTTCCTCGTCTTCTCTCCTCTTCCTCTTCTCTCCTCTTCCTCATCCTCTCTCCTCCTCTTCCTCATCTTATCTCCTCTTCCTCATCTTCTCTCCTCTTCCTCATCCTCTCTCCTCCTCTTCCTCATCTTATCTCTTCTTCCTCGTCTTCTCTCCTCTTCCTCTTCTCTCCTCTTCCTCATCCTCTCACCTCCTCTTCCTCATCTTATCTCCTCTTCCTCTGCTTCTCTCCTCTTCCTCATCTTCTCTCCTCTTCCTCATCCTCTCTCCTCCTCTTCCTCATCTTATCTCTTCTTCCTCGTCTTCTCTCCTCTTCCTCTTCTCTCCTCTTCCTCATCCTCTCTCCTCCTCTTCCTCATCTTATCTCCTCTTCCTCTGCTTCTCTCCTCTTCCTCATCTTCTCTCCTCTTCCTCATCTTCTCTCCTCCTCTTCCTCATCTTATCTCTTCTTCCTCATCTCTCCTCTTCCTCATCATCTCTCCTCTTCCTCATCTTCTCTCCTCTTCCTCATCTTATCTCCTCTTCCCCATCTCTCCTCTTCCTCATCTTCTCTCCTCTTCCTCGTCTTCTCTCCTCTTCCTCATCTTCTCTCCTCTTCCTCATCTTCTCTCCTCTTCCTCATCTTCTCTCCTCCTCTTCCTCATCTTCTCTCCTCTTCCTCATCCTCTCTCCTCCTCTTCCTCATCTTATCTCTTCTTCCTCGTCTTCTCTCCTCTTCCTCTTCTCTCCTCTTCCTCATCCTCTCTCCTCCTCTTCCTCATCTTATCTCCTCTTCCTCTGCTTCTCTCCTCTTCCTCATCTTCTCTCCTCTTCCTCATCCTCTCTCCTCCTCTTCCTCATCTTATCTCCTCTTCCTCATCTTCTCTCCTCTTCCTCGTCTTCTCTCCTCTTCCTTATCTTCTCTCCTCTTCCTCGTCTTCTCTCCTCTTCCTCATCTTCTCTGTTGCTAAATGTTCACAAGCTGCTGCTCCCTCCGACTTTATGCCCAGAGCGATAATCTGGTCTCAGAATCCTTCTCGAGATTCTCCAACTTTTTAACAGTTTTTGATGCTAAAAAAGTCAAAAACAAATTTTATATAAACTGTGATATTTAGGAGTTGATCCCTGACAGGCCCCCAACCTGGATATTATAAAGAAGGATTAGTGTTATGCAGATTAATAAACCAGTAATAATATGTTTTAGTCTAATAAACACTATTAGCATAAAATATATCCATGATTGATTTATCCAGACATTAAACTAATGATCCTTGTAAAGTATAGAGATATGTGGTTGATCAGGTCTGATTTATTGATTGATTATTGACAGTAGCTGAAAAAAGGCATAAAGAGATTAAAATCTGCAAAGACTGTGGAGATGACGTCCCATCTGTACTGGGAGCACACATGCTCCATCAAAACCAGTGTCTGGTGATGCTGTAATCTGATGGCTCTGATACTGTAATCTGATTGGCTCTGATGCTGTAATCTGATGGCTCTGATACTGTAATCTGATTGGCTCTGATGCTGTAATCTGATGGCTCTGATACTGTAATCTGATTGGCTCTGATACTGTAATCTGATTGGCTCTGATGCTGTAATCTGATTGGCTCTGATGCTGTAATCTGATGGCTCTGATACTGTAATCTGATTGGCTCTGATACTGTAATCTGATTGGCTCTGATACTGTAATCTGATGGCTCTGATACTGTAATCTGATTGGCTGGGATCTAACAGCCCTCTGAACCAGTCTCAGTGCGTCCCCTGGTCCCAATAAAAGCCCGACCTGATTGGCCCAGACCCAGTGAGGCAGTGTGGCGTTGCTTTGTGTTTTCAGCCCGTTTGGAAGGTTCAAAGTTAACAGTGAAGAAGAAGAAGAAGACGCCCTCACCCTTTCCTCCGCCATGTGGTTCTCGTGGGGAGTTCTGCTGAACTCTGGGATCGGAGAAGGTACAGAGTGGTTTATTCAACCCCACACCCCCCCGCCACCCCGCCCCCAGGCGGCAGCGCCTCATGCCGTCTCCGTTCCTTCCTCTGTAGGAGCTCCCAGGAGCTTCTCCGCCCGGATCCTGGGGATGGTGTGGGCCGGATTCGCCATGATCATCGTAGCATCATACACCGCCAACCTGGCAGCCTTCCTTGTGCTGGACCGGCCTGAGGAGCGCATCACTGGCATCAATGACCCCAGGGTGAGAGGCGCCGCTCAAGCCGAGGCCCGCTCTGACCCAGGATCTTAAAGTAACAGCTGTTCTGCTGCTTCCAGCTGCGTAACCCATCAGATAAGTTCATCTACGCCACAGTGAAGCAGAGCTCGGTGGATATCTACTTCAGACGGCAGGTGGAGCTGAGCACCATGTACCGGCACATGGAGAAACACAACTACGAGAGTGCCGCTGAGGCCATCCAGGCCGTCCGAGACAAGTAGGCGCCATCCTCTGCTGCAGCGCCACCGTCTCCCTCCGCTGTCTGCGTCTGATGTTTGTGCTCCTCCCCCTCAGCAAGCTGCACGCCTTCATCTGGGACAGCGCCGTGCTGGAGTTCGAGGCGTCACAAAAGTGCGACCTGGTGACGACGGGGGAGCTTTTCTTCCGCTCTGGTTTTGGGATCGGCATGAGGAAAGACAGTCCTTGGAAGCAGAACGTGTCTTTGGCCATCCTCAGGTACCGAACGCCACAGCAGAGTCCCGCCCCATGTGTTAAGCCCTGCCCATTGATGCCCTGCCCCCTTTCTCTACAGCTCTCATGAGAACGGCTTCATGGAAGACCTGGACAAGACCTGGGTCCGATACCAGGAGTGTGACTCCAGGAGCAACGCGCCTGCCACCCTAACCTTCGAGAACATGGCAGGTAGGAAGCAAGCTTTGCCCTCCTCTTCCTCATCCTCCTCCCTCAGGTATAAAGGAAGCCTGGTTGTCCTCAGGTGTGTTCATGCTGGTCGCTGGCGGCATCGTGGCAGGGATCTTCCTCATCTTCATCGAGATCGCCTACAAGCGTCATAAAGACGCCCGCAGGAAGCAGATGCAGCTGGCCTTCGCTGCCGTCAATGTGTGGAGGAAGAACCTGCAGGTACGTTGGCATCGGCTGGCGAAGCATCGGCACTCTGGGTTGCTGACCATGATGAAAATAATCTGGACTTGTTTCCTCCTCATGATCAACTCCCTAAAGGTTTAGTTCAAGAATACATGTTTGTCAATTGACCTGTGTGTTGCATCGGTGTTGTCAAGGTAACAGATTGTGGCTGGGTGTGTAGATCAGGTCTAGGTTGATCTTGGTTTCAGCAGGAAAAAGTGATGGATTTATCTGGAAGGTGTCGCACTCAGCATCATGTGCCTCCTCCTCTACTGATCTTTCATCTTCTCCAACCGTTTCCAGCAGGACTTCAGCTGGGGGTCAGCATGGCGGGATGAACCGGGTCAACTGGGGGTCAGCGTGGCGGGATGAACCGGGTCAACTGGGGGTCAGCTTGGCGGGATGAACCGGGTCAGCTGGGGGTCAGCGTGGCGGGATGAACCGGGTCAGCGTGGCGGGATGAACCGGGTCAGCTGGGGGTCAGCGTGGCGGGATGAACCGGGTCAGCTGGGGGTCAGTGTAGCGGGATGAACCGGGTCAGCTGGGGGTCAGCGTGGCGGGATGAATCGGGTCAGCTGGGGGTCAGCGTGACGGGATGAACCGGGTCAGCTGGGGGTCAGCGTGGCGGGATGAACCGGGTCAGCGTGATGGGATGAACCGGGTCAGCTGGGGGTCAGCGTGACGGGATGAACCGGGTCAGCTGGGGGTCAGCGTGGCGGGATGAACTGGGTCAGCTGGGGGTCAGCGTGGCGGGATGAACCGGGTCAGCTGGGGGTCAGCGTGGCGGGATGAACCGGGTCAGCTGGGGGTCAGCGTGATGCGATGAACCGGGTCAGCTGGGGGTCAGCGTGACGGGATGAACCGGGTCAGCTGGGTGTCAGTGTGGTGGGATGAACCGGGTCAGCTGGGGGTCAGCGTGATGCGATGAACCGGGTCAGCTGGGGGTCAGCGTGGCGGGATGAACCGGGTCAGCTGGGGGTCAGTGTGGTGGGATGAACTGGGTCAGCTGGGGGTCAGCGTGACGGGATGAACCGGGTCAGCGTGATGGGAAGAACCGGGTCAGCTGGGGGTCAGCGTGACGGGATGAACCGGGTCAGCTGGGGGTCAGCGTGACGGGATTAACCGGGTCAGCTGGGGGTCAGTGTGGTGGGATGAACCGGGTCAGCTGGGGGTCAGTGTGGCGGGATGAACTGGGTCAGCTGGGGGTCAGTGTGGCGGGATGAACCGGGTCAGCTGGGGGTCAGCGTGACGGGATTAACCGGGTCAGCTGGGGGTCAGTGTGGTGGGATGAACCGGGTCAGCTGGGGGTCAGTGTGGCGGGATGAACTGGGTCAGCTGGGGGTCAGTGTGGCGGGATGAACTGGGTCAGCTGGGGGTCAGTGTGGCGGGATGAACTGGGTCAGCTGGGGGTCAGCGTGGCGGGATGAACCGGGTCAGCTGGATGGAGAAAACATAAAAGGCGTCTAAGGCAGGAACCTCTGGTTTTATAGTTCAGTCCGAATCCAGAAATAGAGGATAGTTCCAGCCGCTCAGCTACCAATGCGACATAGCAGTCGCCACTAAGAGGGTCCCAGACGCTGAGGTGTCGAAGGTCTGAGGACAGGCAGGAGATCAGAACCAAGCAGACGAATGTAGACAGGATAAGGGCGAAGCCGATGTTTGCTGTTAGAGCCAGGAGGTCAGAGATCCAGTGAGGCGTAGAAGGACAATCCAGGACAGAATCCGGTCGCAGTTCCAGGTTCCGTAAACAACAGGGCTGACAGGCTAGGCGAGGAAAGGCAGGCTCAGTTTTTGGGAAATCCTCCGTTGGTGCACAAGCAGGCAGAGATCCAAATAAAATGAACTCTGCATTTAACCCATCCCCCTGGGGAGCACCGGGCTGCTATTGCGCGGCGTCCGGGGAGCAGTGTGGGGTAAGGGTAGTGTTGCACCCATACCGATACCAGTATCGGGCGGGGCCCCGATCCAGCACTAAAATGGTGGTATCGGTATCAGCGAGTACCAACCAATAGGGCACCGATACCATTTTGAGAGCCAAAAGTTTGTTCAACTATTGTCACCCATTCCAGGTAGGAAATAAAAAGTTCTAAAAAACAGGCAGGAGTCAGAAGACAGATTAGGCAAACAGATCAGACAGGACCAGGCAGGCTCAGAGGTCGAGTAGCAGAATGGATCAGGACACAAACACTTGGCACTGATGACTGGTCTGAAGGCTGGTTAATCAGAGAATACTTCAGGTGGACCAGTTAAGCAGGTAATGAGAACTGGGCGTAGCTAAGCGGGAGTGTGAACTGAGTCATCAGAGCAGACATCAGCGCCTAGGTCATCACAGCAGAAGGTTCTCTGAAGAACAGCAGGTGGTTGTCTTTAGAACGACGGAGTGGATTCAGGAATGGAACAGTTTAATCTAGCAGAACACGAGTTATTGATGTTCTAAGGGTTGGAGACGCTTGTCCAGGTTCTGGTGAAAGTCTCGGCCTGGAGGCCTTTCTGTGTTTAGATTAGCAGCAAAACCAACGAAGAAGAGACCATTCTGTCTGGTGCTCTGGTCCAAGTCTTCCAGTGATCCCTCCATGATGATGGGGTGTACTCTGCTGCACCCACTCCCTCATTGTTTCTGTGCTTTTAAACATTGGAATTCATCGTTTTGTTCTGAATGTGTTTACAGTTGATGGATCAGAACCAGAACCAGGTCCGGCTGGAAGTCATGTCTGATCATGTTCCTGTAATCTGAGGCGACGGAACCAAATCCGAATCTAGTGTCCTGTCCTGAAGAACAGGCGTGTAGAGACGACCAGAGCCTTCCTGGTTGTCCGGGCGGTTTGGAGTCATTCATCAAAAAGCTCTGCGTGAACATTCAGGCCCCTGGGGACGCGGAGGTATTCTCTAGTTGTCTGATTTCTGCGCTGGCCTGAAACGGTTGCCTTTGGTCCTTGGAGGGATTCCTGACCGTGTCTGTATTGGTCTCTCCTGAGCGGCTGGTGAAACGGAGAAATCCAACAGTCCGTCATGGTCGGTAGGCAGAGGCCCTGAGGAACTCATCTGGTCTCTGTTAGCTCAGGTTCAAAGTTCTCCGTAGAATCGTTCCCTCTGCAGATGTCGTTTCCCGAAGCTGCAGAACTGGTCCCGTCTTGTTGCTCATGGCGTTCGCTGACCATCAGGAACAGACAGCTGAGCAAAGGGTTAAAGTTCAAAGTCATGATGATGAGGTCAGACACCATGTGACCATCAGCTGACCCCCCCAGAAGTTAGTATAATGATCCGATGTGACATCATCACATGCTCCATCTTTACTCCCCCTCCTCCCCCACAGGAACTGCTCCTTCTGTTTCCTGTTGTCTTCCTGCGTCTGACCTTCATGTTGTCGTTGTTGTTGTTTACCTGCTGCACCGTGTTTCTGTCTGTCTAACATTCACACACTGAAACATTCAAAGATTGATTTTCCTGTTTCTCCTCCTGAAGTTTTATATAATGAATTAAAGAATTTCCACAGGAAGTGACGTTCTGTAGTTCCTCACAGTTCTACCGCAGCTTTTTAGTTCTGCTCTCTAAACCCTGCAGGTGTTTCTAATCCGATTAAACTGGATCTGGATTGATGAATGATTTAGTTTGCTTTAGGAGATTTAGGATTTTGTTGAATCAGGTCAGTTTGGGCCAGATCAGGTCGGTTCGGGTCCGGTTGGTTCAGGTTTGACTGGATTGCATCAGGGAGGATAGGGTTGGGTCATGTCGGTTTGGGCCCGATGAGGTCAGATCAGGTTGGTTCAGACCAGATTGGGTTGGGTCAGGTCAGTTTGGGCCAGCTCGGGTCGGGTCAGGTCAGTTTGGGCCCGATCGGGTCGGGTCAGGTCAGTTTGGGCCCGATCGGGTCGGGTCAGGTCAGATCAGGCCAGATCAGGTTGGTTCAGACCAGATTGGGTTGGGTCAGGTCAGTTTGGGCCAGCTCGGGTCGGGTCAGGTCAGATCAGGCCAGATCAGGTTGGTTCAGACCAGATTGGGTTGGGTCAGGTCAGTTTGGGCCAGCTCGAGTCGGGTCAGGTCAGTTTGGGCCCGATCGGGTCGGGTTCAGGCCATATCGGTTCGGGTCCAGTTGGTTCGGGTTGGACTGGATTGCATCAGGGAGGATCAGGTTTGGTCAGGTTAGTTTGGGCCAGATTGGGTTGGGCCCGACCCGATCATCCTATCATCCTGATTCCAGAACCCAGAAGGAGGAGTTCAGACCCAGAAGGCTGGATTTGTTTGGGCTGCAGAAGCGGTTCTGTTGCAATAAAAGGGTCACAGAAGGCGATTCTGAGCTGAACACGTGGACCCCCCCATGGACCCACCCAGCTACACCTGACAGGAGAGCAGAATCAGTCAGACAGCATCTAGGGGGGGGTAGATCGGAAAGAGCCACAGGAGAACCATGGTCCACACATGGAGAACACATGGAACAGCGGAGAACCTTCCCAGCAGAACCAGGACATCCTCTGAGGTCAGAGGTCAGCCGTCCAGTCCGCTACTGAATGGACCTGATGGACCTGATGGAAGGGGTTAGTCCAGTTCCATCTGGAGCAGAACCTGCAGCCGCATGGTGGTGAGAGAGTGAGGCTGTGGGCTGTTTCAGGACCCACACCACTGAGTCTGATGGAACCAAAGGTTGCAGCCAGCCGCTCCGCTACTTTCCGTCACACACATTCAGAGTCAGTGTCGCCCCCTGCAGGCGTGAGTGTGTGCTTCAGTGTCTGCTGCCTGTTAATGTGTGTGTGCACCTATCGTATGATCTATTGTAGGATAGGAAAAGTGGTAGAGCAGAGCCCGAGCCCCAAACCTCTTTTAGGTCCATCACTTCGACCTCCGACCTCAAACGCCGTTTGGCCCCCGGGGACCCCACGGTAAGGACATGAAGACCATCCCAACTGTCCTCTTATGCTTTTTTTTATTTTTATGGTTTGCTGCCTGCTTCTTCTCTCTCTGACATTCCTGATCCATCTCATCAGTCACATCACCTCAGCTCTGTCCTCCCATCAGCTGCTCCTTCAGCTTCCTGCTGCATGCCTGTCCATCATCCATCCTCCATCCTCCATCCATCCATCCATCCATCCATCCATCCATCCTCCATCCATCCATCATCCATCCATCCTCCATCCATCCATCCATCCATCCATCCTCCATCCATCCATCATCCATCCATCATCCATCCATCCTCCATCCATCCATCCATCCATCCATCCTCCATCCATCCATCATCCATCCATCATCCATCCATCCTCCATCCATCCATCATCCATCCATCCTCCATCCATCCATCATCCATCCATCATCCATCCATCCATCATCCATCCATCCTCCATCCATCCATCATCCATCCATCCTCCATCCATCCATCATCCATCCATCCATCATCCATCCATCCTCCATCCATCCTCCATCCATCCTCCATCCATCATCCATCCATCCTCCATCCTCCATCCATCCATCATCCATCATCCATCCATCCTCCATCCATCCTCCATCCATCCTCCATCCATCATCCATCCATCATCCATCCATCCTCCATCCATCCTCCATCCATCCATCCTCCATCCATCCATCATCCATCCATCCTCCATCCATCCATCATCCATCCATCCTCCATCCATCCATCATCCATCCTCCATCCATCCTCCATCCATCCTCCATCCATCATCCATCCATCCTCCATCCATCCATCATCCATCCATCCTCCATCCATCCTCCATCCATCCATCCTCCATCCATCCATCATCCATCCATCCTCCATCCATCCATCATCCATCCATCCTCCATCCATCCTCCATCCATCCTCCATCCATCCATCATCCATCATCCATCCATCCTCCATCCATCCTCCATCCATCCTCCATCCATCCTCCATCCATCCATCCTCCATCCATCCATCATCCATCCATCCTCCATCCATCCATCATCCATCCATCCTCCATCCATCCTCCATCCATCCTCCATCCATCCATCATCCATCCATCATCCATTCATCCATCATCCATCATCCATCCATCCTCCATCCTCCATCCATCCATCCTCCATCCATCCTCCATCCATCCTCCATCCATCCTCCATCCATCCATCCTCCATCCATCCATCCATCATCCATCCATCCATCCATCCTCCATCCATTATCCATCCATCCTCCATCCATCCATCCTCCATCCATCCTCCATCCATCATCCATCCATCATCCATCCATCCATCCATCATCCATCCATCCATCCTCCATCCATTATCCATCCATCCTCCATCCATCCATCCTCCGTCCATCCTCCATCCATCATCCATCCATCATCCATCCCTCCATCCATCATCCATCCATCCTCCATCCATCCTCCATCCATCCTCCATCCATCATCCATCCATCATCCATCCCTCCATCCATCATCCATCCATCCTCCATCCATCCTCCATCCATCCATCCATCCATACTCCATCCATCCTCCATCCATCCTCCATCCATCATCCATCCCTCCATCCATCATCCATCCATCCTCCATCCATCCATCCTCCATCCATCCTCCATCCATCCTCCATCCATCATCCATCCCTCCATCCATCATCCATCCATCCTCCATCCATCCTCCATCCATCCATCATCCATCCATCCTCCATCCATCCTCCATCCATCCATTATCCATCCATCCTCCATCCATCCATCCTCCATCCATCCTCCATCCATCATCCATCCATCCTCCATCCATCATCCATCCATCCATCATCCATCCATCCTCCATCCATCATCCATCCATCCATCATCCATCCCTCCATCATCCATCCATCCTCCATCCATCATCCATCCATCCATCATCCATCCCTCCATCCATCATCCATCCTCCATCCATCCATCCATCCCTCCATCCATCCATCCATCCATCCATCCATCCATCCATCCATCCATCCATCCATCATCCATCCATCCATCCATCATCCATCCATCCATCCATCCATCCATCCATCCATCCATCCATCCATCCATCCATCCATCCATCCATCCATCATCCATCCCCCAGTCAGTCAGACAGACAGAGATGCCTGCAGGAAGTTCAGGTTCCAGTCTTAGTCCCACACTGATCACATCGTCCTCTTGCAAAGGAGAAGGGAAGAGGGTCAGCCTGTGTGGTCGTCAGTGTTTGTCCGTCTCGTCTGTCCTGTCCTGTCCTGTCCTGTCCTGTCCTCAGCCTGTCTTCTCCACTAACAGCCAGCATCTTGTCCTCTCAGGTCGGCCAGTGGACACCTGTTTGCGTCCTCTAACCCGCCTCTGTTGTCTCCAGGACAGACCAGGAGTTCCTGATCTCTCCTGCTTTCTGACTCCTTCCCAGATTCAGATCTCAGAGATAATCTGAACTCTGTTCTCTGCTCCTGTCTTCTCTCTGATCTCCCCGTGTTTCTGTCTTCATGGGGGGGTCTTGGGCCGCGGGTTGGCCGGTGAGTTGTGGGAGCAGACTCAGACTCGTTTCTCACTGTGATCGTCTCTCTTTACTTCCTATATTAGTGTTTTTCTCTCTCTGGGTGGATTTAAATGGTGTCCAGACTCTATGCTGTGCTACACACACACTGCCTCTGTCCTCCTCTGCAAGCACGGCTGACACACACACACACACACAGGGACTCCAGGTTAGAGCGAACAGCTTCATCAGCAGTGGTAGAGAAGCAGAAACAGGCTTCCTGAGTCCCTGATGTTCAGGATCCTCCTCTGATGTCCTTCAGAGGAGGAACCAGGAAGGAGAACCGGAGTAGATTCCAGGTCCTCCTAAACATCTCCAACATGAATCCTGCACCTGGTTGAACCTGTAGAGCAGCCGCTGCATCACAGGGTCTCCGCTCATGCTGTTCTCATGCTTTTGGTTTTTCTCTGCTCCAGTCCGATGTCTGCATGCTTCCCTCAGCAGCTGTGAGGTCTGTGGAGGAAGGGGAGCTCCTAAAACATCCAGGGTTGTGAGGAAGAGGATGTCAGGGCGGCAGACGGAGCAGGAGGTGTGCAGGGACGGTGGAGAGGTGGGGCTACGTCAGGAATCAGCTCTAAGCTGCTTCTGATGGAGCGGTTGGTAGAGGAGGTCAGAATGGAGACCCTGCAGTTTCTAAGGGATGGAATCCAGACGGAAAAAGACCTTAAAAACTATAAACCAGAAGCTAACGCTGATGCAATGCTGCCAGCTATGAAGTTAAAATCAATCCACTGGACTTTGTTTTCCAAGTTTGAAGACGTTTCGCTTCTCATCCAGGAAGATTTTTCAATAAAAAATTTGCATGAAAACATGCAAATAGAAACGGATGAACGGGTCCCCCCCTTTGGAATGGGGGTCGTTTGGCTTCTTTGTTAGCCTGCAATGCCCCATACCTGTCTATGTCTCTGAAAGGGGGGTCGTTAGAGGGAATAGTTGGCCTGGCTGAATAGGCGAGGTCTTCTGTTCTCCTGTAAAGGGGTTGAAATGATAGTGGGAAGGAATAAACTTTTTTTGTGTCGATTTCTTCCTGCTATAATCGTTATCCGATTACAGAGGAAAAGAGGACCTCACCTGTTCATCCAGGCCAACAATAGCCTCTAACGACCCCCCTTTCAGAGACATAGACAGGTATGGGTCATTGCAGGCTAACAAAGAAGCCAAACGACCCCCATTCCAAAGGGGGGGACCCGTTCATCCGTTTCTATTTGCATGTTTTCTAAACTAAAACCAGGCTTTGTTGGGCTGCTGGATAAAACCTGGAACTAAACGCTATTTCTGACATTTTGGATTGAAAAATCTTCCTGGATGGAAGAGAAACGTCTTCAAACCTGGAAACAAAGTCCAGAGGATTGATTTCTAACCTTTATTGGAATTACTGACCTGGTTGACTGAGAATCTTCACCAGCAGATGATAGGCAATATTTATGGCATTTTTATGCTGCAGAAAGCCATGGCTGTTAGTGAGTCACCATGACGCTTCAGAAGATGTGAGTCAGCAGCATGCTCTGAGAGGCTAATGTTGGCATGCTAGCACTTTAGACCTGCAAGATCTCGATTCCAAAACGTATCAAGAGGAGCCTGGTGAATATGAGCAGATAGCAGGGAGACGAAGGGTCCAGTCCAAGGTCAAAGGGCGTCTCATCTAGGCTGTCCAGGATCAGCTGACCTTAGTCTGTGGAACATTCCCACAGCCGCGATGGGAGCTTCTGGGCCGGATGGGGCGTGGAGCAAGTCGAGAGCTCAGAGTGAGCGACCGATGATACCTCTGGTTAGGAGTCTGAGACATGTTGGACAGGAGTATGTATGCGGAGCTGCCAGGATGGAGCAAAGGCTTCAAGGAGGAGATGCTGATGGCTGGAGCACCAGAGGAGGATGTTGGAGAACCCTAACATCTGCTGCAGCGCCCCCCAGAGGGCGGGTCTGAAGGAACCAGCAGAACATCCAAAAGTTCCCAATCTGAGATTTCCTCGAACATGTTGAAACATTTTCAGCATGTTGAGCTAAAATGAAGAAAAACTGAAGTTCCAAGAAGGAAGGAACATCAGAGATCCTGGTTCAGCTGCGTGTGCTCAGAGCCTCGTTACCTCTGAGCAAAAACACGCAAAGTGGGAGTTGAACCAGCAGCTGAGAGGCTGAGGGCTGCTGCCTTGCTCTGCTCTGCAAATGAAAGTTTAATGTTCCCTGTGGTGGAGCAGAACCTCAGACCAGATGAGATGATTGAAGATGGTGTTTAATTCATGAGCTGGAACAGCTGAGCTGTGGAGCTAAACCACAGCAGCAGACCGCCTCATTATACCTTCATCAGGTGGACACAGCGCCCCCTACTGCTACTGTAAGGTCAGGCTGCTCTTTCACAACTCGGAGGACCTATAAAATCTGAGGATTTCAGAAGCTACAGATCTAAACCAGAGCATTTTATGTGCTGCATAGCTTCCCTCTGATTTCCTCAGAGGAGCAGAGAGAGATCTGGACTCTATTCAAACTATGAAATGAGTGGATGAACCATCGGCGGCTGGTGAGGCTATACGTTCAACACGTACACCAAAAACCAATCAACTAAGTTATGACAGTTTAGTTTGTGCCTTCAAGTCGTTGCCCATAGGGAGACGTTACTGGATATAACCTCACGGAATATCTTCAGAACGGCTCCAAATGACACTAAACTCATATGGGAGAGTAGAACATGATGGAATAACGGAAAATCAAGGACCTAATGGAAAAAAAAACGAAATTCCCCTTTAAGAGCAACTATGCAAATAAACAAACATGTAGAAAAAGTAGAATATATTCTATTATTTTCTATGTAAATCCCAGATTGTTCGTTCTTCTTTGCCTTTTCTAAACCAGTGAAATGATGCTTTACTCGTCATTAAAGATTAAATATTTATCTTCCACATCTAAAAAATATGTATCAATAAATTTCGAAATATTTTAAATTGTAATCTAGAATTAAATTATTTTTCAAAGAATTTTTTTTATGTCATAAACAGGGTCATGGGGTGGGTGGGGCGGCGTCCTAGCGGCCTGTATTGGCCAGCCGCCAATGGGATGAACTCGTTTCAGTCTGGATTAAACATTTCCGCCTGCATTCTGATGCTTTAGCAGCAGAGGGCGACAGAAACGAGCTGTAAGAACCCAGATGAAGAACTTTGGGATGCCTGGTTCCTTCCAGAGGAGACAGCGAGACAGAGTCCCGGTCCATCAGGAAATTTATTCTGACTTCCTGGAGTGATTTACAGATGGAAAATAGAAAAATGTTAGAAAGTGATGAATTTATTAAATTAGTGTTTTAGTTTCATATTGATTTTCTTTGAATCAAACCTCATAGATCAGAATAGAATAGAATCCCAAAAGGACGGTTTGAGCTCTGTAGAACCAGGAGATGTCTGGCTGCCCCCCACTGCTGATAGCTGTTCTGGATCAGAACCAAGCCAGTGTGAGCGAGCTCAGGCAGAACCTCAGGCCGGCTCAGAGTTTAGTTAACTTCTTTTCTTCTCTCTCTTCTTGTTTTTGTCCCTCGCCTGTAGCCGTACCCGACGGACATCACCGGCCAGCTCAACCTATCGGATCCATCCGTCAGCACCGTGGTCTGAGAGGCGCCGGGTCCAAACGGGCCTCATTGCTGTTGCTGAGCCACACACACACACACATACACACACACACACACACACACAGCTGTGTTTCCATGACTTATGGGGACCTGTCATTGACTTACATTCATTTTAACTGGCCTAACCCACCTAAGAAGGACATAGGTCCCCATGATGTGACTGTAAACAGTCCCCGCATCGCCGTTAAAACAAGCGCCCCCTCCCACACACACACACACACACACACACAGCTGTGTTTCCATGACTTATGGGGACCTGTCATTGACTTACATTCATTTTAACTGGCCTAACCCACCTAAGAAGGACATAGGTCCCCATGATGTGACTGTAAACAGTCCCCACATCGCCGTTAAAACAAGCGCCCCCTCCCACACACACACACACACACACCACCCACCCGCCTTGCTCCGCCCACAGCTTCCTGGAACCAGATGGTCTTTTATTTTGAAAGAACTCTTTCTGACCTCTCCGGCGTTGGTCAGCGAAGTTGTGCAGTTGGTTCTGGTTTTGTTGGACCTCATGCTGACCGAGCCGCACATCAAACCGGATTCACAGCCAGTTTAAACTGGTTTCAAGTCTGTTACTGCTTAGAAAACGGTGAAATGAGCTCATACATTTATTTTAATGTGAACAAACACAACCCTGTTGTTATCAGGAAGTAACCAATCAGAAGCCCATCTGCTGGCTTTGGTTTAGTGGGCGGAGCCTCTGGAAAAGGAAGCGGTTCTTTAACTGGGAGTACTGGTTTTTCATCTGCTGGACAAGCTGCAGCTCAGCCTTCTGCTTCAGGAAAATAGTGACGCTTTCTAAAACTTTTTTGTCTCGTTTTGCATCAATAAATGTCACATAAAAACGTTTTGGATCATCGGATGGGATAATCAGATTCAGTTTGGGGTTTAGATAGTTTAATGTTAAGGGTTGCAGATCTTTCCCTTTCCCAGATGATCACATCCATCTGGCAGCTGAATCACCTGCAGCTGAAACGGGCCGGTCCCGACGTCCATCCAGAACTCTGATCAGATGAAACAAAGTTCATCAGATAAAAACTTAAATGTGGAGAAATCATCTCCAGGATTTATCAGATCCGGTTTTGTCTCGTCTGATCTTTTAAATAATTCCTCAGCTTCTTCTTCGGACTCTTTTTATCCTCAGTTTGAAGATGTTTTTACTCCTCATTAGAGACCAGAGCTGAAGCTGTGCAGCAGCGCCCCCTGCTGGCTGACATCTGTAGCAGAGGAACAACAGAAAATAGAGGAAGATGATGAACATCAGCTGTTTGGCTCAGGTTCTGTTCATTCTGTTCAGCTTAGATTATAGATTATTGATTTTTTTTTTTTTTTTTGCTACAATTGATCTTTTCAAGTTTGGAAAAATGACCCGGACAAAAAGTTCTGATCTTCATCCGATCGGAACCGTTTGTTCTGAGATGCTGAGGGAAACTCTTGCATCATAATCCAACATGGTCGCCTGGTTTATTTGCTCTTCAAATCAGAAGAACCAAACCCGGTTCAGGTCCAGAATCCTGAAGCTGAAACCATTCCCTGAACCAAAGTCCAGCTTCTTAGGAAAACACGGAGCAGCATCTCCGTAGAGCTCCCTGTGAAGCCCTTCTGACCCCAGAGGCTCCGCCCCCCTGCCATTACTGATTAACTGGAGACCTGGGAGCTCCTGCTGCTGGACGACCTCCTTCCTGGGAGTCCGATGGTGTCATGTTTCTGCCGCCGTCCTGAGCGCGCGGTCGGACCCATGACCGCCCTCCTCCTGCTCAGACCGTCTCTGCTCCACCGTCTCCTGCGTCTCTCCTTTCCTCCCCGCTCCGCTCCGTCTCTGCGCTCAATGAACCAACTGACCAATCAAAAACAGGCAGGTTTTAATTCTTTCATCCAATCAGAAGAGTCCTTCTACATAGACAGGGAGAACAGGCAGAAAGGCTGGGAATCGAACCTGCAACCTTTTTACTAGATGGCAGGAATTAAAGAAACAGACAATAATCTAAAACAGTCTGCAGTCAACACTATATATTTACTAAAACTAATTATTTTATGTAATATTTTCACTTCTCTTGGGCTAAATGTGAAAAATGTTTTTATCTCATTTTGAGGATTTAATTATTTCCTTCGCATCGAGAGACATAGACATTAACTGAAGAAGGTCAAAGGTCAAAACACCAGCAGTAAAATAATAAACAAAAGGATCAGTTTTACCTCACAGGAGGAAAAAATCCTGGTTCACATGGATTCAGTTGCTCAGGAAAATAAAAAGAATATTTCAGATTCAAACATTATTATGTTATATTAATATAAAACATTTTATTCCAGCCTGATGTCTTCTAAATTCCTACCTTTGGCTTCAGGTATCGCTGCCCCTGAAGGTGCAGCGGTTGGTATTAGTGAGGATTCCTTTGATTGGATGAAAAAGGAATGCCTGTCTGTGATTGGTCGGTTGGCTTTGGTTAATTTAGATCCAGTTTAACAACGTGAGCGCAGAGACCATCAGAGGAGAGAGTTTAAAAACAGATCATCAGCCTCACCGCGCCCCAAACCGCGCGCCCAGTACGGCGAGCCAAGAACGCCACTATTAGCATCAAATTATCACGCTAAGATTGAAATTCACACACTAAAAGAGCCCATTTTTCTGAAATTTCACCGCTTTTCCTTTACCGACAAGCGCCGCTTTTTATGTCCGTCATGATGCTACCGCAAGACACTCGTTCTTAACGCACGTATTGACCGCTCAAAACGCACGTTCTTCACACGCGTTCTTACCCAGACAACACGTGTCAAAGAAAACAAGTCAGACATACATTTTCTGGAACACAAGTGGCGCCTTTATTCTCATTCTATTAGCACAATGTAATACGTGTTTACATGAAAGAAAGAACGGGTCAAAAACAACAGTTAAGTAGCTACATTTATGGATTATGTTTAAAACTAAAAAACTACGAAACGGGCTTGGTTAGAGACAGGAGAGAATATAAAGGAAAGAGCCGGATTCGAACCTGTATTGAAGATAAAAAAGTTTGCTTGACATGCGGTCACTCTGTCCACTGTTCTTAGTTGCAAAAACTGGTGAACTGCTCCAATAAATAACTTTAAGGCACAAAACATTAGTTAGCGACGCCTGTTGGTGAAAAACGTTTTTTACATGAAAATAGGAATGGAAATGGATTCAAACTAACAGCAGAGAGCATGTAGTGGATATATTCCTAAAATGAAGCTTTGTGAAACGACGATGCAGTGAACTTTGGTAACGCTGCCACACTGACCTCTGCAGAGTTTTCCACAAAGCTGATCTGTGCTGAACTTTCTTATTCTGGCTGCCTTGATCAGCGATTGGATGCAATCAGTTCAAATGCATTGGCTGTCAGAAAGAAGGAAGGACATGTTGTGCGTCTTGCGGTAGCATCATGACGGACGTAAAAAGCGGCGCTTGTTGGTAAAAGACGGCGAAAAAAGTGGCGAAATTTTGGAAAACGGGCTTTTAGCGGGTGAATTTCAGTCTTAACGTGATAATTAGATGCGAATAGTGGCGTTCTTGGCTTGCCATACAGACCCTGCACCGCGCAGGTCAGCGGCGCCGTAGGTCCCAGGTCTCCACTCTGCAGAAGCTGTAGCTGCCATGATAGTGAAGGAGATCTAAGTTCAGTGACAATCAGCCTGCAGATGGCGCTGCAGGGCCCAGCTGGAGGCCGGTGGAACAGGTATGAAACATCAGAATATCAAAAACCTGCTGGGCTGGAAGACAGAAACAGATTTTATCATTAGACGTTACTGTGAAATATCTTCTGAAATGAAGTAAAACTATAAATGAAATGAAAGGTTTAATTTAATTGTTGCACTTTTGAAATTTCTCAGATGAAAGATTCACTTTGAAATATTTCTGATCAAATCAAATTTCTTTTTGAAGAGTTGTTGATGTCTTATAAAGAGCACTATATTATAATGTTGATCTGTCTGCTGTTTGTTTGTAAAATGTTCATTTATTCATTTTATTAAGGTGGTTTAATCAGAGCAGGATTATAAAATCCAAGGAAATAGTTTGTGATTTAAAAGTCTATTTAGAATAAATGTTGCTACTTTAAAGAGATGATATTATTTCCTATGTATTCATATTTATATACTGATTGTATCTGTATTTATTTATTTATAGAAAATGTTAGATTTGATTTTAATGACAATAGTTTTAATTGAAAGTCAAACTGAACGTTGAATTAAAAATTCAACATAAAACAAAGTTTTACACTAAAATATCAAAAATCTTAGATATTTTAAACATTTCTTATTAAGTTAATTTGCCTTTAATGAATGAAATTTTTCCTCCTGATCCAGATGATAATCTCTAATATTTCAGTGGTAATGAAGGATTTATTCTGATGTCATAATGTGATGTCACTCTGCGATGTCATGTGTTCTTGTTGCTGTACAGACGATGAAGCGGCGGTGAACTGATCTGAGGTCAGTTTGCCCTGACGGTAAAACATGATGTCTGCTGCAGATAAGAAGGTTTCATTTCCTGTGAAGACAGAAACTGTAGCAGAAGTTGTTGTTTCACTCTGAGCTGATTTCCACATGTTGCTGTGAAGTTAGGAGGAAACCTCATTTAAAGCACTTCAATGTTTAGTGAAGCTGAGCTTAATGTGAGCAAATGTAACCTGTGACACATAGAAGAGGTGATGAATAAAAATCTATACAGAAAAAATGGATCTGAGATTAAATGGATGGATGATTATATATATATATATATATCTATAGATATAGATATATATATATAAGTGGAATGGATTTGAGTTTTAATGTCTGTCATTTTTTTGCGTGAAAAATTGGGGGTATGGAGTGAGAGCGTAAGAAGACACTGAGAGAGCTGACAGCCCTGGTTTCACTAAATAAAACAATCAAACCTCCATCAGAGCCAGCGATCCGTCACACACAGCTATGCAGAGAGAGGGCTGCTGCAGACGGGTAACGTTAGCCCTGGTGGCCATCTGCTGAGGCCCACTGCGGTTCAAGGAGACAGAAGCAGACATAGAAAAAGAAGCATAGATACAAAAGGCAACTGTCAACCAGCTCCACAGGCGGCCCCGTCCAGGAAACACATAGCCAGGCAGACGAGCTCCGAGCCAGCTCCCATGTCAGAGGATGAAGAGAGCACATCCAGTTAGTCACAGTCAGAGAAACAGGACTACACTGGAAAACAGGCCAAGCTCCAACATCTAGAAACAAAGGTGTTGATGGCAGCAGCACAGCTGATATTTCTCTCCAGGATGGAGTCACAGCCAAACAGGAACAGACCAGATGAAGCTACTATGAGAAAAAGCAGATAGAGCAGAACGTTAGAGATTGAACTAACAGATTCTGCAGAGTGGGAGAATAGAGATAGAATGAAGCAGAATGATGAAAAAGGGGTCCCTATGTCCTCCAGCAGTCTAAGCCTATAGCAGCAGAACTATAGAGATAGATCAGGATAACCTGAGCCACTCTAACTAGAAGCTTTATCAAAAAGGAAAGTTTTAAGCCTAGCCTTAAAAGTAGACAGAGTGTCTGCCTCACGGACTAAAACTGGTAGTTGGTTCCACAGGAGAGGAGCCTGATAACTAAAAGATCTGCCTCCCATTCTACTTTTAGAAATTCTAGGAACCACTAGTAAACCTGCAGATTGAGAGCGAAGTGCTCTGTTAGGAACATAAGGAACAATCAGATCTCTGATATCAGATGGAGCTTGGCCATTTAAGGCTTTATATGTGAGAAGGAGGATTTTAAATTCTATTCTGGATTTAACAGGAAGCCAATGAAGAGAAGCCAGGATAGGAGAGATATGATCTCTCTTTTTCATTTTCATCAGAACTCTGGCTGCAGCATTTTGGATCAGCTGAAGGCTTTTAACTACAGTTTGTGGGCTTCCTGATAGTAAAGAATTACAATAGTCCAGCCTTGAAGTAACAAATGCATGGACTAGTTTCTCAGCATCACCCCTGGACAGGAGATTTCTAATTTTTGCAATGTTCCTCAGATGAAAGAAGGAAATTCTAGAAACCTCTTTGATCTGGGACTTAAATGACAGGTCCTGATCAAAAATAACACCAATATTTTTTACTTTATTATCTGAAATCAGTTTAATCCCATCCAAATGAAGGGTGAAGGATGATGGCAAGGCCTCCCTTTCTGTTGGTGGACTAAGCGGTTCTCCATGCTGCCCTCTTCAGGACGGCTTCCTGTTCTCCTCTGGTTCCTTCATTAATCTCATCCAGGTTTCGGACTTTTCCTTCTGTTCTGTAAGTTTTTAAAAGTTTTTTTTTAAACTTTTTAAAAGTCCTCATTAAGCTCTATGTTCTGAACATTGGTCACTCTTGAGCTCCATGACACCTCCTGGATCCAAGCTGGTTCCTCTAGGAGAACATCTCATCATCGTTGAACATCAGGAGAGATTAAATGAACAGTCCTGTTTACCAGAAACAACAACTGAACATCATCAACATGTGCCTTTTTAGAACTCAGAAAGAACATCAGAGTGATGGACAGAGATCAGCTTCTGGGTTTGAACGGGTCTCCTGGTCTGAACGGGTCTCCTGGGTTTGAACGAGTCTTCTCGTTTTTAAAGGGTCTCCTGGTCTGAACGGGTCTCCTGGGTTTGAACGAGTCTTCTCGGTTTTAAAGGGTCTCCTGGTCTGAACGGGTCTCCTGGGTTTGAACGGGTCTCCTGGTTTGAACGTGTCTCCTGGGTTTGAACGGGTCTCCTGGTTTGAACGGATCTCCTGGTTTGAAAGGGTCTCCTGGTCTGAACGGATCTCCTGGTTTGAAAGGGTCTCCTGGTCTGAACGGGTCTCCTGGTCTGAAAGGGTCTCCTGGTCTGAACGGGTCTCCTGGGTTTTAACGGGTCTCCTGGTTTGAACGGGTCTCCTGGGTTTTAACGGGTCTCCTGGTCTGAACGGGTCTCCTGGGTTTTAACGGGTCTCCTGGTTTGAACGGGCCTTCTGGGTTTGAACACGTCTACTGGGTTTGAACGGGTCTCCTGGTCTGAACGTGTCTCCTGGGTTTGAACGGGTCTCCTGGTCTGAAAGGGTCTCCTGGTCTGAACGGGTCTCCTGGGTTTTAACGGGTCTCCTGGTTTGAACGGGCCTTCTGGGTTTGAACACGTCTCCTGGGTTTGAACGGGTCTCCTGGTCTGAACGTGTCTCCTGGGTTTGAACGGGTCTCCTGGTCTGAAAGGGTCTCCTGGGTTTAAACGGGTCTCCTGGGTTTTAACGGGTCTCCTGGGTTTTAACGGGTCTCCTGGTTTGAACGAGTCTTCTCGGTTTTAAAGGGTCTCCTGGTCTGAACGGGTCTCCTGGGTTTGAACGAGTCTTCTCGGTTTTAAAGGGTCTCCTGGTCTGAACGGGTCTCCTGGGTTTGAACGGGTCTCCTGGTTTGAAAGGGTCTCCTGGTTTGATCGTGTCTCCTGGGTTTGAACGGGTCTCCTGGTTTGAACGGATCTCCTGGTTTGAAAGGGTCTCCTGGTCTGAACGGGTCTCCTGGTCTGAAAGGGTCTCCTGGTCTGAACGGCTCTCCTGGGTTTTAACGGGTCTCCTGGTTTGAACGGGTCTCCTGGGTTTAAACGGGCCTTCTGGGTTTGAACGGGTCTCCTGGTCTGAAAGGGTCTCCTGGTCTGAACGGGTCTCCTGGTTTGAACGAGTCTTCTCGGTTTTAAAGGGTCTCCTGGTCTGAACGGGTCTCCTGGGTTTGAAGGAGTCTTCTCGTTTTTAAAGGGTCTCCTGGTCTGAACGGGTCTCCTGGGTTTGAACGAGTCTTCTCGTTTTTAAAGGGTCTCCTGGTCTGAACGGGTCTCCTGGGTTTGAACGAGTCTTCTCGGTTTTAAAGGGTCTCCTGGTCTGAACGGGTCTCCTGGGTTTGAACGGGTCTCCTGGTTTGAACGTGTCTCCTGGTTTGAACGGGTCTCCTGGTTTGAACGAGGGGTCTCGGTTTTAAAGGGTCTCCTGGTCTGAACGGGTCTCCTGGGTTTGAACGAGTCTTCTCGGTTTTAAAGGGTCTCCTGGTCTGAACGGGTCTCCTGGGTTTGAACGGGTCTCCTGGTTTGAAAGGGTCTCCTGGTTTGAACGTGTCTCCTGGGTTTGAACGGGTCTCCTGGTTTGAACGGATCTCCTGGTTTGAAAGGGTCTCCTGGTCTGAACGGGTCTCCTGGTCTGAAAGGGTCTCCTGGTCTGAACGGGTCTCCTGGGTTTTAACGGGTCTCCTGGTTTGAACGGGTCTCCTGGGTTTAAACGGGCCTTCTGGGTTTGAACGGGTCTCCTGGTCTGAAAGGGTCTCCTGGTCTGAACGGGTCTCCTGGGTTTGAACGGGTCTCCTGGTTTGAACGGGCCTTCTGGGTTTGAACACGTCTCCTGGGTTTGAACGGGTCTCCTGGTCTGAACGTGTCTCCTGGGTTTGAACGGGTCTCCTGGTCTGAAAGGGTCTCCTGGTCTGAACGGGTCTCCTGGGTTTTAACCGGTCTCCTGGTTTGAACGGGCCTTCCGGGTTTGAACACGTCTCCTGGGTTTGAACGGGTCTCCTGGTCTGAAAGGGTCTCCTGGGTTTAAACAGGTCTCCTGGGTTTTAACGGGTCTCCTGGGTTTTAACGGGTCTCCTGGTTTGAACGGGTCTCCTGGGTTTGAACAGGTCTCCTGGGTTTGAATGGGTCTCCTGGGTTCTGATCCAGATCCCTCCAGTATTCTGACCCGTCTGTCAGTTTGAATTCTGAGCAGAAACTGAAGCAGGGAAAGAACGGCGGCTGCAGGATGGAAAGAAGCAGGAAACCCAAACCCGTCATTACTGCGGCTCCTCAGGCTCTTATTTTGAAGGGGTGGGGCCGCAGAAACACTCTAAAATTAGATCATGGAGGTCAGAGAGGAGGCAGAGCAGATGGAATCAGGAGCCGGGTTTGGACCAGGACCTGGCAGGTTTCTGAGGGTGGAGTCTAGGTTCTGGTCCTGGAAGATCCAAACAGCAGAGGGGCCACAGGTTAGCCGAGGCCCCGAGCAGAAGTCATGTTGGGCCCCTTCCTCCGGTCCTGCTTTATTCTATCTCCAGCTTTTGTGTTCAGCTCAGAATTATTCATACCCCTGGCAGGCGGAGCTTTCTTCAGGCTGAATCCGCTCCAGGTTAATCCATCCGTTGTTCTAGAGCAGAATTCGGTAAAGCCATGAGAACCTGAACTGAATGTTCCTGGAACCTGGGAGCTCCTGGAGAACCCTGAGAACCTCCTGTGACTGATGGGTTCAGCAGCTGTCAGCTCAGACTCCAGCAAACATCCAGCTGCTGAGAGAAGAGTCAAACAGGAAACACAAGCTGCTTCCCTTCAAAATAAAAGCTGCATGCTGCTGTTGGGGTGTGTTTTATTTCTCCATGTGTTTCTCCTCAGAACTGAACCTCAGGATTCCCCGTGTGTTTGTAGGAGGGTTTGGGATGAATCCCAGGCAGAGCAGAAGGTCTGTCTGCAGAACCACAGCAGGGAGAAGCAGAGAACAGAAACCTGCAAACTGCTGGAAGAACCAAGGAAAAGTTTGCAGCTCTGAGCTTCTTTCACAGACATTTGATCAGAAACACCAAATTCATCGGTTCTATCATATTTGATGTCAGTTCTTGGTTCTGTTCTCCTTATTGAATCCAGTCTGAACCCAAATCAGATTAGCTTCAGAGATGTTTTTCTTTCCACCGTCGCCGAACTTGCTCTGTTTTCCCTTCCCTTCCGTCCTCAGCGAGTTCTGAGGTTCTGCAGAACACGGAAACCAGCTGAGGTGCCATCTAAACCTGCAGGAACATTTAAGCTGATAAATCAGTTCATTCAGAACTCTAGCTGGACTCAGAATGTTCAGGAACTGGATTTGCTGAGCAGTCAGAGAGGCTTTTATTTTGAAGAGCATGACAGGAAGCAGTGTGCTGCATTGGTTCAGACTCTACTGTGTGCTGAGCAGCTCAGATGAACCTCAGACTCCATCTGACCCAAACCGCTGCTGGACTCCTTCTTTCTTCTGGCTCCACTTTTTCTTTTTCTGGACGTTTCGTTCTGTTTTCCAGAACCGGTCTTTTTATCTCCTGGTTCTGTTTCATCTTTTTTATTCTTTAGTTTTGTAGAATTTTGTTTCTGTTTTTCTGTTTTCTCATCTTTCCAGGTTTTGGATCCAGATTGGTTCTGTGTTTTGGGAATTCCTCTGAGGTTTGTGTTTGTGGACTTGAGTGGAATGTGTCTGCGGGTCTGAACATCGAGAACCTCGCTCAGAACCTTCATCATCTCACTGGAGCTGAACAGAACCAACATTCAGGGATACAGAGATGCTGGTTCTGTTCCTCCTTGTTCTGGACCTGCTCTCCTCCAGGGCGGCTCCACCGGTCCCATCCTCCATCCCAGACCCCCTTCTGGAATACGTCCCACCGGAGAAGGAACTGGTAGACGGCTGGATCCAGAGCAGGAACAGAACAGGCACCAGAACCGCCGGGTTAGAGGGCTGCGGACCGTGCAATCCGGAGCTGTGTCCGCAGACCCGTGGTTGCCGGGCCGGACTGGTTCTGGACTCCTGCGGATGCTGTCAGGAATGTGGGAACCTGGAGGGCCAGGCCTGTGACCCGGGGCCCCTGAATGTGTTCTACGGTCTGTGTGGAACCGGGCTTCGGTGCCAGGCGGACCCGGGGCCCGCTGCAGGAGGAGAGGATGAAGAGGAGGTGTGTGTGTGTGAGCAGCAGGAGGCGCTGTGCGGCAGCGACGGAACCACCTACAGGAACATGTGTCGGTTCAGAGAGGCCGCATTCTCCGACCCGGAACTCCGAACCGTAGGGAGGGGTCCCTGCCGGACAGGTACCGACACCTGAAAACGGGTCTCTCTCTCTGGGTCAGAACCAACCCAACTTTTCAGGAAATAGATCTTTACTATTTTAGACCCAATAAGGTTTTAAACCAAATGAAATATTCAGGAAACACTTCCTGCTTTATGCATCATAAACAGTCCTGAATGGGTTTCTACAACATTGAACCTGTTTGGCCCCATTAGCTCTGAGGTTCTTTGAAACGAGGACTGGATCAGAACCAGTTCTGGTTGAATGTTCAGAGGAACCAGAATGAAGTCAGTGTTCAGTGAATGAACAGAGGGTGGGGGCCAGCTTCCTCCTGAACAAAGGTCCGGTTCTAGGAGCTGTGCTCCGGATAGGGGGGGGTGGGGGGATTGCTGCCCCTCACCTCCAGACTGAGGACCCCACCCTTCTCCCTCTCCATACAGAGGGAGCCGTGATTCAGCAGCAGGAGCTCCACCATCACCTCAGAACCTCCAACCACAGCTGAGAGGAGTTCTGGATTTAAAGATCCTGATCTGATCTGAAGCAGTTCATTGATCCGGATCTGAAGCAATTCATTGATCCGGATCTAAAGCAGTTCATTGATCCGGATCTGAAGCAATTCATTGACCCGGATCTAAAGCAGTTCATTGATCTGATCTGATCTGAAGCAGTTCATTGATCCGGATCTAAAGCAGTTCATTGATCCGGATCTGAAACAGCTCAGTGATCCGGATTTAAAACAGTTCATTGATCCGATCTGATCTGAGACAGTTCAGTGATTCGGATTTAAAACAGTTCATTGATCCGATCTGATCTGAAGCAGTTCATTGATCCGGATCTGAAGCAGTTCATTGATCCGGATCTGAAGCAGTTCATTGATCCGGATCGGAAGCAGTTCATTGATCCGGATATAAAGCAGTTCATTGATCTGGATCTAAAGCAGTTCATTGATCCGGATCAAAAGCAGTTCATTGATCCGGATCTAAAGCAGTTCATTGATCCGGATCTGAAACAGTTCAGTGATCCGGATTTAAAACAATTCATTGATCTGATCTGATCTGAAAAAGTTCAGTGATCCGGATTTAAAACAGTTCATTGATCCGATCTGATCTGAAGCAGTTCATTGATCCGGATCTGAAGCAGTTCATTGGTCTGATCTGATCTAAAGCAGGTTATTGATCAGGATCTAAAGCAGTTCATTGATCCGGATCTAAAGCAGTTCATTGATCCGGATCTAAAGCAGTTCATTGATCCAGATCTGATTGGTTCAGCCATGTAGAAAGTTTTCTCTTGTGTTTCCTGTTTTCCATTAGAAAAGATTTAAAACAGTCTTTTATTTTGAAGTTAATCTGCTTCCTTTTCCGCTCATTCCCCTACAGTTGATCTTTCTCAGAAGGAACTTGTTTTCGTGTCTTTGTCCCCCTGTTTGGTCTAACATGTCCGTCCTCTGTCCCCCACCGTCCCACCTCTCAGAGCCTGTGATCAAGGTTCCCCCTCGGAACCAGGTGAACCGTTCTGGCAGCAGTCTAGTGTTCCTCTGTGAGGTCTTTGCCTTCCCCATGGCTCTGGTAGAGTGGAGGAAGGATGGACGGGACGTCGTCCTACCAGGAGACGACCCTCACATCTCTGTCCAGGTACGCAGGCTGCTGACGCTGCCCCTGTTAAAACAGCGGGGAACGTAGGTTTGTCCTCTCAGAGACACCAGCTGTCCTCTGTTCCCCAGTCCAGGGGTGGTCCTCTGAGGTTTGAACTGTCCAGCTGGCTGCAGATCGAAGGGGCGGAGCCAGGTGACTCAGGGACCTACCGATGCACAGCAAGGAACAATCTGGGATCTGTTTCTGCGTCCGCTGTACTGGGAGTACTGGGGGAAGGTGGGGCAAACCACTGGAATCACGAGTCCTCCATGTCCCAAGTGTTCTTTATCTTTTAAAAGTTCACTTGTCTCTGACCTGTCTCACCTGTTTTTGACCTGTCTTACCTGTCTCTCAACTGTCTCTCCAGTCTCCGACCTTTCCCACCTGTCTCTGACCTATCTCACCTGCCTTTTGTATGTCTTTGATCTGTCTCAGCTGTCTCACACCTGTCTCTGACCTGTGTAAGCTGTCTCTGACCTCGGTAATCTGTCTCTGACCTGTCTCTCACCTTTCTCACCTGTCCTAACCGTCTGAGACTTGTCTTTGACCTGTGTGTCACTGGTCTCACCTGCCTCTCCTGTCTCTGAGCTGTCTCACCTCTTTTTGACCTGTCTCTGACCTGTCTCACCTATCTCAGCAGTCTCTGACCTGTCTCAGCCGTCTCTGACCTGTCTCAGCTGTCTCTGACCTGTCTCAGCCGTCTCTGACCTGTTTCTGACCTGTCTCTGACCTGTCTCTGACCTGTCTCACCTATCTCAGCAGTCTCTGACCTGTCTCAGCTGTCTCTGACCTGTCTCAGCCGTCTCTGACCTGTCTCTGACCTGTCTCTGACCTGTCTCACCTATCTCAGCAGTCTCTGACCTGTCTCAGCCGTCTCTGACCTGTCTCAGCCGTCTCTGACCTGTCTCTGACCTGTCTAACTTGTCTCATATGTCTCCTGTCTGTCTAGATGAGCTGTCCTCGTACTTGTCCCGCAGTGCGTCTGAGATGAAGCAGTTGATGGACGACTATGACCAAGACTACCTCTGACTGGTGTGACATCACTTCCTGCTAGCTGACATGGTGAAAGCAGGATGTTGGGCTTTTATTTTGGTGGGGCAGCTGTATCTGTTCAATGTGTTGCAGTTTTTCAGTCAGCTGCTCCTCATAGGATGAACTTCCCTGATGAAGCTCAGTTTATTTTTTTTCTTTAATAAAAGCCCAAACTGATGGAGGCGGAGTTTGCTGATCTGGTTATTAGATGGAAACGCCTCCTGGGTGATTTCTGGGAGGTGCCGCCTTCATCCAGGTAAATCCACTGGGTTCCAGTTCCCATCAGGAGGCAGAGAATGTTCCTGCCATGCCTCAGTTTTGGGTTTGTCAGACGAATAAGATGCTGGATGATCTGATGATGAACCAGCTGACTGTCAGAAACGAGCTTCTGTAATAAGGTACAATAATAAACTCCAGATGATACTGAAGGAATCTCTGGCGTCATGTTTATGGATCAGGATCTGAGACACATCAGATCCTGATTCTTTTCCCTCCGACGGTTGAAATCCAGCAGGATTGACTGCGACGCTCCATCTGCATTAGATTCAGACGGCAGGAAGCTAAAGTTCTCCTCTGAGGCCAGCAGCAGGGATGAAATCCTCCCCGTCTGTCTGGGAGGAAGCTGGAGCAGCATGTGGGGAATCCATTAAACTCTGGGGGCCAAGGGCCGCGCACATCCAGCTTCTTCACTGGGATGAAATGGGAGAAACCTGCAGCTGTAAAAGTTTAGATCTTCCTGCAGATGAAGGCGCCAGCAGCTAATCGGCTCCTTCCTGTCTCTTTAGTGCCCCCCCCACCAAAAAAACAAAACGAAAAAACACTTCATCAGTAAACAGTCCAACAAATTTAAACTCCTGTAAACTTTAGCTGCTTTCATTTAAAATGAGGACTTTTAATCTTCATTAAAATAAACAGCTGGATTTTGGTTTAGCTTGAATCCAAGAACCAAAGATTAAAGTTTGAAGAGCTGAGTTTGTTCTTCTGGTTTTCATTAAAGGAATCAATGGATCTTTATTTATACCTAAAATGAATAAGTTTGCTGTTATTAATGAATGAAGCATTAATCAGTAAAAAAATAAAAACAAGTCTGGGAGCGGCCATTTTTGCCCAAATATAGTAGCCCCTCCCTCCTGCCATCTTCCAGCAGTGACGTCAGGGTGCGGTAAGCCTAGCGCCATTCTCCCCGCTTTACAAGCTAAATCAATGGGAACTACTAGACACATCTGCAATCAACAACAATTATTGAAGATTTCCAGAGGACTTCACCATTGAAATTCACCAGAGCTATAGTGAAACTGACAATGCCCACGTGCATGGCAGCTGGATGCTGGAATACATCGGGTAAAAGTGAAAAAAAGAGTTATTCCACCTTTCTGATTCCTGATCCTCCACGGACGGGTTGGTCGTTGGATCGCCAACTTGAAGAGGGAGGATTTGCCATCGAACTTCTGGCCAGAGAAAAAACACGTAATATGTAGCCGACATTTGGAAGAAGAATGTTTCCAAGATGGCTTGGATAATAGCGCGTTGTGACAAACACCAGATACAGCACTGGGACTTGATCAACAGCCGATACCGCACCGTGACAATGTCACTAACCAGTAGGTGGCAGTAGTGTTCTTTGACAAACATGGATGCCTCCAGTAAAGCACATTCACATGAAAATGACTCTGAATTAAAAACACTGATCATTTATTGAACAGGATGGAATAATTTCAGATTTAAAGAACTTTCAGAAGTTTGAATTCTGAATATGAGCGACTTTTCCTTTAAATCTTTCCCTCCTTCCTTTATCACTATGATACATTTTGTTATGATCTATATTTATACTTTTAAGGTGTTTTCCAAACCAAGTAATAAAACATTAATAATATCTAGAGGTCTAAGTTTTATTTTCTGTTAGTATCTTATTTTGTGTTCATAAATTTAAAGGTAAAGCTGAGGAAAATATTCATAACAATCATCTTTACTGGCCGAACACAGAAGGTCAATGTCTCTAATTTACTTACAGCTTAGCTAAACCTTAAGAATAATATTTACTTTTCAAGTAAATAAGATCAGGAGTCAAAGGAACTTAATGGTCATATTCTTTATTTTAATTATTTATATAACAAACACTATACAAAGACTCGCTGAGGTACAAACATTACAACACGGGTAGAAGACAATAGAAGATAGGGTTAAAAATAAAAACATATACGTAAACAGTAAGACCAATGAGTTAAAAATAGAGCAAGCTTTAAAACTAAAGAAAAATAGAAATACTGGCAGTTCCTTTTTTTTGCAGAAACAGATTTCACATGTTTCAATGAGGTATAATACATTTTAAATTGGTTAACAAAAAAAAATCTAAACAAGGAGTAGAACCTCGTTAGGAATCCAGTTTGTGTGGGTTTGTTGTTTTTTGTGTCTTTCTGTCCCTCGGCCACCAGGTGGTGCCCTGTCCTCGTTGGTCCTCTCACACACCTGCGGCTGGTTGACTCATCACTGAGGACTGTTTGAGCCATGGACTGTCACTACCTCGGTGCCAGAGTGTTTGCCAGTTTTGGGTACTCTAGCCAAGCTGAGTTTAGCTGAGCCAAGCTGAGTTTAGCTGAGTCTAACTGAGTCTTTGTTTCTCTGAGTTCTAACTGTGTTTTTATCTTTGCCTTTTCGGCAGGAAGCCTTCCTGCAAGCTGGATGTTTGGCCTTCTTCCCCTGGAAGGATTGTTTGAGTCTCACACTGAGCAGGAGATAAACCTCCACAAGCTCCGTTGAAGTCCTCCTGGATTCCCAAGTGCCAGTCCGCTCAATAGCTCCTCTGGGTCCAACTTAGTCTATACCTGTCCGCCCTCCAACGAGTATCAACCTCTGGAATAAACCACACCGACTGGATTCTGGGAGGAAAGTTTTTCTCCACTAACTTCCGGTTCACTGTGTTTCCTGAATCCTACCCCGCTGGTTTCATCAATAAACCTGTTCAAACTTTTACCCTGGTTCTCTGAGTGGTTTACTGCATGTGGGTCAGATCTCTTAAGAAAATCATGACACCTCTCCATTTACAGATATGTATTAGATATTTGACAAGCGATAAGACAATATTTACCATATCTGATATTTTACTATCAATGTCATCGACATAGTACAATATGTGGGTGAAGGTTATTTCTGGGATCTTCTCAATTTTAAGGGACGACCCATTTTTAATGTCTCTCTATAGTTTATAAGAAAAAGAAGAAAAGAAATCTGTTTTTTTCTCATAGTAGCTTCATCTGGTCTGTTCCTGTTTGGCTGTGACTCCATCCTGGAGAGAAATATCAGCTGTGCTGCTGCCATCAACACCTTTGTTTCTAGATGTTGGAGCTTGGCCTGTTTTCCAGTGTAGTCCTGTTTCTCTGACTGTGACTAACTGGATGTGCTCTCTTCATCCTCTGAAATGGGAGCTGGCTCGGAGCTCGTCTGCCTGGCTGTGTGTTTCCTGGACGGGGGGGGGGCCGCCTGTGGAGCTGGTTGACAGTTGCCTTTTGTATCTATGCTTCTTTTTCTATGTCTGCTTCTGTCTCCTTGAACCCCAGTGGGCCTCAGCAGATGGCCGCTCACACTGAGCCTGGTTCTGCTGGAGGTTTCTTCCTGTTCAAAGGGAGTTTTTCCTCTCCACTGTCGCTACAAGCATGCTTAGTGTGAGGGATTGCTGAAGAGTCAATGAGTCGATGCAATCAGCTGGTTTTCCTTAGATAGAAAACTTTGAATCAATCTGACTGGATGATCTGGTGAACTGGAAAGTGACCTGAGATGACATGATGTGAATTGGAGCTATAGAAATAAACTGAATAGAATTGAATAATTAAAAAAAAGATGATTAAGGGATTCATCTGGACATTCACAAAAGGAGCAGCATGTTAAATCAAATTTAAAATTTTTGTGCCAAAATTCTGCCACTGGGTAAATATTCAGAGAGATTTTAAAGTAAGACTCTTTAACCTTTGGTAAAACTTCCCTAATGCTCCTATTTTTATCACAGAATGTTTCATTTAAACAGAAACGTTGATCAGCAACCAGGAAGAAGTCTGTCTGATTTTAACCAGATGTTTGGATGCTTGGATTATAGGTCTTCATCCTGGCCGGTAGGGGGCGATAGAGGGGTCCCAGTCAACTAGCTTTGCTCTGTTTCTATGTGGTGGAGTTAGCTGCTAGCTCTGAGGTGAGTTAAATTAAATTATTTATAAAATCCACATCTAGGTTTCATCAGATGTTTATCTCAGTACAGGAACAGCTGTTAGCAATAGAAGAGAAACCAAACGGGAAAGGCCTTATTTGGTAGTTTTTCTCGCTTTTAGCCGAGCTAGCTTCCAATTCTCCTTCTAAAAAACATTGATTTTAGATTTTCTGCTCTGTTCGATCTGCTTCTTTATTAGGAAATAAAATAATTACTAGTATTATCTAACTGATTACATCTCTCTGTTCAGTCGGCCGGGTTATTTAGACAAAAACATGTTTCTAACGGTTGTAAGGGTTGAATATGAGGCAGATGTAGCCTGAAGGGATAAATCCAGGATGTGTTTGATTCTAACTGATAAGCTGAATGAATCTAATCCTGTTTTCTGATGCAGGGATCAGATCCTCGCTGCATTAAAGGAGAGAAGTGGCCTAGAGTTGGAGCTCAGAGGGAGATTTAGCAACAGGAAACCCTGTCAGGGTCAGATGGGGACAGATAAAGGTTGGAGGTTTTCAGAGGATTTTTTATAGAACAGTAAATGTTACTGAATAATAATCAGTTACCTGTAGTTATGTGAAAATATATCCATAATTTTCTATATTCTGCTGATTTTTAGAGAACTGAAGTAAAGCAGAACTACTGAAATACTTGCATCTTAAATGTACTTTAAACTAAGAATTTCACAACTTTCTTTATTTATTATTCTCTGCAGTTTAAGAAAAATAAACATTCTGACTGGATTACTGGCACTGATACAGGAACCAGTGAATTTTGATTTGGTAACAGGCTAAAGATTAAAAATCCTAACTTATTATTTTCTTAATTTTTTTTTACAATTGAAAAAAACAGCTAAACAATTGGAGCCTCTAGGAGGCTGTAGATTCAATAAAAACTTCTCTGGATGTTTCATTTTGGAAAATAAGGTTAATGAATAATTTAATGAATGATAAATGAGATCATCCTGTGGTTCCTCCTCTATGAATCCAGGATAGCTGAGATGTTCTTCATGTCCTCTCTGGATGCGGTTGGTCTTTTCTTGGCCGATCTTTAGGAAAATAAAATGCGATGCTTCTTTTTCTTTTTGTGGAGCTCCTGTGGGTTTGAGATGCAAACCTGAAAGCTTTAAGAACTTATATATTTGTCCTGGTTTAATTATTCCTAAAATCCAACAGAGATTATTAAATTACACTGAGCAATAATTATTTAACTTGTGAGGAAAACATGGATTAAAACTGGGACTAAACCAGGAGGATAGATTACAGCAACCAATGAGTGAAGCAGACTAATAAAAGCATTAAATATGGAGAAAACGAACCATTTGATGTCAATATGATGAGACCCTAAAGCCTCTACATTGATAAATTAAGCCAGCTGCTGTACATTTTATTCATATTTCCTCAAATGGTAGATTGCTTAAAATCTTCATTAATTAGTGCAGATAGAATAAAGATAAAAGTGTTTCACCTCGCAATAATAACTGCTCAGAAATCCTGGTTTTCTTCCAATATCTTGTGAACAGGGCTGGTACTAAAATACGGACTGGATCTGAATCGTGCACAGCTTCCTGTGTCAGCTCTAAGATGGTGTTGAAAACGCCGACTGGATTTTTATCAGATGTGATTTTTATATATAAATAAGTGGAATGGAGTTGAGTTTTAATGTCTGTTAATTTTTAGCATGACAAACTGTGGATATGGAGTGAGAGCGTGAGAGTCAGCAGCCCTGACAAGACCCTTAACCCCACCCTGCTCCCCAGAAGCCGCACCATTGGCGGCCCACTGCTCCCCAGGGGGAGCCGCACCGTGGCGGCCCACTGCTGCACAGGGGGAGCCGCACCATAGCGGTCCACTGCTCCCCAGGGGGAGCCGCGCCATAGCGGCCCACTGCTCCCCACGGGGAGCCGCACCATGGCAGCCCACTGCTCCCCAAGGGGAGCCGCACCATGGCCGCCCACTGCTCCCCACGGGGAGCCTCACCATGGTAGCCCACTGCTCCCCAAGGGGAGCCGCACCATGGCGGCCCACTGCTCCCCGGGGGGAGGGGTTAAAATTGAGAGAGTGAATTTCTCCAGTGTGAGATCAATAAAGTTTGTTAGAATGTAATTATTGAAGTTGGTCTTGTTTTACGGACCATAAAGCTTTAAAGGTTCTCTTTCTGCGCAGGTGCAGAGAGGTCAAAGGTCATCATGGTCAGACAGACTCGCAGGAGGGACAGGTGCGGTTGCTGGATCCAGCCTCCTCCGTCACGCCGTTCCGTTTTCAGCTCTGACCTCCAGATGTTGTGTTCCTCCTCCAGGTGTTTCCTTCCTGCAGCAGAGGGCGGCGTGGCGAAGGTTCGATTCCCTCGGAGCCTGTGTCAGAGGGTTCTGCCTCCAGCTCAGCAGGTGTATAAACCTAACCCCCCTCCCCCTCCTGCTGCTGATCCATTTCACCAATTGAACGTTTGTTTCTAGGCTTCAGCATCCGGAAGCTGCGACATGC
The DNA here is from genome assembly GCA_030533445.1 of Cyprinodon diabolis. Classification (NCBI taxonomy): domain Eukaryota; kingdom Metazoa; phylum Chordata; class Actinopteri; order Cyprinodontiformes; family Cyprinodontidae; genus Cyprinodon; species Cyprinodon diabolis. The sequence continues at coordinate 49,118,232 of CM060073.1, read as the reverse complement.
GGCCCTGCAGTACCGCCACAGCGGGGGAAAAGAGAGCGAAGGATGGGCGGACCCGAGCCGGAGGCCAGGGTTCTGCTGGAGGTTCAGGGGAGACTCAGATAAAGAGAAGCAGACAGAACGGGTCAGTTTGGTTCCTTATGGTCTCCATAACAGAAGCTTTTAGGTCCTGATCTGGACCTTTGGCGGTTAGATTGGACCCGTTTGTGGATCAGATGATTTTTGGACCACTGTCCCGCTGAGTTGATGGTGTTTCCTGCAGAAACCAGGTGGCTGCGGTTGTTCTCGGCGGACCCAAAGCCCCCGGGTCATGTGACCCAGCTGGAGGTGTGTGTATGTAAGTTAATCAGAACTTTACCGAGCCTCTGGACCCAAGATTGCAGCTGTTTATGTTCCATCAGATGTTTCTGGTTCTGAGCAGCAGGGGGCAGCAGAGGAAAGCCGAGCCGCTCAGGTGAGGCCGGCGGTCCTGGTGGCTCCAGGCCGTGTTTGCGTGCAGTTAGCATGTAACAGGCATGTTGTGGCGTGTGTGCAGCTGCAGAGCGTGGGCTCCCTGAAGGTCACCATCCAGCAGAGCAGCGACAGCAGGGCGTTTGGCCACGCCCACCCACACCCGGCTCCTCTCCACTGCCATGTCTGTAAGCTCACCTGTGGCTCCCAGCAGGTGAGGAGCAGCCGGCGGTTATGATCAGAGAACCACAGAAGGAAAACTCAAAGGCAGGGTGTGTTTCTGCTGTCCAGGACTTCCAGGACCACATGACCGGGTCAGAACACCTGAGGAAGCTGCAGGACGTCACCCAAAGCATCCGGCTGAATGCACACCCCCTGCTGGACAGGTGCGGCTCTCACACACATCCATCTTTAGCAGGGAGAACCGGTTTTGGTTCTGATTGACCCAGATCCAGCAGTCAGTAACCTCTGTCTGCCTGCAGAGGGCGCCGACCTCAGACACAGCGCTGGTGTGACACCTGCCAGAGCCACTTCACTGGTGACATTATCGTCCACAGAAGGACAACCCAGCACAAGGTGAGGGGGGAGGGGGGGCTCTTCCTCATCATCTTCATCTTCTTCATCCTCTGTGTTTATTCCAGGTGTGCAAACAGCGGGGGCGGCCCTTCTGTCCAGTCTGCCAGAGACACTTCAGGACCCCCAGGAAGTTTGTGGAGCACATGAAGTCTGCAGAGCACAAGGAGCAGGTCAGCAGGGGGCAGTAGGGGGCAGCAGAGGGCAGCAGAGAGCAGCAGGGGGCAGCAGAGAGCAGCAGGGGGCAGCAGAGTGCAGCAGAAGGCAGGAGAGGGCAGCAGAGAGCAGCAGGGGACAGCAGGGGGCAGCAGAGGGCAGCAGAGAGCAGCAGAGGGCAGCAGGGGGCAGCAGGGGGCAGCAGAGGGCAGCAGGGGGCAGCAGAGGACAGCAGGGGGCAGCAGAGAGCAGCAGAAGGCAGCAGGGGGCAGCAGAGGGCAGCAGGGGGCAGCAGAAGGCAGCAGGGGGCAGCAGAGGGCAGCAGGGGGCATCAGAGAGCAGCAGAGGGCAGCAGAGGGCAGCAGGGGGCAGCAGAGGGCAGCAGGGGGCATCAGAGAGCAGCAGAGGGCAGTAGGGGACAGCAGAAGGCAGGAGAGGGCAGCAGGGGGCAGCAGAGAGCAGCAGGGGGCAGCAGAGGACAGCAGGGGGCAGCAGAGAGCAGCAGAAGGCAGCAGGGGGCAGCAGAGGGCAGCAGGGGGCAGCAGAAGGCAGCAGGGGGCAGTAGGGGGCAGCAGAGGGCAGCAGGGGGCAGCAGAAGGCAGGAGATGGCAGCAGGGGGCAGCAGAGAGCAGCAGAAGAGGGCAGCAGAAGGCAGCAGAAGGCAGGAGAGGGCAGCAGGGGGCAGCAGAGGGCAGCAGAGGACAGCAGGGGGCAGCAGAGAGCACAGGGGGCAGCAGAAGGCAGAAGGGGGCAGCAGGGGGTAGGAGAGGGCAGCAGAAGGCAGCAGGGGGCAGCAGAGAGCAGCAGAAGGCAGCAGGGGGCAGCAGAGAGCAGCAGAGGGCAGCAGAGAGGAGCAGGGGGCAGCAGAAGGCAGGAGAGGGCAGCAGAAGGCAGGAGAGGGCAGCAGGGGGCAGCAGAGGGCAGCAGGGGGCAGCAGAGGGCAGCAGAGAGCAGCAGGGGGCAGCAGAGAGCAGCAGGGGGCAGCAGGGGGCAGCAGAGGGCAGCAGAGGGCAGCAGAGAGCAGCAGGGGGCAGCAGAGAGCAGCAGGGGGCAGCAGGGGGCAGCAGGGGGCAGCAGGGGGCAGCAGAGGGCAGCAGAGAGCAGCAGAGGGCAGCAGAGGGCAGCAGAGAGCAGCAGGGGGCAGCAGGGGGCAGCAGGGGGCAGCAGAGGGCAGCAGGGGGCAGCAGAGGGCAGCAGAGGGCAGCAGAGAGCAGCAGGGGGCAGCAGAGAGCAGCAGAGGGCAGCAGAGAGCAGCAGAGGGCATATATACAGTATAAATTCCACTACCAGACATGGAAGAATTAATTATTATAACAATGAAATCAATACACGTATATTACATATACATCATCAATTTAGCCCTTTTGGCATGGGCGATTCTAGACAGGGGGCAAAGGGGGCCAGTGCCCCTGTAGATCATTCCCTGTTATGGCCCCTGTACTGAAGACATACCGTAAATCCTCTAATATAGGACGGGGCCTTTGTTTCACTCGGGTGCATCTTGATCCAGGCCACTAATGGGAGGAGGCCTGAATTAGAGGCAGGCCTCTATTGTATTTGATCAAACAGTCCAACAGTGGAATTAATAACAAACAGATTTTGTGTCTCTTTGAACCAATAAAATACTAGGTTCATTTATTGAAAAAGTAACGTTATCATAACGATGTACAGAACATTATTCAGATTCTTCCAGCAGCTGAAAGTGTTCGACAATACGAAAAAAAAAAGACACAGAATGGATTCTTGGCCAAACTGACTTGTGAAACAAAGTTTAAAAAAAAAATAATTGAAACTGTTCTGCCATCACAGCCAGATGTTATTAGAGGCAGACTAAGTGGAAGTAGGCTACCAGTATCATATTATTCAAGGGAAGGCCAATGACATTCTGTTTTAAAGGAACAGTACACCCAAAACATGATTAGCCTTCATTTTCTACCCCCCCCCCCCCCCCCCCCCCCCATGCTGAACAACACTCTGGAGTACTTTTTTGATATCTCAAATGCATCTGGAGATCTGGGAGGCTTCTTGCTGTCTGCTGACATTCAAATAATGGAGGTCTATGGCGCCTGAGGCAGAAAGGTCCATAAAAGTCCACAAAAAACGTGTCAATATTCCTCCATACTGCTCGTCCAATGTATTCCAAGTGTCCTGAGTGGGTAGCGTCCATAATTTACTCGAAACGAAGCCATTTAGAATGTTTTTAGAGCATAAACAGTAGTGTATAGGATTTCCTAAAAGCGAGTTCACGAGCCTACGGAAACCGCGGCAGACCAAACCAGATGAAAGTGCGCATTCAGCGTCTGCTCTTGATAATGCAAGCGTAGAAGAAGAAATGTGCTGTTTACCTGTGCAAAGAAAGAAACAACGACAGAAAAATGTCTGAGGACTTCAGTGTTGAGGAAGAGCATGAGTTCTTTGCCGAGCTGAATGCGCACTTTCATCTGGTTTGGTCTGCCGCGGTTTCCGTAGACTCGTGAACTCGCTTTTAGGAAATCCTATACACTACTGTTTATGCTCTAAAAACATTCTAAATGACTTCGTTTCAGTAAATTATGGACGCTACCCACTCAGGACACTTGGAATACATTGGACGAGCAGTATGGAGGAATATTGACACGTTTTTTGTGGACTTTTATGGACCTTTCTGCCTCGGGCGCCATAGACCTCCATTATTTGAATGTCAGCAGACAGCAAGAAGCCTCCCAGATCTCCAGATGCATTTGAGATATCAAAAAAGTACTCCAGAGTGTTGTTCAGCATGGGGGTGAGTAGAAAATGAAGGCTAATCATGTTTTGGGTGTACTGTTCCTTTAAGGCTGCCTGGTTACCAGCAGACCTACCGCTGATCACGTGTCTTTCAGATCAGAGCGATTGTGTGGCTGGTTATCCTCCTGCAGCAGTGTGTCGCAGTGAGCTTGATGCAGACATTTTTGATTTATGCTCAATATTGCAGCATGGTCTGCGCTGTACGCTGTGGAATACAGGCCAATATTAGAGGATTTACGGTAATACTCTATTCTAATGATCTGCGTTGGAACAGACATGGTTACTGATGGGTCCTTTGTTTCTATTTCTTTTCTTTATAAATTCTGTTTTACTAATAATGTAAAAATAATAAGGTGAAAGCTTCAGTGGTGCTGAGATACGATCCCAGTTTCCATCTGTTAGATGTTTTGTTTTTTTTTCAAAACAAATTGCTCTAATTTTTACGGCTGAATTTATCGGTTTTTCTTGAGTTCTAATTCAGATTTGGGAGAAAACCATAAATTTTAAGTTAAATTCATGAATGTTTATTGATCTAATAAGACAGAATTTTAATTAAACCTTATTGAATAGAAACTTCTCTTCATTCAGCTTTCTTAATATATTTGAATCCTTGGCCCTGTTTTCTATGGCGGCCGATGGCTTCACTCCCCCCCCGTCCTACCAACGGCCAATCAGAATCCAGGGAATAAACAGAGATCAGTGAGCAGCAGAAGCTCTGAGGCAGATTTAGCCTTTCAGACTTAGACGACTTTAATTGTCGCTTATTTTTCCGTTTCTTAAAGTGCAGCAGTGATCAAATGTAAACAGAGTGGGAGAGAAAACATGGCGCAGAAAAACGCGTTGATGAGGAAGATCAGAGCTTTAATACCTGTGAGAGTCTGACCTGATGGGAGCTGAACATCCTCAGCATCTGCTTTCCCCCACAGGTGCAGCTGGAGGAGGAGCAGGAGGAGGAGCTCATCACTGTTGATGCTGTGGGCTGCTTCCAGGAGGAGGAGGAGGTGGAGGTGGTAGATGATGATAAAGATGATGATGAAGATGAGGAGCGGTCTGAGGTTTGTTCTGCTTCAGGCTCTCAGCTCTGGAACCCGTTCCCTCTCTGACCCGGATGACTGCTCCCTTACAGACTGTTGATTCCAAGGAGCAGGAGGAGGAGTTCGACCCCCAGCGGACCTACGGTACTCCGGCCGCGGCGCCCCCCGGTGGACGCCTCCGATAGGTGATGAAGGACAGCGATCCATTTTAACCGGACTGTGTTTGCAGGAAGCAGCTTCGTGGTTCCGGTTCATGGATTCGTTTGTCTGCTCTGCAAAAAGTTCTTCTACAGAGCGACGGCAGCTCGCCACACACACTGCAGGACGCACACTCACTACCAGAACCTGCAGGTAACAGACACACACCTGTCCTCTGCTCTGCAGCTGTGTTAGCCTGCTGCTAGCGCACAGCTCCCTGTTTGAATCCTCTCTAGCTCAGCGTTAGCACCACTATTAGCCGTTAGCTCAGGCCTCTTTTGGTCAGCGCTGGCGTCCATGTTTCTAGCTGTGCACTGAAGCCCAGCAGGCTTCAGGGCGCGGCTCCTCCGGTGTACCTGAAGCACCTGTCACTGCCCGATCCGTCCAGGAAGGAGAGAGCATGTGAACGGAGCGGAGCGCTGCGCTGTTCCTGCTTCCCGCTCAGGAGGATGGTCACTCATTCGCTCCGCCGCTCAAAGTTGCTGCAGGACGCTCTGATCAAAATCCGCTCCGCACTCACCTTCATTTTCCTGCCGCTCCGGCGATATCGCTCCACGCTCACTCAGATTATCAGGAAGCGGCATTTTCTGACATTCTTCCTTCCTGTAATGATGTCACGGCGCTGCGACACACGGCGTTGGATTTAATGATGTGACCGATTCATGTGGATGGTTTTATTTAACTGGCTGTTAAATGACGGCAGCTGTGAACGTAACACCTCGCTCCTTCATGTTGTTTCCTGTTTATTATTCATTTATTTCACAAATCACATTAAAAAGGTCACTTTCAGTTCCATTGCTAAAGAGATAATAGCGAATGATGCATTCATGCGATTAATTTTAAAAACAGGCTCTAACCACAAAGATCCCTTTATGTAAACCCACTCTGTATTTATAGTTTGTTTTTATGATATTTTATCCCACTTTTTATCACACTTAAATCAAATACATGCTATTTTACAAATTTTATAATCCAGCATTTTTATTGTGAGCGCATCGGAGCGAAGCGAAATCCTCGCTCCAGCCTTTGAATTGAGAACGGCTCTCCGCTCGCATGCTGGACGTGTTATGGTTCAGGGTGTTGCTCAGAGAGCCACAGTGCAGGCTGCGGGAATCGAACCGGCGACCGGCTGCCTTCTTAGAGCACAGAGCACTGCTCTAACCACTAGGCCAACACCCCCAACCTTGGATGGTGGGACTCCTTTCATAGGAGTCCTTCTGGAAGACAGCTGGACCTCTAACCCTGAAGCTACATGCAGACCGCGGCCAGCGGAGGCTGGTTTACGTGCTACAAGTCGATGGTTGACGCGGCCGGAGTACCGTATGAGTACTTGAAATAAAACTATGCAGTTTTTTCTTATTTTAAAGGGGAATTTCGTTTTTTTTTTTCCTTTGGTCCTTGATTTTCCGTTATTCCATCATGTTCTACTGTCCCAGATGACTTTAGTGTCATTTGGAGCCGTTCTGAAGATATTCCGTTAGGTTATATCCAGTAACGGATATATCGGGTTCTATCCAGTAACGGATGTATCGGGTTCTATCCAGTAACGGATGTATCGGGTTATATCCAGTAACGGATATATCGGGTTCTATCCAGTAACGGATGTATCGGGTTCTATCCAGTAACGGATGTATCGGGTTCTATCCAGTAACGGATGTATCGGGTTATATCCAGTAACGGATATATCGGGTTCTATCCAGTAACGGATGTATCGGGTTCTATCCAGTAACGGATGTATCGGGTTCTATCCAGTAACGGATGTATCGGGTTCTATCCAGTAACGGATGTATCGGGTTCTATCCAGTAACGGATATATCGGGTTCTATCCAGTAACGGATGTATCGGGTTCTATCCAGTAACGGATGTATCGGGTTATATCCAGTAACGGATATATCGGGTTCTATCCAGTAACGGATGTATCGGGTTCTATCCAGTAACGGATGTATCGGGTTATATCCAGTAACGGATGTATCGGGTTATATCCAGTAACGGATGTATCGGGTTCTATCCAGTAACGGATGTATCGGGTTCTATCCAGTAACGGATGTATCGGGTTCTATCCAGTAACGGATGTATCGGGTTCTATCCAGTAACGGATGTATCGGGTTCTATCCAGTAACGGATGTATCGGGTTCTATCCAGTAACGGATGTATCGGGTTCTATCCAGTAACGGATGTATCGGGTTCTATCCAGTAACGGATGTATCGGGTTCTATCCAGTAACGGATGTATCGGGTTATATCCAGTAACGGATGTATCGGGTTCTATCCAGTAACGGATGTATCGGGTTCTATCCAGTAACGGATGTATCGGGTTCTATCCAGTAACGGATGTATCGGGTTATATCCAGTAACGGATGTATCGGGTTCTATCCAGTAACGGATGTATCGGGTTATATCCAGTAACGGATGTATCGGGTTCTATCCAGTAACGGATGTATCGGGTTATATCCAGTAACGGATGTATCGGGTTCTATCCAGTAACGGATGTATCGGGTTATATCCAGTAACGGATGTATCGGGTTCTATCCAGTAACGGATGTATCGGGTTCTATCCAGTAACGGATGTATCGGGTTATATCCAGTAACGGATGTATCGGGTTCTATCCAGTAACGGATGTATCGGGTTATATCCAGTAACGGATGTATCGGGTTCTATCCAGTAACGGATGTATCGGGTTATATCCAGTAACGGATGTATCGGGTTCTATCCAGTAACGGATGTATCGGGTTATATCCAGTAACGGATGTATCGGGTTCTATCCAGTAACGGATGTATCGGGTTATATCCAGTAACGGATGTATCGGGTTCTATCCAGTAACGGATGTATCGGGTTCTATCCAGTAACGGATGTATCGGGTTATATCCAGTAACGGATGTATCGGGTTCTATCCAGTAACGGATGTATCGGGTTATATCCAGTAACGGATGTATCGGGTTCTATCCAGTAACGGATGTATCGGGTTATATCCAGTAACGGATGTATCGGGTTATATCCAGTAACGGATGTATCGGGTTCTATCCAGTAAGGTCGGTCTGTCTGCTGCTGAGCTCAGTACGTTGATCTTTGTTCTCAGAGCCACAGGAGAGGAAGAGGAGAAGGTGAGGACGGACCTGCCCCGACCTCATTACCCAGAATGCACCGGGGGTCTGCTGAAGATGAGGAAGTTGGAGGATCAGGTGCTGACGGAGAGCCGGGCTGCCACCCGGTGGCCGCTGCAGGAACAGCAGCTAACTGCCTCTGATGGAGCGGGCCGAGGTTCTGGTCCACAGGCAGGGGGGGAACACTGGGGGGTCACTGTCACTGACAGAACCCAGACAGAACCCAGACAGAACCACAGACAGAACCCAGACAGAACCCAGACAGAACCACAGACAGAACCCAGACAGAACCACAGACAGAACCCAGACAGAACCACGGACAGAACCCAGACAGAACCACGGACAGAACCCAGACAGAACCCAGACAGAACCACAGACAGAACCCAGACAGAACCACGGACAGAACCCAGACAGAACCCAGACAGAACCACGGACAGAACCCAGACAGAACCACAGACAGAACCCAGACAGAACCACGGTCCCACTGACAGAACCCAGACAGAACCACGGACAGAACCCAGACAGAACCACGGACAGAACCCAGACAGAACCACAGTTCCACTGACAGAACCCAGACAGAACCACAGACAGAACCCAGACAGAACCACAGACAGAACCCAGACAGAACCACGGACAGAACCCAGACAGAACCCAGACAGAACCACGGACAGAACCCAGACAGAACCACGGTCCCACTGACAGAACCCAGACAGAACCACGGTCCCACTGACAGAACCCAGACAGAACCACGGACAGAACCCAGACAGAACCCAGACAGAACCACAGACAGAACCCAGACAGAACCACGGACAGAACCCAGACAGAACCCAGACAGAACCACGGACAGAACCCAGACAGAACCACAGACAGAACCCAGACAGAACCACGGTCCCACTGACAGAACCCAGACAGAACCACGGACAGAACCCAGACAGAACCACGGACAGAACCCAGACAGAACCCAGACAGAACCACAGACAGAACCCAGACAGAACCACAGACAGAACCCAGACAGAACCACGGACAGAACCCAGACAGAACCCAGACAGAACCACGGACAGAACCCAGACAGAACCACGGTCCCACTGACAGAACCCAGACAGAACCACGGTCCCACTGACAGAACCCAGACAGAACCACGGACAGAACCCAGACAGAACCCAGACAGAACCACGGACAGAACCCAGACAGAACCCAGACAGAACCACAGACAGAACCACGGACAGAACCCAGACAGAACCCAGACAGAACCACGGACAGAACCCAGACAGAACCACAGACAGAACCCAGACAGAACCACGGTCCCACTGACAGAACCCAGACAGAACCACGGACAGAACCCAGACAGAACCACGGATAGAACCCAGACAGAACCCAGACAGAACCCAGACAGAACCCAGACAGAACCCAGACAGAACCCAGACAGAACCACGGACAGAACCCAGACAGAACCCAGACAGAACCACGGACAGAACCCAGACAGAACCCAGACAGAACCACGGACAGAACCCAGACAGAACCACGGTCCCACTGACAGAACCCAGACAGAACCACAGACAGAACCCAGACAGAACCACGGACAGAACCCAGACAGAACCACGGACAGAACCCAGACAGAACCACGGTCCCACTGACAGAACCCTGACAGAACCACGGTCCCACGGACAGAACCCAGACAGAACCACGAACAGAACCCAGACAGAACCACGGTCCCACTGACAGAACCACGGTCCCACTGACAGAACCACCTGTGTGGGTCAGAGGTAAGGAGGCAGGACGTTTTATTTCTAACTCTGATGAGGATCTGAAACCTTAAAGACTGAATCAGCTTTTCTTCCTGAACTTCTTCTTCTATGATGATTAAAGCTGCAATAAAACCAACATTTAAAGCATCTAATGATTGATTATTAATTAAATCATAGAAATCATTTCATGTTTCAGATGATTTCAGTGTTTCAGAGAAACATGCAGAGCAGTAAATAAAGCTCTGCTGTAAGAACAGCAACAAGCAGGCAGCCCACCCGTCTGTGCTGCAAACAAACAGAAACCAAGCGTACCTCCAGCCCACCAGCCATGGATCTGAACCGTTTCATGATTCCTGTCAGAGCCGCATTCTGCTGCCTGTCCTCCAAACTGGGCGCCATCCCAGAGCTCCAATCGATAACTCATCAGTGCGGCAGGTTTCTGGCTTCTATGGGCCTGCGAGGCGTTCAGGTGCTGCCCTTGGCTGCAGGTTATTAGCAGAGCTGAACAAAGCTGAAGGGTCAGCTGATTGTTCCCTGAAGGACGACTCTCTAAAGAAACCTGGAGAAAAAAAAACAATTTGAGGGAACAAACTTCCATCTGAGCCGCTGCTGCTGCTGCTGCTGACAGGAGGAAAGATGTTCTAGATTTGCTGATCTACTGAGCTGCTTTCCTGTTTAGTCTTATTCATTTTCCCATTAATTTAAGGATTTTTATTCATAAAAAATGACTTTTATGCAGAAGATAAACTGACTTTATTAGGCGGCTGGTTGTTAAATAATTCAGTCCTGACTCAGTGACGCATAGTTAAAAAAAACAATACATCAAACCGGGGGGGGGGGGTCGTTAGGAAGATTCCAACGGCCCTTGACTGAGGGGGGGGGGGCCACAAGAAGAAGCAAACTTATCACTCCAAATATAACAGGAAAATCCTGCTGTAAAATAAATGATCTTTGTTTTTCTCCCTGATCTTTCAGGATTAAGCAGCAAATCAAAGCATGAATATTTTGACCATAGTTGTCATTATATGTAAACATGAATTAAAAATAAATTCTCAGCATAAATTATAGTGAAAACAAAATATATTTTCCAAAACATATTTTCTTTTCATGTGTACATATAGTTTGAGTGTGATAGTTTGACCTTTTGTGCAGCATTAAGCTGCTAAAACCAGCAGTTTTCTGTCTGCAGGACGACGTTCCTCAGGTCATTTCCCATCAGTGGATGAACTAAGCAATAAATCCATCTATAGCCGATGGATCCTATAGTTTAGTCTGCAGACTAACATTAGTCTGGCTCTCTCAGCCTGACTGGAAGACACTGACTGAGTTAGACACTGACATTGGGTCTAAGGTTAGAAAATAGAGGAAATAGAAAGTAATTCACTGAGAAATGTTAATGTAGGAATTCCTTATTAAGTGGATCTCGCTCTATATATATATATATATACATATATATATATATATATATATATGTATGTATCTCAACAACTATTAACTAACAGTAATTTCTTAAACACTAAACAGAACAGTATGGGTCTTTTATTTTCAATACTTTCGATCTTGTAGCCTTGAACATCGGTTGCGTTTTCTGTTTTTCATGGACTCCAGCATTCAGTGCACCTCGCCACGGTGACATCATTCCTCACCATGGCCGGTTGTAGACGGGGACCAACGGGGGCCAGAAATTCTAACGATGATCTGCGTTGGAACATAGTTACTGATCGGTCCTTTGGATCTATTCCATTCTTTTTCTATAAATTTTGTTTTACTAATTATTCAAAAACAATAAGGTGGTAGCTTCAGTGGTACTGAGATAGGATCCCACTACAAATAAAAAAAAATCCTCTAATTTTTACAGATGAATCTAACAGTTTTTCTTGAGTTCTAATTCAAATTTTATAGAAAACAGTAGTTTTAACCTAAATTAAGTCAAAAATATGTAAAATTCCTAAATTATAAATGTATATTGACCTCATAGGAAATATAATTTTTATTGAACCTAATTGAAAATAAATTTCCCTTCATGCAGCTCTCTTAATATGTTTGAATCTCTTGCCCTGTTTTTTATTTCCTGCTTTTCTGGGCCCCCATGAAAACACTGCCAGAGAGGAACCAGAGAAACGAATCGGACTGATCCGATCAGCTCTCTGATCAACCAGTCGCCTGGAACGCTGGTTGATCAGAGCATCGCTTTGGACAGAAACGCTGCACAGGTTTCACCAGCAACCTCCTCCTCACACCCGCTCTCTATTGCTGGTTCTGCTCAATCGCAGTAGATCTAATCCTCACATGATCCATGAATCAATGCCTGCTCGCTTTCACTGGCATTAAAAAACAACCATCTCCCAGAGTCTAAAGTCCAGGAGAATTTATCCGACCCGCGGGCATCCATGAACAACTATCGATATCAGGGAGACTCCAATGAACCGTTGGATAAAATGGGTTGATAAAACAAAAACTAAAAAAATCCTGTTAGAATCAGTCAATCAGTGTTCATATTACTTTTAAAAACGGATTTATTACTGTTTTCAAGGCTGCATTTTAAAAAATGAAAATATCTAGAGCTGTTCTAAACAAAATTTCTTTGTTTTCACTCTGATGACAAAATAAATCTGTCTAAGTCTAAAATCACATGTTCATCATCAATTTAGCACTTTTGGCTCATCTGTATTATTTTGCTCCATTAACACATTAATTTTATTGTGATGGATTGTATAATATCTTATATTACCTAATTTATAGACTTCACTGACTTCATAATGACTCTGCAATGTGATGGGCTTATTTATTTATTCTAAGTTAAAGTTAATCTACTGATGCTATGAAACAGCCAGTCTGTCAAAGTGATGAATTTATCTTTATTTTAAAGTCTAAAGTCCCTCTGAAAATGAGAACATCATGGTTATTTGATGCTGTAGCACAGATTGTTTACATTGAGACGGTCTAACTAGGGAGTACAAATATGGCGGCCAGTGGCTTCACTCCCCCCTGTACTACCAACTGCCAATCAGAATCCAGGGAACAGAGATCTGTGGTCGCAGCTCCACTGACTCCAGCCTAACGGAGAGCAGCTGATGTTGTGACAGCAGGGGCCCCTATGGGCCCCCAGGATCCATCAGGTCTGAAAGTTAAAATAAAAAATGATTTTCAGGATATTTTTCCATCATTGTTCTTCTGTTATTTCATGGATTTTTGTTCAGCCTTTGATATTCTCATAAAACCTCCTCCTTCTGCTCTTTAAAGTATTAATGAAATGAAATCACTATTTTTCCTGTTGATATATTTAGATGTGGAACAGTTTAAGAAACAGAGACACTCGTGTTTAGATCACAGAGTTTAGGTCAATCAGGTAAATATAACGAAAGGCAGTTCCTATCAGCTTCTCACGGAATTTCTTTGAATTTAAACTGTCTAATAGAATTAATTTAAATTGTTCCTGTCAGATTAAGCAAATGATTCCTCCTTTATATGTTAATTTGGAAAAAAAAAACACTAATATTTTACAGATTCTATGTGTTAAAGCAGTGATTGTTAAAAAGATTTGATGAAAAGAGTTGGAAAAGAATAAGGAGTTTATTTTTATATAAGATACAATAACTTTTGTGTCAAATATTGGGAAAATTTCTGTCTCTGAATATTGATTAAAAAAAGATATAATTTTTACCATAAAATCCAAATTAACTGATTTATTTGTAAAATTGAACATTTAAATCTTGTTGAGAGAGAATACACACCCTGTTGGTCCATTACCCAGAGGAGATGCAGCTCATTATGGCCACTAGATGGAGCTCTGACTGTTTCTGATCAGTTGGTTTCTGCCTCTTGATGCTGAAACAGAATCAGTGAATTGATTCTTTAGATCTGGAGATGCAGCATCGCTTTAGGACAGAAGTCAGAGATGTTCTGCTCTGACAGAAAGATCCACCTCAGACTTTAACTCACAGCATTAATAAGATATTCTGATCAAATGAATCACAGGGAGACCAACCAGGATGATGATGTCATTAGGATCAGTGATGATAAGTCTGAGGACTCAGTCCTTCAGCATCTGCAAGAACCAGACACCCACAGGAACCAGAATCTAACAGGAACCAGACACCCACAGGAACCAGAATCTAACAGGAACCAGAATCTAACAGGAACCAGACACCCACAGGAACCAGAATCTAACAGGAACCAGACACCCAGAGGAACCAGAATCTAACAGGAACCAGAATCCTACAGGGACCAGAATCCTACAGGAACCAGAATCTAACAGGAACCAGACACCCACAGGAACCAGTATCTAACAGAAACCAGACACCCACAGGAACCAGAATCTAACAGGAACCAGACACCCACAGGAACCAGAATCTAACAGGAACCAGAATCCTACAGGGACCAGAATCCTACAGGAACCAGAATCTAACAGGAACCAGAATCCTACAGGAACCAGAATCTAACAGGAACCAGACACCCACAGGAACCAGAATCTAACAGGAACCAGAATCCTACAGGGACCAGAATCCTACAGGAACCAGAATCTAACAGGAACCAGACACCCACAGGAACCAGAATCTAACAGGAACCAGAATCCTACAGGGACCAGAATCCTACAGGAACCAGAATCTAACAGGAACCAGACACCCACAGGAACCAGAATCTAACAGGAACCAGACACCCACAGGAACCAGAATCTAACAGGAACCAGAATCCTACAGGGACCAGAATCCTACAGGAACCAGAATCTAACAGGAACCAGACACCCACAGGAACCAGAATCTAACAGAAACCAGACACCCACAGGAACCAGAATCTAACAGGAACCAGAATCCTACAGGGACCAGAATCCTACAGGAACCAGAATCTAACAGGAACCAGACACCCACAGGAACCAGAATCTAACAGGAACCAGACACCCACAGGAACCAGAATCTAACAGGAACCAGAATCCTACAGGGACCAGAATCCTACAGGAACCAGAATCTAACAGGAACCAGACACCCACAGGAACCAGAGTCTAACAGGAACCAGAAACCCACAGGAACCAGAATCTAACAGGGACCAGAATCCTACAGGAACCAGAATCCTACAGGAACCAGACACCCACAGGAACCAGAATCTAACAGGAACCAGAATCTAACAGGAACCAGACACCCACAGGAACCAGAATCTAACAGGAACCAGACACCCACAGGAACCAGAATCTAACAGGAACCAGAATCCTACAGGGACCAGATTCCTACAGGAACCAGACACCCACAGGAACCAGAATCTAACAGGAACCAGAATCTAACAGGAACCAGACACCCACAGGAACCAGAATCTAACAGGAACCAGACACCCACAGGAACCAGAATCTAACAGGAACCAGACACCCACAGGAACCAGAATCTAACAGGAACCAGAATCCTACAGGGACCTGAATCCTACAGGAACCAGAATCTAACAGGAACCAGACACCCACAGGAACCAGTATCTAACAGAAACCAGACACCCACAGGAACCAGAATCTAACAGGAACCAGACACCCACAGGAACCAGAATCTAACAGGAACCAGAATCCTACAGGGACCAGATTCCTACAGGAACCAGAATCTAAAAGGAACCAGAATCCTACAGGAACCAGAATCTAACAGGAACCAGACACCCACAGGAACCAGAATCTAACAGGAACCAGAATCCTACAGGGACCAGAATCCTACAGGAACCAGAATCTAACAGGAACCAGACACCCACAGGAACCAGAATCTAACAGGAACCAGAATCCTACAGGGACCAGAATCCTACAGGAACCAGAATCTAACAGGAACCAGACACCCACAGGAACCAGAATCTAACAGGAACCAGACACCCACAGGAACCAGAATCTAACAGGAACCAGAATCCTACAGGGACCAGAATCCTACAGGGACCAGAATCTAACAGGAACCAGAATCTAACAGGAACCAGAATCCTACAGGGACCAGAATCCTACAGGAACCAGAATCTAACAGGAACCAGACACCCACAGGAACCAGAATCTAACAGAAACCAGACACCCACAGGAACCAGAATCTAACAGGAACCAGAATCCTACAGGGACCAGAATCCTACAGGAACCAGAATCTAACAGGAACCAGACACCCACAGGAACCAGAATCTAACAGGAACCAGACACCCACAGGAACCAGAATCTAACAGGAACCAGAATCCTACAGGGACCAGAATCCTACAGGAACCAGAATCTAACAGGAACCAGACACCCACAGGAACCAGAATCTAACAGGAACCAGAAACCCACAGGAACCAGAATCTAACAGGGACCAGAATCCTACAGGAACCAGAATCCTACAGGAACCAGACACCCACAGGAACCAGAATCTAACAGGAACCAGACACCCACAGGAACCAGAATCTAACAGGAACCAGAATCCTACAGGGACCAGAATCCTACAGGAACCAGAATATAACAGGAACCAGACACCCACAGGAACCAGAATCTAACAGGAACCAGAAACCCACAGGAACCAGAATCTAACAGGAACCAGACACCCACAGGAACCAGAATCCTACAGGGACCAGAATCCTACAGGAACCAGAATCCTACAGGGACCAGAATCCTACAGGAACCAGAATCTAACAGGAACCAGACACCCACAGGAACCAGAATCTAACAGGAACCAGAAACCCACAGGAACCAGAATCTAACAGGAACCAGACACCCACAGGAACCAGAATCCTACAGGGACCAGAATCCTACAGGAACCAGAATCCTACAGGGACCAGAATCCTACAGGAACCAGAATCTAAGAGGAACCAGACACCCACAGGAACCAGAATCTAACAGGAACCAGGCACCCACAGGAACCAGAATCTAACAGGAACCAGAATCCTACAGGGACCAGAATCTAACAGGAACCAGAATCTAACAGGAACCAGAATCCTACAGGGACCAGAATCCTACAGGAACCAGAATCCTACAGGGACCAAAATCCTACAGGAACCAGAATCTAACAGGAACCAGACACCCACAGGAACCAGAATCTAACAGGAACCAGAATCCTACAGGGACCAGAATCTAACAGGAACCAGAATCTAACAGGAACCAGAATCCTACAGGGACCAGAATCCTACAGGAACCAGAATCCTACAGGGACCAAAATCCTACAGGAACCAGAATCTAACAGGAACCAGAATCCTACAGGGACCAGAATCTAACAGGAACCAGAATCCTACAGGGACCAGAATCCTACAGGAACCAGAATCTAACAGGAACCAGACACCCACAGGAACCAGAATCTAACAGGAACCAGACACCCACAGGAACCAGAATCTAACAGGAACCAGAATCTAACAGGAACCCGACACCCACAGGAACCAGAATCTAACAGGAACCAGACACCCACAGGAACCAGAATCTAACAGGAACCAGAATCCCACAGGAACCAGAATCCTACAGGAACCAGAATCCCACAGGAACCAGAATCCCATAGGAACCAGAATCCTACAGGAACCAGAATCCTACAGGGACCAGCGGTTTTCCACATCCCTGAATGCAGCACCCATCCCACAGGATCTTCTGTGATCATCTGATCCACACTCACTCACTCTGCAGGTGTGTTTGATGCTATCTGGGTTGACCTCGGTTCCTGACCCCTCCCACCTGCAGTTTCACCGTATGACTGAGGTGAGTCCAGCAGAGGTCAGAGGTCGGCCCTCACTGAGCCAAACTAAAGACATCTTAAATGTTTGAGACTCCAGCTGGAGGTAAAGTCCAGCTCCTCCAGGCTCGGCTGATGTTGGGTCTGAGACGCATCAGAGAGACGCTCAGCGTGTTTCACTCAGTTCTCCTCTACTCTGTTCTCTTTATCATCTGATCTATAACTTTAGAGCTGCAGCTTAGTTAGATCCTCTGCTCAGGTTTTGTTACTGTGGCCAGGGTCTGTTTGCTTCACATCAGGCGGTTCTGCAGGCCTCAGGTCATCATCATTATCCTCCAGGATGAAGCTAATGAAATCAGCCTCTATGATTGGATCAGCTGCATGACAAAAGATTTCAGATGAAATCTTCCAGTTTTCCAAATCTCCGATGTGTTCCTGGGCAGAACAAACTGAATCTGAGGCTGCAGGACTGAAACCCCATCAGACAGATGCTGGTGGCCCTGCTGAGAACCCACTGCAGCACCTGTCTCAGTGGGCGGGGCCAGCCGCTCTGAGGTCAGCTTCAGTCAATATTCAATCTGCTCATGATCCACAAAGAATACAAAAATAAGTGACTGCTGTTGGTTTGAGGTAAGACTGGGCTGGAAGGAGGAATCAGGATATGACCTCCCAGTATCACCAGTGGAACCAGAGCAAACACCTGCTTCTGGTCTCCTCTGAAAGAAACAGGATCCAACACATAAACCTCTGGAGCCAAAAAAAAATTGTTATAAAAGACCCCAGTCTGATGTCTGACTCATGATCTGACAACAGCAGCGCAGAAACTAAAGATTTTCTGCAGAAAGAAAGATCAGGATTTTGTTGGAAGCTCCTAAAGCCTTAAATGGCCAAGCTCCATCTGATATCAGAGGTTGTTCCCGATGTTCCTATAGGAGCACTTCGCTCTCAATCTGCAGGTTTACGATCTCTCTGTTTACATCAACAACAGCTGGTGTAAAAATGCTAGATCAGTCTCCAGCTTCTGCTCTCCAGACATGGAGTTTCTGACTGTTACCTGCAGGCCGTTCTATCTGCCCAGAGGGTTCAGTGTGGTTAGCATCACTGCTGTTTATGCCCCCCCCCCCAGCGCTAACACTAAAGAGGCCATGAAGACTCTATACCAGGCCATCTCTGAGCTCCAATCTGCACACAGAGGCTGTTTTCGTCATTGCTGGGGATTTTTAACCAGGCTAACTGGAAGACCGTTCTCTCTCATTTCTATGGACTTTACAACTCGGGGACAAAATATTCTAGACCTGGTTTACTCTAACATTAAAGATGCATTCAGAGCAGCCCCCCGCCCCCACCTCGGATCACCAGATCTCCTATCTGTCATCCTAATTCCTGCATACACGTTCCAGCAAATCAGGACAAAATCAACAGTGAAAAAAGTCAGAGTGTGGTCTGAGGGTGCCATGGACTTCAGGACTGTCTTGAATGCTCTGACTGGAACATGCTCAAAGCTGCAACAACCTATGACAACAAAATAAATATAGATGAGAATGCCATGTCCTTCTCCATAGCAATCTCAGGCCGCCACCCTTAGTCTTACCGCAGAGTTCTTTGTTTCTATGGGCGCGGTATTGCGTTAGCCCTTCCAGGCTAATAGCATTGTCGGGTATAGCTGTATGCAGCCAAGATTCAGTCAGAATGTTGGTGCAGCAGTTACATATCTTCTTTTCTGAGGAGAGTTCGAGTCGGAGATTATCCATTCGACGCAGGTCCAGCATATTCTGCAACAGCTTCTTCCCCACCGCCATCAGACTGTTGAAAAAATTTTAATCATGTAACAGACTCTGCATCACACTGATAACACCAAAACAAAAATACTGCATATTTGCACCACATACATTAATGCTCTGAACTTCCTGATCAATGTATTTTTGGCACCATGTTTTTTCTCCCACACTGTTTACATGTGATCACTGTTGCACTTTAAGAAATGGAAATGTTCATTTACTCTCTGAAAGCTGTACTAAACGAAATTTCGTTTTGTGTACAATCTGTGTATATAAAAGGACAATAAAGTTGTCTAAGTCTACCTATTCACTGGGCAAGAAAACTTCTGTAGATCCCGGACAGGACCCCAATGGTCTTCACAACACCCAGAACAAGAATAATAAAATTCCTTTTTTCTAAGAAGAAATAAATCCTTATTGCTGACAGAAACCTACGTTAGCCAACTTTGGTAACATTCTTTGATTCATTACTCTCATCTACATCTTTCCTCGGTTCAAGTGGAGGAACTTAGAGGTGCGGAAAGGAACACAAGGAAAGTCCTCTCCATAACAAAACTCTCCAGGAGGATTTTAAGACGTTTTTAGATTAAGGTTTAGATTATTTTGGTGTTCCTTGGAATGACCTCCCAGTGGGATATCAATTAGTCTGGTCCTCTAAATTCTACACACCCAATCCCATCAGGGACATTGTGGAGGAAAGTTTATACAGACCTGCTGCAAATGTATTGAAAACAAATAAATATTCACACCCTTTGCTCAATACTTTGTCGATCCAGTGTTGGCAGCAGGTCCAACCTTCAGGCTTCTGCATTCTGACCCATGGTCACGGTGCCTCAAGCTCAACTCAGCATTCATTGCAGAAGATCTCAGCTCCATCAGGTCAGATTGAAATGTCTCTTTCAGATCTTTCCAGATGTTCCATCCATGAGATTCCAGTCTGGACCCTTCAAGACCTTCGAGACCTTCAAGAGTCTTTTGGTGGCCTCCAGATGAGCGGCCATGTTCATTATATGAAGGAGGGGCTTTGATATGACCGCTCCACCAATCTAGCCTGATTGGGGGATTGCTGCTGAAGGTTTTTTTCGTTCTGGAAGGTTTTCATCTGTCCAGAGAGAACAGTGGAGCAGTTGGGATCTGGAGATTCACCACCTTTCTCCAGCAGAGTGCGCTGTGGGTCTCCTGGGCTGGAGCCCTCCAGCACACCTGATGCTCATCAGCCCATCAGGAGACCTTCCTACATAAGCAGCAGCCAGACCTTCCTTCAACGCCGCAGTGTTGACCAAGTTTGGTTAGCGAACCTGAGCCTCTGTTATTCTGATAGAATCTTACCCCTTGCTCACACTGGCTCCGGTGCGGTTACCGAGCCGACGGAGACCGCAACTTCCGCACACCCCCTCTCACACCGCCCTTTTGACTACGGTGCGGTGCGGCTCTGCGGCTCCGGCAACAGGTCCGGAGATTTAACAGAAGTTCACTTGAGTTCACATAACTTCACGCGATAACACGGCCCAAATAAGGATATTTGCGAGAGCTTGTTGCGGAGGGCTCCGGCACACCGCAAGGATAGCTTTCTTGCTGAATTTTCTGCAGCGCCGGAGTGTCTCGGTAACCGCAGCCGGACAGCTCAGCAGCCGGTGAGAGAGGTTTACGTCTTTTTAATGACTTGGAATCACTGCGGCGCCGCACCCACCGCACCGCAACGGTAAGACCGGAGTCGGTGTGAGCCAGGGGTTAGTCTCTAGAGAGAAACCTGATTCTAACCTGCCTCTGTGTTCTTGCTCACAGGAAACCCGTCTAAGTCTAAAGCTCTGGATGAGCTTTGCCTGTAAACCTGCCTGCCTGCCCTAGGGAGCCAAACCTGAAGATCTCAATCTGGACTCCTCCTACTGCTCTCAAGGAAGAGCTGGAATCTCAAACCAAGGTCTGCCACTCACAAGTCAGAAGCTAGACACTGCTGCTGCTGCTGAACACTCTGCTGAACCAACAGTCTCTGGACCCAACCGGTTCCCTCTCTCTCAAAGATCTGTCTGGACCTCTTCAAGGTATATTCTGAATAATCTAAATTCAACAAACCATCTGACTGCCTGGCTAATCAAACTATCCATCTCTGCAGACATCAGTAAATCCAGTCCCGGACCAGTGCCTGAGCCAGTTCATGTTCTTTGTGTGAAAACCTTCAATAAACTCTGTTAAACTTTTACTCTGTTTCCAGTGCTGTTCTGCATGTGGGTTAAGTCTCTTAAGCCAATCATCACAGGAGCTCTAACAGAGGCACCATCTGTTATGGTTCTCCCCATTTTTCACTCTGAGTTTTTACTTTTCAGTTATTCTGTTTATTTTCCCTTATATTCAAGCAGTTGCTCTCTGCTGCCCCCTTGTGTTTGTTTCCTTTCCCTTAGCTTCCTTCTAGTCAGTTCCACTCACACCTGCTCCATATTTAGCTCCTTAGTCCATCCTTTGTTCTGTTCCCCATATATGCACCACCTCTGCAGTCCCTCAGTGCTGCTTCCTTGTTGTTGTTTCCTCATCTCTGGCTCCCCTCAGTTTTCCCTCAAAGTTTTTTGGTTCTTGGTATTTTTGTTCTTCGGATTTTGCCTCAACTGATTAAACCTTCGAGACTCACTCTGCCTCCTAATCTCTGCATTTAGGTCCTCAAGCAACCTCACCACCCATTGTTGACACCATCTGGTTCTTGGTCACCTGCTGGTTCCAACCTTCCTCCATCTACCAGTGACAGAGCCACTGACATCATAGGGACCTTCACAGCGGCAGATGCTTCTGGATCCTTCTGCAGGTCAGACTATCCTCCATTCCATTGAGCTGTGAATCTGGACATGATGGGATTTATTATTAGAAGACTGATTTCTCATAAGTCATGAAGGATGATTGTGATTAAAAAGATTGAAATCATTTGGGATCAGGCAGGACAGAACCAAATGTGGAAGAAGTTCTGATGCTATGAGATCATTCCACTAAGCTTGTAGTGGGAACGTGGGACCGTCTGTGGGACCAGGACAACCCAGCCTGTCCTTAGAGTCAGGTCTCATCAGCTCCTGATGTCCCACAGGTCCCCGGAAGGGTCATTTCCAGCAGTTCTCCTGCAGGTGTCTTCCAGGGAGACTCTGATCCGCTCCAATCAGAGCAAATTCTTTCCTCTGGACTCTTATTATCCCAACTAAAGCGTATTCTGATTAATTAAAGGCTTTTTTTCCAGCTGCGGGTTGAATGGGCTCGTCTTCTCCGCGGCGATTAAGATAAAAGCCGAGCTACATTTATCCACCTGCTGCGACACAAGGACGGAGCGAGAGCCTTCTGAGTGAAGCTTTTAATCTGCATCTGAATGTACCTGCAGAGCAACGTTTGTTGATCAGCAGAGGAAAACATTAACAAAGGTCGCCCGGATCGGCCTTGTGATGCACAGAGAAACCTGCTGCCTCCTGCTTCAGCGCAGAGAACCGCAGCTACAAACTTCATCAGGTTTATATAGGAGGCAGATTTATTTAAAATCTGCTTTGATTAATCAATTACCTGCTCTGATTGTTAAGAACTGTTCTGATTAATATGTATATCTAATATATCTGTCCTTATTAATCAATAACCTGTTCAGGTGAGTAAGTGAACCGATTCTTTTCAGGCTGTGAATCTCTAAAGGAAAATATTTGTTCTTTCTGGATTAATTTCATCCTAATTTGTTTTGGTTTTTTTTAAACATTCTTTATTTTGGAATTTGGGGTTTTCATTTTTTCTAAGGATTTTAACCCTTTATTTATTCTTTAACCTATTTCTCTTTTTTCCAGATTGATTATTTTTTATTTCCTCTTCATTGGGTCATTTTTCTATCAGACCCTTTTCTTTGCCTCCATTTATTGTTTATTTTTTTGATTTTATAGATGTTGTTAATTTATTTTCTTCTGGTTTTCTGGTCCCTCGGCTTCATATTTCTCTAATATTACTATTTCCTTTCCTTGAGAGCTGCCTGTCAGCCAAACAGGCCTCCACCCACAGCGCTGCTGTCCTTCAGAGTCACTTAGCTTCATAATGGGGCTGAATCGGCTGCGGCTCTGATGCAAACAGCGAACCTTCGTCTCTCTAACTTAAAAAGCTTTAAAGTGACTCCAAACAAAAGCTGTCATTATGCAGAATTTATCCCACCAGCTCCGTTTCCATTAAGCCAAACTGGAGTCAATTAAACTCTCAGCTGGGTCCTCAGAGAGCCGGCAAAGCTGCTGCAGCAGATGGGAAGTCAGAGGAAAGAGGTAAACATGTCGGATGGAGCCTGAATGACGCTCAGACGTTAGAAAGCTCTTTGATTCCTGCCACAGAGGGAGCGACCAGAGAGGGTTTCTATGGATGTTCACTGGTCACCCCACCCCCCCAATCTAAATATGGAGAGAAACACGGTGGTGGCAGCATCATGATGGGAAGCTGCCAGAGACTGAAGCTTCACCCAGTCTGAACATGCAGCTGGAGGCACCTTCAGGTTCTACTGACGGGGATGGATACAAAAGCACTCCACACTTTTCAGATCTCAGTGCCTAATAAGGTAAAGTTATTGATATAAAGTCTCTATATTGAAGGAGCCGTTCCTCCATCACGCCTCCACCTCTATTTTCAACCTTTCTCCTCCGCCTTCATCTCAGCGCTTTGATTCCTGCTCAGCAGCTCGTCTGCTTTTATTCTGGCCTGAAAGGCTTTTATTCTGATAGCTGCATAATTAGCTGCTACTTTCTACCCACTGAGAGTCTAACTGCCTTAGAAGGGCAAACATTTTCTGCTCCATGAACAGGAAGAGACGCTCAGTTTGGACAATCACAGGATCCAGATCAAAGTTCTGCTTCTGTGGACGAGGCCACTGAGGAACCCAGCATCTCCTCGTGTCCTCAGAGTCCCACCTCAACAGCTTCAAGACCAGGAAGACACTTAGAGACCGAGTCCATCACTGTTCTCATGGACCTCCATCAGGGACCTCCATCATGGACCTCCATCATGGACCTCCATCATGGACCTCCATCAGGGACCTCCATCATGGACCTCCATCAGGGACCTCCATCATGGACCTCCATCATGGACCTCCATCAGGGACCTCCATCATGGACCTCCATCATGGACCTCCATCAGGGACCTCCATCATGGACCTCCATCAGGGACCTCCATCAGGGACCTCCATCATGGACCTCCATCAGGGACCTCCATCAGGGACCTCCATCATGGACCTCCATCAGGGACCTCCATCAGGGACCTCCATCATGGACCTCCATCAGGGACCTCCATCAGGGACCTCCATCATGGACCTCCATCAGGGACCTCCATCATGGACCTCCATCAGGGACCTCCATCATGGACCTCCATCATGGACCTCCATCAGGGACCTCCATCAGGGACCTCCATCAGGGACCTCCATCATGGACCTCCATCAGGGACCTCCATCATGGACCTCCATCAGGGACCTCCATCATGGACCTCCATCAGGGACCTCCATCAGGGACCTCCATCATGGACCTCCATCAGGGACCTCCATCAGGGACCTCCATCATGGACCTCCATCAGGGACCTCCATCATGGACCTCCATCAGGGACCTCCATCAGGGACCTCCATCATGGACCTCCATCAGGGACCTCCATCAGGGACCTCCATCATGGACCTCCATCAGGGACCTCCATCAGGGACCTCCATCATGGACCTCCATCAGGGACCTCCATCTTCAGCTGCCAGAAGACATGAGCTGGTAACCAAGGAGGTGTTCACCAGGCAGCGACCCAAGCAGCCGACAGCGGATCAGAACCGAGGGGAGATCAGAAACCCAGAAAGGTTCTGATCATTGAGCAAAATGAGGAGAACATCCTGAAACCTCCTGGAAACATGGAGGAAAAGTTGGAGATCCTCCATCCATCCATCATCCATCCATCCATCCTCCATCCATCATCCATCCATCCATCCATCCATCCTCCATCCATCCTCCATCCATACATCATCCATCCATCCATCCATCCATCCATCCTCCATCCATCCATCATCCATCCATCCTCCATCCATCATCCATCCATCCATCCATCCATCCTCCATCCATCATCCATCCATCCTCCATCCATCATCCATCCATCCATCATCCATCCATCATCCATCCATCCTCCATCCATCCATCATCCATCCATCCTCCATCCATCCCTCATCCATCCATCCATCCTCCATCCATCCTCCATCCATACATCATCCATCCATCCTCCATCCATCCATCATCCATCCATCCTCGATCCATCATCCATCCATCCATCCATCCATCCTCCATCCATCCTCCATCCATCATCCATCCATCATCCATCCATCCATGCATCCATCATCCATCCATCCATCATCCATCCATCATCCATCCATCATCCATCATC